>JACMZG010001863.1:11800401-11816764 GCA_018340805.1 Microvelia longipes | reverse complement strand
CATGATATCAGTGTACTAACGCCTACTTCTTTTCAAGAATGTCTTATCGTGCTGCCTAGTGGACCAGTACCAGTGCTCTAAATATTTTCTACTCCAAAAAAAGGCCCTGCGTCATAATTTTTAACTTAATATCATTCTGCAAACGTGTAGCCCTATTTTTAAAGAAATTCTCTCACTATGACTCTACCATCTTTTGTTATTTATAACTTGCTTTTATCTATTCACTGGAACAGTACCACCATCAGAAATATTGATACATCATCAACTATAATTAGAATAACCATATGCCAATAGTACCTCACTGTAACTTCATAAAAACTTTTAATTCGCCTAATAGTTGCATTAAAATGAATAATTGGGCTAAGCCTAAAACTTAAAACTCAGAGTTACACATTCGCTAAGCAATAAAACATATTTGATTACGGAGCTTTTTATCTATAACTTTTATAAATAATTGATCCTTTGTAATTAAGTTAAGATTTTGACTCACAGCCCCATTGTAATTTTAACTTTTTATTTTAATGTATTTGTATCAACTCTTAGAAAAAAAAAAAAAAAAAAAAAAAAAAAATATATATATATCTAAATATCTATAAATATATATATATATATATATTATATCTATATATATAAACTTACGATGAACTCAGGAATAAGGCCTATAAAAACACACTCACTCTCTCGTGCCAACGTTTCGAGCATGGACAATGCTCTTCATCAGGGCAACCTGAAGAACAATATAATAAACAAAATCAATAAGACAAAATTGAACAACAAGTAAAATCAATAACTCAAACGCTACAGTAAATAAGTTACAAAACACAGAAAAACCAGCCACTTACAGGAACATCGTTAACTTAGTCATAAAAAAAAAATAAATAAAGAAAAAAAAAAAAAATATTTGCCCTGATTATATGCTGGTCCCTTGGATGTAAGCGCACTATTTACTAACATCGCCTGATGTATCATTAAAAATAAGAGAAAGGTGACTGAGAATCAGAGACATACGGAGATGCCCCTTGGCAAATTTATTGAAATCCATGGAATACCTTCTGTCAGTCTGGTTTATTTTGGTCATTATCAAAGGAAATCTATAAACACAATTTTGGGTGTCAAAATGGCACCCTGGCTGCAATTTTAGCACGTATGGTTATGCATGATCTCATTACATCTCTGTGTTGCCCAGCTGACTGTATTGCATTTATTAAGGTTTACATGGATTGAACACTTTTCTTGTGTCCGTCGAGACAGCTTAATACTACTCTGTGAGGTTTTTCAACAACTACCATCTCGTTTGCAGTTTACTACGAGGAAGAGGAGCGCCAAGGTAGTACCTTTCCTTGACATGCCAGCTAAGCTCGACTGAACAGCATCTTTATAACTCGATTGGTATCAAAAGCCTGTCTTCGGGCGTTGCTCTCTTTCAACTCGGCACCTCTATTTCAAAAAGGTTACATTGCTTTAAATCTTACTAAAGCCGTGGTTAAAAACAATCAGTCACGTTAGCTTTCACCAAAAGAATAAGATAGTCTTTAACATCCTTCGGAATAATAAATATCCTACCAGCTCATTGGATCTTTTGTGGAACAGAGCTTGATTATGCTAATTCCACCCCTACTCGACATCCAAGAAGTGACACTGTGGATGGGCCTTGCAGTAAAATGCTGTAAGCTCCCTACATTACAGGGCTCAGTGAAAGTTGGCAAGGGCTTGTATGTCAGACTAGTGGAAAGAAGTGTGCTTCTAATCCTAAGCGTAGATTGGCCACCGCTGTTTACCCCCCTCAAAGATAAATCTCATCAACTTCAGTCTAATGCTGTTTATAAAGCTTAACTTGGTAAATGACTGTAAAACTGTTATGTTGGTCTTACAACTAGATATATAAACGAAGGCTTACCAACAGTAGAGTTAATATCCGTAAGGGAGAAAGGTATACTGCGCTAAGCCCCTGTCACGCTTTTGGATAGAAGCATACTTTGATCTTGAAATGTAGGAGCGTATGTGTAAGGCGGCATAATGAAGAGAAGTAAAGTGGATGGAGAAGTTTATCTACAGGGATACTAGTAAATAGTTTGCAAATCTAGGACTGATATTAGTGGTGTACATTAATATTCTATTATAGATTTGCTTAACTAATTTAAAACTAGGTCTTCTGGTTTTCTCTTTTCCTTATTTTTATTTATCTCCTCGGGTTCAAACTATTGATTGCACCATTTTGCTACGGTTTTGGGTTGGAACCTGTATGGTTCTTTCTGGTTGTGGCAATTATGGTATCCATCATTGTGCCCCCCCCCCCCTCTTTCTTTATTCTTCCTTTTATTGGTTTTTATCCTTTTTCTCTTAGGGTTTTCTTATGAGAATGGGAAACTGGTTTTGTCCGCCATGTTGTTTGCGCTACGGCATAATGCGCTGACTAGGTTCTTCTTTTAGGTAACCTTCCTTTTTTTATTTACATTTTATGCCTTGTTTTAATGTGCTTTTATTTAAGTTTACTTTTATTGTAATTTTTTTTTTTTTTTTTTATGACTATACGCTTATTTCTTTAGACAATTTCTTGTCTCTATTGTTTTTGTTTATTATATTGTCTTCAGGTTGCCCTGATGAAGAGCATGTCCATGCTCGAACGTTGGCACGAGAGAAGTGAGTGTGTTTTTATAAGCTTATCCTGATTCATTTCGTAAGTTATGTTCTGAGGCTGATTCTGTTCTATTTAATATATTATATATATATATATATATATATATATTATATATTATATATATATATATATATATATATATATATATAAGATATAAGTATTTTGTTGCTTTAGGTGTACAGTTGTAAAAGAGTGATCACTCGAATGATCCATGAATACTTGTAACTGATTTTCCTCATAAGTATCGTCACTGTCACTTATCCTGAAGCTCAGACGTTTGTTAATACTTGTACTAAAATTGGCAGGAAAATTAAGAAATCCATACAACTGGCCAGTTTTAACTAACTCCAATCCTTCTTCTTTTGAGTTCACATCCACCTAGAAATTAATGACGGGATTTACTTATAGAAATTACACTGTGTATGAGCCACCGCAGAGATGATGGACAAATGTTATCTTAGACTATCACCTTAATTGAAACTGAACTGAAATATACAAAAATCATAGATAATAATTTTGCATATTGATTTTTGGACTTAATAAGATTGATTTTCGCCTACTTCCTAAATAGAGAGGGAAGGATTGCATACAGATCCAAAAATCGAAAAACAAATTTGGCGTCTGTCTGTATGAGTGTATGGATGTGCACTCAGTATTCTTGTTAATACGGTACAGCTCAAAATGCTTATCCAATTTTAATGAAACTTAGCACTTAAAGTCAAGTCCTAAGGAAGAACTGGTTAGATTTTGGGTTAACTTAACAGGACGTATATAACGCGTCACTTTAAATTGTTAGTAAAATTACATTTTGCTGCTTAAAAACAGTTCAGTAATGACTAATTTTGCAGCCGTAAGTAGATATATAGGCACTCATTTACTTTATATAGTGGGATCTAAAGTAAAGAGAAGAACACTAATATCTAATGTATTGGTGCCACGTATATAATATATATATATATATTATATTTATATATATATATATATATATATATAATTATTATATATATATAAATATATATATTATATATTAATATTTGTGTGTGTGTGTGTATTCCAGAATAAGATCATTTAAGGAAAAGAACCTTAAGAGTAGAAGCTCTGAAAGGCCGAGGTTGCAATGCAGGCGGGAGCCAAAAACCCTTGTTTCTTATGACAATCATTTTCCCTGAAATTGCATGTGATGGAGAAGCAGTAGTGAAATATATAGTGATTTCTGCATAAAAAAATACATTCCATTATATCCCAAGTGACTGAATGATTCCTAAAGCTAAGCCGAAGGAATTATGATTTATAAATACCGAGGCTTCAGCCGAGATAATTATACATTTAATCCTGTCGCTTAAAAGATTGAAAACAATTAGCTCCCGAGGCCTGCCGAAGAAGATAATTTGCACGATAGTTATAAGGTGACATTATTCTCAAGATGCCGACTAATATTCGTCTTCAAAAGAAAGAACATAATTTACAAAACAAAGTCAAACTATGTATTATTTGTTTAGTGCATTGGAACATGTTAATTTTTTCAATTAACGAAGACGGTAAAAAAATATCATCAGAGCATTCTTGTCAATACTAATAACAACATTAAACGATCAGTAACGTCATTCTCGTCCTTTCTTTCTTGAGAGAATTATGGCCATGTTTTTTTATTACTTCAGTTTTTAAACTGGGTTATAATTGCGATCATTGTTCCATAAAAACAATCTCTAAAATGTTTTATTACTACTCTGCTAGAGATAAAAGCTGCATGTTCTCCATTTGTAAACTCAAACAATGTTCTAGAATATAACCTCTATGCAAAAACATACGTAACATGTACACATAAAAATAAAAATATTACCAAAGATAAGTTTTTCTTGATTAGCTCTAAATATCGGCAAGAGTACAGGGATGAATGTAAGCATTCTTCGACGATAACGGCGTTTGGATTCGAGCAGCTATAAACATCAGTCTCTTCGTTGTAAACACCAAATTTCTTTGGACCATGGTAGACGACCATTCCATAGAGCAAAAGAAATATCAATAATCCAGGCAGTATTATATACGATACAGGCTCACTGAAAAATATCAATCGTTGATAACAATAATCAATACGAAAAAGCCTCTCCACAAAGTTAATTAATAAATTCAAAACCGGCTTTCAAACCAAAAACGGTCATCATTGTGCCTAAAAAACAAAAAGTAAAATAGACTAGAAAAACACTAAAAGAATCAAAAAGTAAAAATGACAAACATACAAAAATAGTATAAAAACAAGAAATTAAAGCTAAAATAAAACTAACCGGAGAGAAAATATATAGATTAGGTGAGTTCTATGATATCATGACTGAGACTGAGGTTAGTTCAAACGATCAGTTCGCAGAGGGGGCAATTGTGCTAGTCAAGCGTTCTGATTATCATAGAACCTGCTCCTTTAGCGTTCAGGTTAAAGATCACCCGCATGCTTTTGACTTCCTCAAAATCTCAAATTGTTCAAGGGAATCCATTTTCCTACCTTTGGGACTATATGAATAAAACCTGCTTTATGGTCGGCGTTAGGTGTGTTGAGCACTTGCGTGTTGAACTTAGTAGCTTCTACAACATTAACTCACGAACAACACACTAACGCCGACCATAAAGCAGTTTATTCATATAGTTCCCATCTCTCAAAATTCTCAAATTGTTTCAAGGGATATCCATTTCCTACCTTTGGGAACTATATGAATAAAACCTGCTTTATGGTCGGCGTGTGTGTTGAGCACTTGCGTGTTGAAACTTAGTAGCTTCTACCAACATATAACTCACGAACAACACACTAACGCCGACCATAAAGCAGGTTTTATTCATATAGTCCCATCTCTCTCCAAAATCTCAAATTTGTTCAAGGAATACCATTTCCTACCTTTGGGAACTATATGAATAAAACCTGCTTTATGGTCGGCGTTAGTGTGTTGAGCACTTGCGTGTTGAACTTAGTAGCTTCTACCAACATATAACTCACGAACAACACACTAACGCCGACCATAAAGCAGGTTTTATTCATATAGTTCCCAAAGGTAGGAAAATGGATTCCCTTGAAAAATTTGAGATTTTGAGGAGTTAAAAGCATGCGGGTGACTTAACCTAACGCTAAAGGAGCGGGTTCTATGATAATCAGAACGCTTGCTAGCACAATGCCCCCTCTGCGAACTGACCGTTTGAAACTAACTTCAGTCTCAGTCATGATATCATTGACTCACCTACATCTATATATTCTTATGTTTGCAAAACCTTAAAAATTATAGTGGTCATACTTTTTGCAAGGATGGCATCAGCGATGGTCATACTTTGCAGGATGGTCCATACTTTGCAGGATGGTCATACTTTGCAGGATGGTCATACTTTGCAGGAAGGTCATACTTTGCAGGAAGGTCATACTTTGCAGGATGGTCATACTTTGCAGGAGGTCATACTTTGACAGGAAGGGTCATACTTTGCAGGATGGTCATACTTTGCAGGAAGGTCATACTTTTGCAGGAATACTTTGCAGGATGGTCATTACTTTGCAGGAAGGTCATACTTTGCAGGATGGTCATACTTTGCAGGATGGTCATACTTTGCAGGAAGGTCATACTTTGCAGAAGGTCATACTTGCAGGATGGTCATACTTTGCAGAAGGTCATACTTTGCAGGATGGTCATACTTTGCAGGATGGTCCATACTTTGCAGGAGGTCATACTTTGCAGGAAAGGTCATACTTTGGCTCATACTTTGCAGGAAGTCATAGGATGGTCATACTTTGCAGGAAGGTCATACTTTGCAGGATGGTCATACTTTGCAGGATGGTCATACTTTGCAGGAAGGTCATACTTTGCAGGATGTCATACTTTCAGGATTTCATACTTTGCATCATATACTTTGGTCATACTTTGCAGGAAGTCATAATGGTCTACTTTGCAGGAAGGTCATACTTTTCATACTTTGCAGGATGGTCATACTTGCACATACTTTGCGGAGGTCATACTTTGCAAGACGATGTCATACTTTGCAGGATGATCCATTTTGCATGCTTTGATTAATTTCATTTCTTCACTGAATATGTTTTGCTAATGTAATTTTTTGTTAATCCAAGAGGTTTGTAATTAAATACTTTTCTCCACCAATAATTATGCTTTATTGCAGAGCTACTTTTCGGCAACAACCATCCATCATCAATCTAGTCTAGTGTTTGGTAGCAGGGAGTACCGATGATTAAAAATTTAATGTAAATTAAATGTTTGTTTAAACCTGGGTAATTTTCTCCATTACTTGTTATGTATAGGGCCGTCCATAAGAAAAAAGTTAAAAATAAAGTCGAACGAACAAAACATCAACATCAATCACATCAACGAACAAAATAATAAAAGAATAAAACATCTTTATTTTACCCAAACAATACAAAGCGCCAAACATAAATATAATTAAATCGAAGAATCAGCTACTGTCGATACTTGCTGTTGGATATGAATATCTCTGGACCGGTTTCGACTTAACGTCATCATCAGCAGGTGGGGCAACACTCGAGCTCTCAACTAATAAAGTTAGTTGATTCACTGATGTAACAATAATAACGTAGCAAGTGTATCGAAGGTAGTTGATTCTTTAATTACTTCATTAACTTGCGTTAAATACCAACTCTTTGATAAATGTTATTTTTTAAAGGATATTGATTTTGGTCCAAGTTTTTTTAATCTGTAAAGCTGTTTGACTTTTAAAGTTTCAGGAAAACAGTTCAAATACATCCATTTGTACAAATATACTAACGCCAACTTATATTTTTTATTATAACTTGAATAACTATTTTTATAATATTAAGAGTAAGTGCTATTAAACGTGTTTTTTATTTTATTTTTTTTATAAATAATTAAAAACAATGACTTTAATTCTATAAGTTAATAAGCTATAAAATTAAGCTATGGCCATTTCACCCAACACTGTGGGCATCATCAGGCTAATAAACTAAACACTACATTAACAACTAAAAATCACATAAAACAAATAAAGCACATATACATAAGACTAGCTAGACTTAACTAGTCTTATGTATATGTGCTTTATTTGTTTTCTGTGATTTTTAGTTGTTAATGTAGTGTTTAGTTTATTAGCCTGATGATGCCAACAGTGTTGGGTGAAATGTCCATAGCTTAATTTTATAGCTTATTAACTTATAGAATTAAAGTCATTGTTTTTAATTTATAAAAAATGTGTGAATTCTATAAACTTAAAAGTGAGACTAAGGATATATTAAACGTGGACAGGCGTAAAGTTTATCTTTCTATTTTAAGAGATAGAAAAGAAAAAAATGTATCTAAAGCTTAATTATATATAAATATTAATTACCCTATGTTACGATAAACATGTCTATAATTTTTATAGACTTGGGCCTTCATATGTTTCCAAGTTAGAAGAGGTTGCTTTTCAGTGCAAGTTAAATACGAGTGAGATGCCTCCTCACGGCTACCAACCTCACACTCTTCGGCCACTCTCTAAAAACAAAAACCATGTCATAGACTAGAAACAATATCAACAAATCAGGTACGGGGTACATTGGAACTTTTTTTTATCACATCGGATTCGCTACGTTTATCCTCCCAGCTTAGAACTAGCTTCGCTCGTCTTCAGAATATACATGAGTCGTTAAATATATACTCCAATACGTCTAATTTCTAGTAAATACATCCGTTTCATTCCCAGCGGCTACTCATCCAGCATTGACCACGCTTGATGCTGTTTAACTTTTATGGATATACTTGTCGTATTGAAACGAAACTTTGGTAATAAACTTATTTATTACGTATAGATAAACACTTATATCGAATTTCAACTCAATTGGACTATTTTCCGATTTTCTAAATAGCACTACACCTAGAGACTGATTTTTGTGCTAAGTTTCAAACATGGTTAATATTTAATACACTTGAGTTTAAAAAAAATATATTTAATTGTCAAACCACAATACATAGAAAAGAGAAAAACTGACCGGTTTCGACTATTATTCGTCATCTTCAGAGTACCTTTTATAAACTGAGAGTTTATAAAAGTTCAGTTTATAAAAGGTACTCTGAAGATGACAAATTAATAGTCAAAACCGGTCAGTTTTTCTTTTTTATGTATTGTGGTTTGACAATTAAATATATATTTTTTTAAACTCAAGTTTATTAAATATTAACCATGTTTAACATATACCACCAAATCTCTGTCAAAACAACTAATGACTAAGTTTTAACTCTGGCTTAAATGCACTGGGAGCTATGATAATAGCAGGCGAACACACACATACAGACAGACAAATTTTTGAATGCTACTTAGGAGGCCCTAAAAACACCTGAAACGGATAATTCCAGTGACATACCGGTTTCAAAACCCTATATTTTTAAAATGGGGGTTTCACACTTTGATGGCAGCAATCTTAACAAAATTCAATCAACCAATAGATTCCTGACCAAAAATTTCTTGGACCTAGTCAAAAAAAGAATTATTCAAACCAGGATTAATTAAGGTAATGAGCTAAAGATGTAAAAAGATAGTTGCCATGCAAATCCTAAACCGATCTTAAGCAAATGGAAGCTAATCTTAAGCCAAACCTTCATTAACAATAATTATTGCGTTTTTAGTTATTTATCATATTATTTACTTACTCGTGGACAAGAGAGTTAATGCATATAGCATTTATGGGGTTTCTTATAAAAGATATAATTAAAAAATGTGAATTAACTTTTTTTCCGGGTTGATGAGCCACCCGCTATAAACCTAGTTCATAATGTTTAGACATGTATTTAGTTGTTTTAATGTGATAGTATATTAACACTACTAGGCGTGAAATTGAAAATCTTTTTTCTACCGAAGCGACTATATTTACAGCGACGCGACTCAGTAAAAGTGTTTGTATGTGTTCCTCAGCGCTTCTCAAATTGATGAACTTAAGGGAATAAAGGGAACCTAAACTCCCTACCTTAGAATAAATATTTTTTTTACCTCCGATTTGTGAATCAAATTAAGGAAAACTTGGTCCAAAGTATCGCAGCTGTTTTCCGCCATCAGTGATTGTGGAATCTTCACATAACAACTCCCTCCTCTCATGAATCCAACCTATGCCAATTCGTCTAAGATTAGTTAATAATAGACCAAGAGCCCAGGGTGTTTTGTTAATAAAAAGTGTAATGACTGGAACCGGTCTCAATTTTTCGTAAATACCTTCCTGAACAAGGATCTGCAATTCTGCCGAATCGTATCGGATGGGTGTCCCAGGCAGAACGCACTTTAGGGGTCAAAGGTTCTGCCTGGGACACCCATCCGATACGAGTCGGCAGATTGCAGATCCTTGTTCAGGAAGGTATTTACGAAAAATTGAGACCGGTTCCAGCCGTTACACTTTTTTAACAAAAACCCCTGGGCTCTTGGTCTTTTTTTTTTTTTTTTTTTTTTTTTTTTTTTTTTTTTTTTTTTTAATACAACTACTACCTGTTCCCTTAATGATTACAGGTAATACTCTGAATTAATATAATAAAAATAAAGAAACTAAAGTAATAATAAACATAGTTTGGAAATATCCATCTTTAAATAGATGCTATCAAATAGCATAATCATGTATTTTATTATTTTCTTGATTTTGATAGCTTTAATAATGTTGTTAAGAAGTCCTAATACATGATATTGGCCTTGGGTGCTTGGTAGTTGCAATTTTGCAAGTCTATCAGCTGACATAGTATATCAGAATCTAATATTTACCATTCTAACATTCAGCTTCTACTATTAAAGCAAGCTTAAGGAAAAACAGATGCTGAGAAAAATCCAAAATTAAAAGAGATACAGACTGGCCATGTCATGCAGAAGGACAATAATGACAGTAAATAGATTTATTTACAAAGTTAAAACTATAGCTTATCAAAATCTAGAGAATTTACAAAAGTTATAAAATCATTCCAAAGGTGCTCGGTGAGGTCACGCAAGGACACTGGCCAGACGTAACTGTGTTGGATGGTTGCACTTCTTATTAACCTAGATCTTTGAGGCTCAAATAGTTCACAGTCGTAAATGAGATGCTCCCATGTCTGAGGACTTCCTAAACTACACGAACAAGCTTCGTTATCAGCCAGATGAAAGCGGTACAAGTAAGTTTTGTTTTTCCGTGGCCACTCAAGACTTGTGTTGTTTTAAAGGTGATTCTGTCATTTGAAACCTTTAATTTGGCTGATATGGTCGGGAAAAACTTTTTAGTATGAGATCCGTTAGGTGTTAGATCCCACATTTCTTGCCAAGAGTGTAGTACTTGTTGACGGACTTGATTGTTAACGTAAGATACAGGAATTCTGTAAAAGTCGATGGCAAGGCTTCCATCTGATGCCGCTTCTTTTGCAAGGGTATCAGCCAACTCATTCCCAACTATACCAACATGCGCTTTCACCCAGTGGAGTTCTACGATCCAGCCTTTTGTTAGTAGAGTTCGAAGACATTTCTTATCTGCTCTGCTGTATCTAGATGACAGGAAACGTTATGTATGATGTCTAATGCCACTTGACTATCTGTTGATATTTTCGCAAACTTTCGTATCTCTAAATCATCTTGATCAAGTAACCACTGGAGAGCTTTTAGAACAGCTAATAATTCAGCTTGATTGTTACTGCACCATAATGCTAAACGAAATCTTAGTGTAGAGACTGGAACCGGATCGTTTTTCTGATACACCGCAATGCCACAACCTGTCTCTCCAGATTCAAGCTTACTTCCATCTGTGTAGATCTCCCAATCAAAATCAATACTATCCCCTTCTTTGCAGAATAAAACCGATGCAGGGTGAATCCACTTATTTGGTGGGACAGGTTTGTCTACTGGATATACAGGCAAGATGGCACTTGGTTTTTCATTGTGTTGTACTTTTCCGAGCAGCTATAGACAACCAAGTCAATTGGCTCATTCTCTGAAAGAACACAGCAGGCGTCAAAAGAGATAGTCTTAAAGCCTTTTATAATCCGCAGAAGGATTTTTCTTTGAACAGATCTCATTTTCCGTTTATTGTAATCTTTGGACATTGCTTTCTGCCAGACAGGACTGCGTAGGTAAGAACTGGTAGAATTGCGCCGTGGTATATTATATTCAAAGCATCACTGCCTAATCCCCAGTAAACTTTAGCGGACCTAGATAAGGTTGTATAAGCTGAGATGCTTTCTCACAAATTATTTAATGTGATGATTCCAGGATAAGTACTGGTCAATCCAAACGCCTAAGTATTTCATGGTCTCAACCTGCTGAACTAAATGTCCTTTGAAATAAACTTTAAACGGCGTATCGCTACGACGCCTTGTTGTGACGTACATCATAGCCGACTTCTGGGGGTTAAACTCTATTTTATTGGCTAAAGACCAATCTTCTACGCAGTATAAAGCACTATTTGCAAGGATCTGTAGTTCAAGCTCATTATCTGCCACAATGATTAAAAAGAAATCGTCAGCAAAGGCTTTGGCAAACACTCCTTCTGGGTAATCTAATTTAAGAAGGGGATCGTACATTATTATCCAGTAACCTGGTGCACTGCAGCTCCCTTGTGGGCAACCTTTTTCAGCTTTCCTTATGAGATGAATGGATGGTGTCTTTAGATTGGCTGTCTATTAGAGAAATAGCTACTTGCAAGTTTATAAAGGTTTCTCGGACAGTTCTTAAGTTTCAGCTGATATAATATAGAAGGCCACCACGCAGCGTCAAAAGCGCCTTGCACGTCTAAAGAAACAAGGAGTACTCTTTGACGAGTTGACAAAGCCCTTTCAATAATTTCTTTAACGTCCATTAAAGCATCAACTGTACTTTTTTGCGGCAAAAATCCATATTGATTACTGGAAAGCGAGTTGTTAATTTGGAGGAAATGCATTATCCTAGATATATGGAGTTTCTCCAACAGCTTCCCCGCCAGAGGAAGAAGACTTATGGGCCGGTATTTTGAAACATCTTCGCTCTTCTCTTTACCTCCTTTAACAATTAAAATGATGACAGATTCCTTCCATAGTTTGGGAAAACATCCTGTTTTCAAGCATTGATTGTATAGAGAGCATATGCTATTAGGGAGGAGAGAATTTACTTTTAATAGAATAGATTTTGTGAGTCCATCATGACCTGGAGCCTTCCCCTCTTCAAAGCTCTCGATTGCATTTGATATCTCCAGTTTAGTAAATGGAAAATCGTCTGCTGTTGTAATATCTTCAGATATGTTGTTCCTTATTGATTGATGAACGGAAGTTTCTTCAGCTGAGTCTTTTGGAACGCATTTATCCATAATTAAATTTATTGTGTCTTCTAAGCCATTGGTATAGGAACCGTCCTTCTTTTTGAGAGTTGTTAGCTTTACAGGAGATTTTAATTTACCCGCTGCTGCTTTGTAGACGGTATTCCACGGAGATCTACGATCAGTTGCATTACAGAAGGCTCGCCAACATCCCTGCTTTGATTTTAATATGTTGGCTGATAATTTAGCTTTTGCTTCATAATATTCTGTTTTTCTAGTAGCCCTCAAAGATTGATCTCTTTTAGTGCGTTGAAACCTTCTACGAAGTCTTCTTACGTCTCTCCTTTCATTTTCGATCTCATTATTCCACCAAGGAACTTCTTTCTTAGAACTCCCAAAACTATTGTTTGTTTTTGGCATTGAATAATCACAGGATTCAGTAACTATTTTCATAACTTGTTCTACACATGCTTCAATTTCCCAAGAATTATTCACATAAAAAGATAATCTTTCATCCACCGATTCCCAGTCGTTGTGATTCAGTTCCAGCTGTTGAGACAAATTCTAGTTAGATATTCGCAGTTTTAGAAAATAAAGATTCCTCAAACTTCTTCCAGTCGGCAGCATTAGTACGATAACGTAATCCTACGTCAAATTGGTCTCTACTAATTCCCTTTAAAGACGAATGAATATTAAATCGTATTATTCGATGATCGGAAAATGATTCATCATCGCAATTTTCCCATGCCGAAATAAAAGTTACCAATGATGCTGTCGCTATCGTTAAGTCAATATTACTAGATCCATGAGATGTCTGGTATGTTGGATTGCCATCGTTTTGATTTAAGATAAACAAATTATTTGCGGCAATATAATCATCGAGCCTATCTCCTCTTGGTTCGGTTACAGTGTCAAACCAACTATTTGATCTTGCATTAGCATCAACACATATTAAAACATTTGTTCTTCGTAAGCTGTTTAGGGTATCTATTTTCTTAAGATCTTCATCTATACTTCTTCCATCATGAAAGTATCCACTAGCAACAAGGAACTTGAAGCCTGAATTAAAACTTATTTCTACTACCACTGCGAAGTCTTCGTCTGAAAGTGAACTTAGGAGTAGAGCGTCTAAACGAGGATTAGTTACAACTACGGCTGCTCTACATCTACCAACTCCAGCTGAAAACACCTTCCAAGTACGTGGGAAACCTGCGGGGGCATCATTTTTAAGATACGGTTCTTGGATTAAAGCTATATCGACTTTCGAACTGAATAATAGTTGCACCAAGTTACTAGATGCTGAACGTCCCCGCCCAACGTTTAATTGGAGACACTTAATTCTACTATTATCATCGTAAGTGTAATTAATCATCGCACTATTATTCATGATGCCCATAGTCAATCGACATTTTTATATTTTTAACAATCATTTGGTAACAAGGACAATTTTTATCAAGGGCCGCATGGTTTGTATTAAATTTATTTTTAGATTTACTTTGGGCATTGTGGGCTACACAATTAATGCATTTATGTTCCTCGGACTTCTTTTGGCATTCTTTAAGTTCATGATTTTCTGAGCATAAAGGACACGTCACTTCGTTAGTACAAGTACCATTATGAAATCTTGAGCAATGAAAGCATCTTCGGACATATATATAATCTTCCAGGCGACAAACAGACGAGGAGAACTTTGCACCAGCTAACAGTAACTTTTTTCTGGTTACAGGATCGACTTCGATGATAAGATGTCTACGAATATGACTTGAACTGGACGAAGTTCCTGCCGATGTTTTGCTTTTACCATCCAAAATTAGTTTGGGCTCTAAGAATGTACTTTGATTACATAGGTCGGAATTTTGCTTCAAAATTACAGATTTCGCATTGTCTAATGTTAATTCCGGTGGAATATCAAGCATTATTAACCTTGGACGATACTTTTTTCCAACTTCAGCTTTAATTCTACCAGCACACACAGTATTAACAGTTTCCTTAAGTAAGTCGCCTTCCTCTTTGGATGTAGTATGAATTAACAGTCGTCCTCCTGGAAGACCTACCATTTTTTTAACACCAACTTTCAATTCCGTTGGGTTTATATTTTCTTTTAAAATCTGTTTAGTTTCTTCAATATCTTGATTATCAACACAAGGGCTGATAAAAACTTTATGTACGCTAGGCGGAGGTGGATCAATAGCACGAACTATGTCGTTATAAAGAGGTTTTTTAATCTGATCAGTATTCAGACTAGAAGTAGATTGTTCATGTCTGAGTTCATTTTTTTTATTGCTTAAAATTTGAGATTTTAAAGAGTTAAAGTTTTCAGTCAACTCAATGATAGTCGATCTGAGTAGTTCCTTTAAATCACTCCGAAGATTTTATGCTTGTTTCATGACTTTATTTAAGCTTTTAACAGCAGTGTTAAAAGTAGAATCTTCCGGAATTGACATATTTTTGATAAAATTTAAATGATAGTATTCAACAATAAAAATACGTACGTTGAAATCCTAGTGTTTATTCAGTATCAGAAACAATGATGTATTATTTGTTTATAAAAGAGTTCAAGATTCCAGATGAAGGGTTGGGGGCAGGTCAACCCCTACCACAACCAACTTGGTCTTCTACTATTTATTCACCTTAACTATCTAATATAATTATACAACAAATAAAAAAAAAGTATTTTAATCACTACTCATTAAGTTTAAATAATTAAACAATAAAAAGAAATTTGCACTTTAAAACACAAAACACGGTTTGAAGGAAGTCAATTCTAAACACAAGAAAGCTTAAGAGACTCTTAAATGCTGTAAACTGTATTAAAAAATTGAAAAATGTAGGAGCCGAAGTGAACTGCACAGCGTCCTAAACGCAACTCTGTGTCTTAGGGCTCTTGGTCTATAAGCATGCTAAACAAAGGAAGGTAATTAGTCTATGTCGTTGCTCTAGTTAAGATCAACTGAGTGAACAATTGATTCCCGAGGTAAAAAAACTATCAATCCTGTGGTGTACAAACATTTTTACCTACAAAATAAATTACAGTGCATGCGAATCTGTTTCACAATTAAAAGAATTGTTAAGAGCAACACAAGGATTTGACTATGGCACTCTTGAAATTTACAAGGAACAGGGTCTGAAAAAAAAACTTATATTCCCATAAAGTTGGTTCATAAAACGTGGACACAGTAGAGTCTAGCTACTGCAATGATACTGCACGTTTAAAGTCATATTGGATGCACAGAAATATTGGATATTTCGATTAACTTCGCTTCTAAATTTATGAAGCAAAGTTGGATTTGTGTGGATTTGAAGTGAACTTAATGTGTGGATTTTGAAAGAGCCTATTTTCTGTCTTTTTTGGGCAATTTTTATGTCACATGTAGACGGCATATAAATTAATCTAGATGACATTTAAATTTCTGTCATGAGCATGTGTTGATACCTGCACTATCTTAACTATTTTTTCACAAATATATGTTTACAACACTCTAACCCAAGTCTTTTTCAATAAAACCCCTGACTAG
>JACMZG010001863.1:11685401-11797901 GCA_018340805.1 Microvelia longipes | reverse complement strand
CCATTTCAAAGACTCGTACGATATCTGTTGGGTTCAGTAGTGTTAGAGGGTGGGGATATAGTATAATTAAAGGGCCTCTACCTCTTGCTCCATCCTGGTAAGCTTGCTGTCCTAGAGAGACAAGACAAAAATGGCTTCCACTAAACCACGGCGAGCAAAGCAGGCTCGTAAAGCGGAAGAACCTCGAAATAGTATTTATATGGTCGAATTCATTCTAAAACGATTGCGACCGGTTTCAGCTCAATCAGACAATCCTAAGCATAGATAGATAAACAATATTAACATAGATGGTTCACTCCCGAGTGTAGTAGTAACGTAGTAACACTCAATTGACAAGTTTGTGTTTATGATTTAAGTTGGGGGCCTCATCACTAGAGTCTTGAATAGCGCTAGTAGTAAAAATATATTTGCTCTATTCTCTACTAGATTGTGCTGTAGTATTTTTTTTAAATACAAACAGTTGCCAATCGTTTAGTAAAATAAAATAAAAGTAAACAAAGATCTATGGTATGCTGTAGTATTCGCGATGTATTTTTGTTTTTCAAAACTTGGAGGCCTCATCACGCGAAGCAGCACCATTGTTTTCTTAAAAAAATAACAAGAATTTATTTTTAGTTTCTTAGCCTTAACATTTAAATTTGTTATCTAAATATAACATCTCGGGTTGGCGCAAACGGATAAGTAAAGGAAACAAACAAAATTTGAAACTCTGACATTAGAGGTTCAAATCCAAGGGGGGAGACTTATGGGTGAAGTAAGAGTGAGAAATTAATTTTTTTCACTTTTTACCAATTTATACGAAATTCTTATAGAGCTTTCTTGGGATCACTCATCCATCGACTCCTCATCATTCTAGCGCTGAAAAGCGGATGGAAAGACTTGATTACCCTCAACAGCTCGTTGTTTGGTTGAATAAAAATAAATAAATAAAAGTGTCAGAAATAAAAATATCTGATTGTTTAACGCTGTCACCACTACTTGAGCCTCCTGCATCCCGTCAACTATTTTTTTTAAATCTTTGAGTGAGCCATTTATGTTAATATTGTTTATCTATGATCCTAAGTGACGGAAACGGTATTTTTATTTAAAAACAAAAATCATGAATATATTTTTGTTTATAACGCTTGTTATTTTTAATATTAAAGCATACCATTAATAATAAAGTATTAATAAAATCTTAATTAGTAAAATCAATTTTGAGAGAAAGCTATTCAGGCTCGCGAAGCGGGCCTGTGTGGAGAGGCTGTGAAAATTCGCTAGGTACTTGGCAAAATGCGGCCGACGCCGCGGAGCGGACGAGACGCGAAGCGCCGAGGTCGCGTAGCGGCTACGGGCTGAAGGCCCGTATTTTCTTTTTACAATATTTATTTTGTGTAAACCGGAGCCATATTTCATATTTATGTTAATATTGAAATAGCAATAGATGAAATTTTGTGTTTTAAACATTCTTCTAACTCTTCATACCTTTTCTACAAAGAAGGTACTTTCCTCACACATGTCTAAAACACCGGACTCTAAAATTTCATCCTCTGCTATTCCAATATTAACATAAATATCCTACGTTATAGGTAGTGAATACAGGTGTTACAAACCCATTTAGTCCTTTAAGTGGCTTTCTTTTCTTATTAATCACCATAAAAGAGACCTAAGCCAATCAAAATCAAATTTAAATATTTTTTGTAGATAGTCAAAGATCTTGTTCTGTTTGGTTTATTTCTTAGTTCGTTCCATATAACTATATACCTGTTTGTTTGATCTATGATTACATTTAAAACGCTAAGTAGCAAGCTACTTAGCATGATGGTTGTAGCTTAGCAAGTACAGACTTACTTGAAAGATAAAACAGGATCAAGTCCAACTGTAGGTTCATCCAGAATCAATATTGTTGGATCGTGGATCAGAGTGATGGCCAATGAGATCCTTCTTTTTTCTCCACCACTGCGGAAAGAAAAACAAGCATTAACGACGATCAGGTTTACGAAATACATTTGCTGTCTTTTAAAAGAATAGTTGCATAGCTGTGCTGACTTATAATGGTTCTTTTATTTAAAGATGCTAATATACTTTAACACTCGTGACCTTAACATATCGATTAGCTCGTGTCTTTCGATTGGCTCGTACAACTTAATACTACTTTAATATCTTTAAAAAGCTCAATGAGATTTGGTTAAGCTTACCTGCATTGCTTTACAACTCTCGTCACATGAGGGATATCGAGTAAATTTGTCAGCATATCAGTTCGAGATTTCAAGGCTTTAGGATCCATATCATGCAGAGTACCGTAGTATTTGTATATTTCTTTAATGGTGAAATCTTCGTACAGTGATAATTCCTGTAAATAACCGCGAAAGTAAATAAGAAGCTTAAAAATAATTTATGAAAGAAATATCCTTTCATAATCATAAGTATGTGAAAAGTTCTAGTCTAGCGTAAAAAAGTGGAATTTAATGTTACGTCTTGTTCCTCATCCTAACTCCACTTCCTCTTTTTTAACATAGTAGGCCTACTTGCTAATTCGTCAACAGCAATGTTAAATGCTTCTCGCAGGTACAGAGGACTTGGTATATTAAGGTGTTCGTGGGAAGCTCCTTTACAGCACATCAGCACCCTTCAAAAGCTAAAGAACATTAAAGATGTTCAGTTTCAAAGTATACTCGATTATGACGTTAAAATCGCAGAATGTTTAGACCGTCCCAGTCTCAGTATCGATAACCTTGGAGAGAAGTTTACTGCTAAAAAGATTCGACAGTCACTTCGAGAGAAAGCTTTTGATGAATGGTGTAAGTGTAAATGGCAAGGTATAGGTGTCTGTCACTTTAAAGCTAACACAAAATCCAACGAATTTATCAGCAATAGACAGATACTTACTGGATCTGAGTGGACCAATGCAATCAACCTGAATATCAATTATAGTCTACAGAAGAGTTAGGACCCCTCTGCAGCCGATGCAGCAGAGAGAATGAAACACCAGTACATGTGCTAGGTAATTGTCCAAATAACATGCTCCTTGTAACTCGTCACCACCATAATGTCAAGCAAAAAATCATTGACTTGATGAAGCAAAAGGGATATACTTGCTATGATGAGGTTTCCAGCATTGATTCGCACGGCTCCACTAGGTATGCTGATATCATTGCTTATAAAGATAATAGTAAAGACGCTTTGGTGATAGACCCTACCTTTATATATATGAAATTAATGATTTAGACCAGGGTATAAAAGTCTTGTGTTCGTTCTAGAGAATTTAAACTTAAAATATTACAAAATCAATTTTACAGTAAAGTTGTGCGATCTAGATCAAACTTGGTTTTTTTCCAGAAATAGTGAATCATTAATGACTCCGCTAAATTGAACGTTGGACCAACAAATGTGGATTAAGAATTTTAAATGTGATGAACTATGGCAATAGCTTCTTGTGATCATCAAGTATACAAACTTTCATTATCAACTGTTTTTGATAGATACTTAGTGTTAAGCAGCATCGAAATTTGAGCTTTATTGCGTAGATGGATAACCTGTGAAATACCTGGGGCATAAAACCTATGTGTTGAGCCGTAGAGGCGGATATATGGATCATGCCACTGTCTATTTTTGTAGTTCCTATAATACATTTCAGTAAAGTTGTTTTTCCGCATCCACTGGGTCCAAGCAGTCCATACCTATAGACATACCAATGTAAATTACAAACACAACTAGTAAACTGCATTTTTAGCGAATTTCATCATGAAATGACGCTTATTTTTCGAGGTTAAGAAATATTTTTAGAGATCCGTTACAATACAATGTTGAAAACAATGTTCTTTCTATAAAACGAGTTTAATCATCAAAATCGGATGACTACAACCAAAGTTATGGCTCTTTCAAAAACACCAAAAAAATTGTTAATTTATGCAAAATCAACAAATTTCTTTGAAAAAAAAAGCTTTTTGCATTTTTGTACTATTTAACAAATGTTATAACTTCTGTTGTTGTAATCTGATATCTGATTTTTACGAAAAAAACACTTGTTTTATAGAAAATTTTATCAGCTTTAAACAATGTTTTGCATACGACCTACAGGAAACAACTCATTGCAAGAAAACTGGACTTAGTGCTTTTGTGCTATTTTAGAACTGGACTTGGTGCCTGACTTACTGGACTTGGTGCTATTTTTAGAACTGGACTTGGTGCTATTTTAGAACTGGACTTGCTATTTTAGAACTGGACTTTGGTGCTACTTTGGTGCTATTTTATGACTTGGTGCTATTAGAACTGGACTTGGTGCTATTTTAGAACTGGACTTGGTGCTATTTTAGAACTGGACTTGGTGCTATTTTAGAACTGGACTTGGCTATTTAGAACTGGATGGTGCTATTTTAGAACTGGACTTGGTGCTTTTTGGACTTGGTGCTATTTAGAACTGGACGTGCTATTTTAGAACTGGACTTGGTGCTATTTTAGAACTGGACTTGGTGCTATTTTAGAACTGGCTTGGTCTATTTTAGAAACTGGACTTGTGCTATTTTAGAACTGGACTTGTGCTATTTTAGAACTGGACTTGTGCTATTTTAGAACTGGACTTGGTGCTATTTTAGAACTGGACTTGGTGCTATTTTAGAACTGGACCTTTGCCTGGACTTGGTGCTATTTTAGAACTTTGGTGCTATTTAGAACTGGACTGGTGCTCTTGGATTTTAGAATGGACTTGGTGCTATTTTAGAACTGGATTGGTGCTATTTTAGAACTGGACTTGGTGCTTTTCTCATTCTGGATTAGAACTGGGGTGCCAACTTTGGTGCTCTGGACTTGGTGCTACTTTTATCTTTCACAGAAGGGCTCCACTCTGGACTATGCTTTTCATTTATTATTTAAGGTATATTTTCAGAAAACTTTGGTTTCAAGTAGTACAAAATTAGTTTCGTTTTTTAGGCCTGGAATTGGAATATTAAAATTTAATAATTATTTTAATAATCAAATAAATACAAATAAATAAATAAATAAATTATTTATTTAAAATTTAATAATTATTTTAATTATTAAATTTTTATCAAGCGGAATCACAGTAAAATGTCTATTTTATTAATTAATTAATTTTAATAATTTGCACACATTGTGATTTCTTAATGAACACTTATTATCTTGCGTTTTTTCAAAGATCTTGTGTCATAAGATCAAGATCAATGTCATGTTCTACATTTAGAATTATAGATCTAGAAACATCATGAATATCTAGGTACATTGATCCAACCTTACAACCACCAAGGTTGAACATGATGGCATAGAGATAAGGTGCATTCACTATACTGCGGTAGCGATGCGTCCGAGCTTAGAATAATACTATATATAGAAGGAGCGCAGGACCGTAAACACAATGTAATTCCACTGATAACACGAAACCCGGTTGCAAAGAGACTAAAACAAAGCAAGAGACCCTGGGTAGCTAGGTGCCCTAACGGTACATTGGTGACGTCATTTTTTTTATTTTTCTTAATAATTACAATTTCACGTAAATATTACATTATTTTTCGACTATTTTGTTTTAAATCAAGTAAAATGAATTTAAAATAAGTTTTAATTTTTATCTATTGCATATATTCTTTAATTGTTAGTTTTGAATAAAGTGGTTTAATGTGGCATCACTGAAAAATGTCCGTCGTTAGTAGAATGCATGCCACAATAGAAGTTGTAGAGGGTAGGGGAGTATCTATTCTTTCTCTAGGGAGACTATCTAGTAGGGGTAAGTACAGTTAGGGCACCAATGGAAACTGTCTGACTTCCAGACCCCTTATCACTGTGTTAATCGGGTCCTGTACTCCCTCTAATAGTTTTAGTCTCTTTGGCCGGTTGACTGGTGCACCTAAGTAATGCTGCCAACCTGACAACATTACATTATTTTCAATATTTGTCATAAATATCTATTAATGAAGAAAGATCGTAAAGAACAAATATAATAACTTAAAACACCTGCTGAGTAATTAATAAAACTGGTCTTACATGGCGGAATACAAGAATCTACATTTAGTTGTCGAGGACTACTTTTTACATATAATTTTAATAAATACGTTAAACTACAATTTAAAATGCTTTAAATTTTGTAATGCACCGATATTTATATTAGTATTTTATGAATAATCAATCATTAATTAATAATAGAACATAATAATTCAGCAACCAAAAGTATTGCCAACTTTTTTTTAGAAAACTGTATATTGTTAGGGTGGCAGCATTACTTAGGTGCACCAGTCAACCGGCTTTCGTGTTATCAGTAGCGCTCATTTTATATTTAGTATTATTCTAAGCGTCCGGGCGTTGCGTGCGGTGATAGCTCAAATTCCAACCTATGTAATCGTATGGGATGTTCTTAAACAGCTTGCTGTAGCGTTGCGGAAAATGGAAATTTCCGCAAACCTACTAAACCCGCACAAATGATATAGTGATTAGCATTTGATTAATTACAAAACACCTTAGAGGCCTGACGCGGAAGAATCCTTTCCGTTTTTAAAGTTTTGGAATTTTTCTTACCCCCTCTTCCGATTAAGAGAAGAATACTTTTGTTTTGTTTGGATTTTGATTCTTGTCGTGCTTTAAGTCCTTTTATTTTTTATTATGTTAATTTGATTTTAATAAAAGAGTTGTTTTTTATCTAAAAAATGAATATTATCTTGTTATTAAACACAATATTGTTATTTTATTACTTTTGTTTGTGCTTTGTCTTTTTAAAGTGTTTAATTTTTCCTTTTAGTTTTGATTAGTTCAAAGTTGTTTTTAGCGAATTTCCTTTGGAAATTTTTTGGGGCTTTGAGTAGAATGCCAGTGGTCCGGAGTCAATACGACCACTTAAACTCAGGGTACCTGGGTTCACATCCTGGAAGTTTACAAGTAGAAAATAATTCTGGCGCGGTGGTCTGCAAGTCGGGCGAATTTCCTTTGGATGCGTGTTTCCGTGCTTAACAGCAATCCTGGTTGGAATGATAATTTTTATAGTTTTTTACATTTACATTATATAAGTTTACATCTACTAAATGAATAATTCCGGCGCGGTGGTCCGCTGTCGGGCGAATTTCATTTAGAATGGGTGTTTCCGTGCTAAACAACCCATTTCTTGCTTATGCAAGAACCATGCCTATATGCGTGGGTCCGGTTCATGCGTTAAATAAATAAATAAATAAAAAAGGTTTATTTAATTTTTCTTTTTTACAATACAATATAGTTTTAAATATAAAATATCTTGAAAAATAAAAAGGAGGAAGTTCAGTAGTATTACTGTTCTTTCACTTCCCCTAGATTTCTTATACACTAAATAACTAATTATAACCGAAATGTTTTTAATACTTTTTTATTATGTTTTTGATACTTTGTACAGAGAAACATAAATCATGTACAAATATGGGGCCAGGGAACAAATATTTATAACAATAAATAACACATTTTTTTAATTGCACTGAACATAAGAATAAGACAGAGCACATTGTGTACAGTATAACATTAAGAACATTTCTTTTCTTTTTTTAACATATTTATACTTGTCTATCCTCAAAATAAAATAAACTAATAATAAATTGACTAACAAAATTAACAAATAATCAAAATTGTATAATTTGAAGATTTGTACATCAATGCGGTTTTAACAAAAGAAGGAAAAAAACTAAATGAATAATAAAGAAAGCATAAAAAAAGAAGTCAAATAAATATGGGATGCTAAAAAAGAGAGAAAAAAAAAATAATTAAATAAATATGATATCAATAAATTTATGACTTGGTATCAGTCTCTTGGATAACAAAAATTAAATTTAACTTATAATATAATACTTAAAAAGAGCTCAGGTAACAAGCGTCATAATGTAGTACTATTTGCACTATAAAATTCTTATTGGAACAATAAATACAGTTATATGGCTGTATTTATTTAAAAGAAAGACCATAATTGATCAAACAAATTAAGAAAGTAAAATAAAAATAAATGGGCTTGGATGTATTTATTTAAAACAAAGAAAAACAAATTTTTCTAAACAAAGTTAAAATGCTAAATAAAATTAAATAAAAGAAATAAATGACTTGGTTGCATTTATTTAAATAGCAAAATAAAAATTGATCAAAAGGAAAGAAAAAAATAAAAAATAAATAAATAAAGAAATATAATTAAATATTATATGAAGTTGTAACCGTTGGGTATGGTTAGGTGCCCCAGGCTGACTACTTCCTGGCCCAACAGCCACAAGAAACCTCCTAAAAGATTTCTTAGTCTTAGGTGGTCCAATAAAGAGAAAGAACTCAGATTTATCAACAGTTAATTTTAATTAATATGTTATTAACATTAATAATTTTAAAACTTACAATCAGCACAATATAAATTAAAACATTACATTAGTTTAACTGTTGAACTATTACACCCTAGTATGTGAGCCCCTCTCTACTTAGCCTCAAAGCACCTATATTTGGGAATCAGTTAACTCCTAATGAATTGTTCATGGAATTGATGGCTTTAATTTAATGACACGTAAAAGATCACATTTAGTACTTACGGATGGTGGCTAACCATATTAGCGAGATGGACTTCATGAGGTTGCACGACCTGACTGTTGAGAATAACTTTTAACTAACTACACGGTTAACTTGCTTAAAACTGAACTTGAACCTGTCTCTCCTCTTACCATAAGATGCATACCCTTTTATACCACGGTTATTTACCACCTCCTTTGGAGGGGACTGGCCAAAATGTAATCACTCTTATCATATTCTAGGAAACTAGTACATGGAAGTTTGGTGCGATAAGAAGTAAATAACAGGAAATGCATCATTCTAAGAGACCTTATCACTCTTATCAGAGTGTAACTTGTCCGCAGGTGTTTGATATCTTCTTTCTGAGAAAGAAGTACATGGTTTCTAAACTAAATAACTGGAAATGATATCATTCTATAAGACCCTATCGTTCTTATCATACTTCTACGAATCTGGTACATGAACTAAATTCTCCTAAAGGAATTTTGTTTACCACTTTCAACTGCAGCTGTGTTGTGAGTCACTTCATAGTGACTCACAACAAGTGACTAAATAAGTTGAATGTTTGATCTTAACCCTATAAGGAGCACTCATTAAGCCTAAGTTCTAAGGTACATGCCTACAGGGTATATCCGACGGTTACAGTATCCCCACGGCCAGAAACGAAGGCTCAGATGCGGAGCCTTACAGGGCTGCGTATCTAGACTTCGAGAATGGAACCCACAAACAGAACAAATTAAAACAGTGGGGACTAAAGGGCGGTGAAGCTACGAGGAGGCTCACAGAACAAGTACTAGTACATTGACACGGTCTACTATATATACAAAAAGTAAAAACGTATAACACAAGATCACATAAAAAAATAGAAAACATAAAATTAACAATAATTGCATACATTAGTATAGTAGTATTAAGATTCCAATCTATATATAGTCATATCTATATCGAAGATAGAATATGTATAATTAACAATAGTATCAATAATAATATTTGTATTCCCCGATTATTAGGATTCTATTCCATATATAGTCATAGCCATATTGAATAGTTAAGGTTAACAAAAGTAATACTAATAATAACTACGTATTACTAATAGTAATAAGATTAGTGTAACCAAACAAAATAGCATCAAGTAGTATTAATGAAATTGGAAAAAATACTAAAAATTATATACCCTTAGATAATATTTTTTTTTTTTTTTTTTTTTTTTAATATTGAAAATTAAACTATAGTAAATTAAATTGTAAATAATTAAGTAATTAACTTAAATTAATAATAGTAAAATTTAAATTTAATTTAATTAAATGTGTTTCTTTGAAAAGAATTAAAAAAGTAAACATTGAACAAACAAAAATAACTTTGTTTACTTTTAAAACTAACTTTAACTTGTTATATGTAATAGAACTATGTTTTGTTATATGTATACATATATCACAAATTTAAAAGTACCTGGATTCAAAAAAAATCACTTTGAGGAGACGTAGCACTAATTAATTAGCCCTTCTAGGGCAAGTCGAACGCCTCGTTTTGGAGCCCCGCTCTATGCAGAGGGATCCAGATGAATGTCCCAATATTGGTCCTGTACAACAGGGGCCAAATGATGTAGTGAAGGGTCAATGCTGGGAATTGAAGCAGGGGCCCTTGGTATAGTACATAGAATTCCGGGCCAGCTTGCTGCCTCTGCTGCCGACGTCGTCTCCAGAGTCCAAGACTGAGAGCCACCAGTCCTCCGAAAAGAAGAAGAGTCGCTCCTATGCTAGTCCACTTAATGGAGGAGTGGATTGCCTGTGAGCGACTTTGCAGTTGTCGTGCCTGGGTCAGCAAATCTGCTATTGAGACCGGGGGAACCTGTGCGATCCTGTGGCTTCGCTGAGCCTCCGATCGCAGGGTGTCTAGGGCAGCGGTACGAAAGGGCGAAAAACTGTCGTCCAACCATTCGCTTGTTTCGTTAGGTAGTAAAATAGTTTGTATAGGATGATACAACTCTTGTAATTCGATATGGCCTTCGCTGTTGGTTACTGTGCGTGGCAACAGACTTACTTTGCCTGCTCGCAAGAAACAATTCTGAGCACCATAAAGCCGGCCTTGTCTATGCACCTGTGCCGCAAAAACTGCTTGCTTGGAGTTGTAGCATGTCCCATATAAAGCTGTTGGGATTGCCACACTATATAGCCAGGCGTGGTCAAGATTGTCATAGATCCAAACAGGAGGATAATCTAAAGGCATAATGGCCCGTTGGCACAAGTTCTTTCCAGTACTATTGAAGAAGTGAGAGCTAAGACATGATAGCTGTGCTCTATCGAAGAAATTGGTTATCGGTGGGCAGAGCCGGAGTGAGCCCTTAGAGCAGTACAATAAATCTGTAGTAGACATTACAGCGTAACGTGTGAGGTCGCGTGTGACCAAAAAATACTCGTAGTCTGGTAGAAAAGTGAGAGTCTCTTGTGAAACATTATCGTATGAAGGAAAAGCGTACACTCTGTAGAGAGTAGATAACAAGGTGTGTTGAATAACTGGCAATTTAAGCAAGACGTAGAGGCCGGTTTCCTGTGTCATGAGGTTAATTTGGCTTAGCTGAAAGAAAGTTGATTCTTCGCCTGAGGTAGGCAGCAACAGTTCTAGTCCGCTCGCTGTCAGATTGTGATTTATGGACAGGAGCACTTGCTGTAGGTCTGTGGAGTACCAATGTGATCGTGTCGGGGCTTGGCCTTTAATGGCATCGTCAACCAAAGCAATGACATGCTGAATGTCATCACGTAAAATCGCAGCCGATACTGCAAGGGACCTTAAATAAACTAAAACATTTTCATTAAAAATTAACTGATTAACTTGGTGCTGGAGAGAGGCTATTTTATGCTCACTTGAATTTACATAACTTTCAAAAGTAGATATTAAGTCCAAAAGTTGAGTCTCTGTTTGATTGACTCGAGTCTCTAAAAATTTTGTTAATGTGAGATGAGATTCGGTAATATGAAGTAAACTGTCTGTACTGGCTTCAAACTGGTGTATGTGTTGCGAGATACTATCGTCATGTGAAAAAAGGTGGGACCAAACTTGACTAGTCAGCCCGCCGACAAGGGCCGCCCCTAGAGTTAAAACAATTTGCCGTGGTTGACGGGTCCTTAATTTTGGGTAGGGGGTGTCTATGTTTCGGCGGGTAAATGGTAATTTTTTTAATTGTTTAACCCCATGCTGGAGTGACCCTATGAGGTGTTGTATTTCGGTCTGCCAGAGGGGAAAGAATGGACTATGAGGGGAATATTTAAGTATACCACCCACTTCTAGGGTTTGTTTAATCAAGGTCTGTGACTCGTTTAAGAGGTTGTTTATTGGTAACTTCCACGCGATTGTCCAGGATTGTCCAGTAATGGCAATTTGGTCTTGTTGTTGGAAGACAAGAGTTGCTTCCCCTAGCCAATCTGCACAAACAAAACAAACGGCCGTCCCTTAGTGATAGTTAGGTGGGTAAAGTTGTGAGCCTAACAGGACCCACCCCTTAAAATATCTAGAAGTATTATTGTAACTCTAGTTGGAAAGGGTAATATTTAATATTTATTTCACATTTGTTATTCGGTATAGTAAATAGTTGGTTTTTATATATTCAGAGGAATCATATACGAAAGAATTTTGTGTTTATTTACTTATCTCCGTACTTTCCGTAGAGAAAGAATGTGTTAGTCTTATCTATAGACTCTTAACTTATGAACTATTTATTAACTATATATTATCAACTCGTAATTAACGAAGTTATCTTTTAAGATAACTACATTATCTCGTAGCCTGGTCTATGAATCCATTCTTTGGTACACACGTCTCTGATATTATCTACAGAGAAGAGACCAAAAGCATGTTCTTGCCTCGTGCTAGAGAAGCCTATTGAATTGATAACGGATTAGTTGTTAAAGACTAAAGGGTAGACTTGACGGTCCCTCCTTGAGGCAATTTTCTTATATTTTATCTCCTGAGCTTGGATGCCTTATAAAAGCGGGCATGATTTGAGTACTCTTAAGTTTAGCCCGTGACGTCCCTTCGATCACCAATCGCCTAAACTCCATACCTTAAGTATTTAATTATTCGTTAATTTTACAACTCCCTTTTCCATTAACCTACACTTTATTACATTTACTATTTTATTAATCCATATTTATTTATTTATCTTTATTTTTATCACATTTATTACCAATTCTTTTTTTGTTTCTTCCTTTCTTATTACTAGTAATGTCTAGGTGGTTTCGCAGTGAAACTCTGACCACCTATTGTACTAGGGGAGCACCCCTGGAGGAGGTGATCCACCCCCTAAAGCTCCGGTCTTTAAGATACGCGGGCATTCCGCCCGGCCATGACCTGCCACGGGGGGTCTTTGATTGTGACCTAGCGTGCCCCTTATTAGGGCATTGGTTCCACCCAGCGGAGCTGGGTCTGGATCCGTTGGTGTTCTCGGCTTGTACCGAGGACTGTTTCCTTCTCTATAACGAATGGCCAGGTTTGACGTATCACCTGGCCAGGAACAACCCCGGGGAACCCGGAAATTTTTACACTTATCACATGAGGGCGGGTGGTGGGCTAATAAAGTTCTACGAGGACGCCCGTTTATATGCCTACGAAAGCGGGACTGAGAGGGGTCGGCGCTTTTGTATAAACGCCGACCATCAACACCTCTAGTTCTCCTGGAATTTCCCCTTATTCTATCTATTCTATCTATTGTATATTTGTATATATATTTATCTTTCTCTGTTTATCTATGTGGTATAACCATAATTTAACCTTTATTTTTTCCTTTTATTCATCTATTTTTTTATTTTTTTTTTTTTTAAACATATAGATTATATTTGTTAACCCTATTTAATTATATTGCTATTTATATTGCTATTGCTCCTTATTTAAGGAGTATTGTTATATATTCCTATTTCCTTTTTGTAATCCCTCACATCCCATATGCCTCCGTTCCAATATATCCCCGGTGACGGCTATTGAGCGCGAAACACAACTTGGAATAGGTGAGTGACTATTTTACTATTTACTTTATGTTTAGTTATGTAGCCCGCCAATACTTGCTGGCTTACTAGATTGGGGGTTCTACCCAGCTGGCTGTCATCCTAAGGCTGTTTGTTCTGTCTAAAGTTGGGTGTTAATTTGTGCACATAATTTCTAAGCCTGTAGTGACCGCCATGTGGGCAGCTACCCCTTGCTATTTTGAAGGTGGTCCATTTTGGGTATTCCTAGGTTAATGTCCCTGTCATAAATAAGTATGGCCTTGATCTCCATATGTATTTCTATGATAAGTTGTTTGTTTATTTTTTCCTTTTAAATCTTATCTTTTTATACATTAGATAAAATTCTTTGAAGTCTGGTGGATTGAATAAGGTCAATCAGCTGTAGCTTGACCGAGTTCCGTACCGAGATAAGATAACGGCAGGGTGTTATAAATACCATCAGAATTATTATTATTTATTTTATTATTTATGTTTTATTATTTTAATATTGCCGTATGTAAGTCAGTTTGCCTTTCCCGTTGGATCATTATTACTCGTTGACAACTATTATTATTTATAATGAACAATTATAAATGTATAATTTATTTACTCATATCATTAATACAAAATAATAAAAACACAACACGAATAAACATAACAAGAACAAGTTTATTTTGTTTTTCTGTTGGGATAAAATAAATTTCCGAATAAACACGGCAGATTCCGAGATAAAACACGGCTTTGACTGATAAAATATTAAGGGAAAATCTGTAATATTAAGTTGTTGACATGTTTTCTTTGCAAATTGTTTGGTATTTGAATAAACGGCATTATTATTGTTAATTAGCAGATAGACATATAGTACAGATAGACATATAGTATAGTGTATGGTAGTAGTTTAATTTGCGTAAAGAACTTATAGGGGTTGAGCGAGGGAAGATAGTGCATCGTGTGGTCAGAAGGAGATGGAATATCTCACAAGACCCTCCACCTCTCACTACTAACCCTCTAATATTTCCTTCTACTCTAGCTTTTACTATGAGATATCCAGTAAAGTATGCATTCATGCTTTGTATTTTACTCTATGAATAGAATTCAATACTGTTAGGAATTATCGTCCTCGTCCTTGTCTAAATATGATATACTATAAATAAAATACTATAATATAATACAAATATAAATATTAGATTCTATTTATCCTGGTAGTTAAGTACTGTCTTGACCAGCTGATTGACATCTACCTATATTTTTATTTATCTCGTTTCCATTCTTTAATTAGCCGGAACGACTACTAGTAGTCATTGTCAGGTAATCTTATTTCGGAAGATTACCATTATATTATTAAAAGTTTAAATTTAAGTGCTTAATTTAACTTTTTTGTCTTAATTGTTTGTTTTAATTTTTATTTTTTTTAAACATTTTACTAATTTTTATTAATATTTGACTAATTACCTCTACCACGATATGGTAATTACCCAAAAATATATTACTACATATACGATAATTCATATATAAATACATACTTATTTTTATGTATTTTTTGATTTTACTGGTATGTTAACAGCTCCCTTTAAGGGTACCTTATGGTACTGAAGGGTGATCAGACCTTCCCCATTTAACCCTTGAGAGCTATAGGGCCCTATTTCCTTAGTTTTTTTTTTTTTAATATATAATTATCGTTTATAATTATTTTGTTTTAATTCCTTTGTTTTTTTATTAATTATCGTACGTGTATGTTTTATGTTCGTTCCTATTTTTTTTTCTTTCGGTGATTGGTGATCAGGTACATTTATTTGTTATTATTATTTTTTTTCCATTAAGTTATATATTTCTCTTGCAGCGGTTTCGAAGGTTATATGGGGACCGAATAATTGGTAGGCTTTCATCTTGGGCCTCCGGTACCCAGGTTGAGTCTGGTTCGTGCCTTGACTTATCGGGGCTATCGGGGCTACTTATACTGTCATCACCGGAAATATCCATTTCTTCTATGCCTTGAGATATTTCAGATATTTCTGTAGGAGTTGAACACTCGGGTTCCACGACTGGGTCAACGTCTTCAGCCCTAGCCCTGGGTAACAATTCAATAAGGGTAGTTGGGGTAGGTAAGCATACTGGAGTTTCATTGGTGGTATCTTCTTCTAGCTCTGGGTCTTCGTTACCGTTTTCCTGACTATCAGTCACATTACTGTTTTTGTTAGCGACCTTCGTTCCCAGCTCCCTAATGTACATAGTTTTAACCTGTCTATATTAGTGACCACAGCCCTGTCAGGTCCCAGTTCAATCTCATAAACCCAGTCCGAAATCTTCCTGGAAATTTTATAGGGTCCATGCCAGGGTTTAAAAAATTTCTTTGAGACGCCGCCGGGCTTAACCATTTGTTTGAAATAAACCGACTCCCCCACCTTAAATTCGTGAGGTTCGGTTCCCCTATCATAGTGAAACTGGTTTTTCTCGTGAGAACTTAATGTATTTTGCCGGGCTATCGCGTATGTAGTTTCTAATTTATTCTTAAGAGCACTAACGGCCTCATCCAACGGAGTGGTAGGGAGGGCCGTTTCCCCGGATCTAAATGATAGATCGCAATCAAAAATTGGCCTCAGCTCTCTACCGAACATCAAATAATTTGGGGTAAATTTTGTAGAAGAGTGTGGAATACTATTTATTGCTCCAGCCACCAATGGTAGGTATTTGTGCCAATTTCGGCCATCACTGGTAACAAAATGTGATAGAGTTTTATTAATAGTTTTATGTGCTATCTCAACTATGTTTCCTTGGGGGTGGTAGGCGGTAGTTTGGAGTTTATTTATGTTCAGAATTTTGCAAACCTGCTTAAAAACTTCGCTCATAAAATTACTTCCTTGATCGGTGACTAAGTGTACCGGGCTACCAAATCGTGAAAATATATGGTCAACACAAGCCCTTGCTACGGTCGGAGCAGTGATGTCACTAAGAGGGCACAGTTCCACATAGCGCGAGAAAGCATCGATGGAGGATAAATAATACTTGTGACCGGCCTGTGTGAGGGGGAGGGGACCTACTATGTCTATATACATATACTGGCCAACGAATTCGGCAGTGTTGGCCATACCTAATCGTCGTCTCATCACTGGAGGAGTTTTACTGCGATTACAGGTTACACAACTACGCACGTAAGATTTTACCGAAGTGTCTAGTCCTGGCCAATAATAATTTTGAGATATGAGTGCTTTAGTACGCTCGATGCCTGGGTGTCCCGCCAAGGGTATATCATGACTGTTGTACAAAACTTTTTGTATCAGTTCTTTTGGCACCAAGATTTTAGGGTTTTCCCCTCTTAAGAATACCAAACCATCTTGGTCTTCAATACAAGCCTCCGGGTTTTTAGTTATGTATTTCTGTAAAACAGGGTCTTGTTTTTGAGCAAGAGCTACTTTGGCTCTGGTCCAGTCTGGTAATATGGCATTAATCCTACTTAGAGTATCCACGTGAGAAATACTTTTTCCTCCTACGTGTTTTATGTCAAATTGGTGTTCCATTAAAAATAAAATCCATCTACTTACTCTTGGGGAGGGGTCAGGGGCCTTAGTCATCCAGATCAACGCTGCCGCGTCGGTTTTCAATGTAAATTTTCTGCCGTATAGGTAACACCGGAAATGTTTTATGCCCAAGTTATAGCTAGAGCTCTCTTTCTAAGGCACTATATTTAATTCAGCGTGATTCATCAATCTAGACCCGTAAGCGAGCGGTAAGTCTTCGCCCTTTTCATTAACCTGTGATAAAATTGCCCCCAGGCCGTACGCGCTTGCATCGGTCGTAAGGGTGAAGGGTAATTCAAAATTTGGCAACACAAGGATAGGCTCGTTGCACAGGGCATGCTTTAATGTGTTGAAAGCAGCTTCCTCCGCCTCGGTCCACTCAAATTTTGCGTATTTCTTGGTGAGCTCGGTCAAGGGTCTAGCGATGGCTGAAAATTGGTCTATGTATCGTCTATACCATCCGGCTAGCCCCAAAAACCCTCTTATCTCCTTTACGGTTCTGGGCCGGGGATAATTCAGAACTTTGCTTACTTTTTCGGGGTCTGGCTTAATCCCTGCGGCTGACACGACATGCCCTAAGTAATTTATTTCCTCCTGGGCAAATTCCGATTTTTCCAAATTAATCTTTAAATTGACTTCCTGGAATCTATTTAGTACACGGTCTAATTTCTCCAAATGCTCACCCATTGTGCGGGAATGGATCACCACATCGTCAAGATAAATGAGGCAAGTTTCACCAATCAGCCCTGCCAAAATATGGTCCATTATATTCATAAAGGAGCTAGGCGCTGAACTCAAACCAAACGGCAAGCGGTTATATTCATATTGGCCAAATGGCGTTACAAAACCGGTTTTCTCCTTATCTGCCTCCTTGATCCTTATTTGGTGATATCCACTCTTTAAATCTATTTTTGTATACAAGCTCATTTGCCCTAATTGGTCTAGAATCTCAGGAATCAACGGGATAGGATAATTGGGGGTTTTTATAACCTCATTCAACTTTCGGAAGTCAGTACAAAATCTATAGGTTACCTCACCTCCCAATGATTTCTTTTTTACTAATATGCAGGGTGAGGCCCATGGGCTTTTACTTTCCCGTATCACTTCATTTTGAAGTAACTCCTGGACCTGCTTTTTCATCTCTTCCCTCAAGGCATAGGGCACGCGGTAAGCTCTTTGCTTTATTGGGGGGACATTTTCGGTAATAATTTCATGTTCCTCAGGGAAGGTACAACCCTTTTTGTCTAGCTGACCATTTAAAATATTTCTGTACTTGTTTAGGACGCTCATCATGCCTTGCTGGTCTTTATTGTTCAAGTGCTTAAGCTTGTCTTTTAACTTAATGTCAAGCTCCGTGTGGGACAGGGCGGGGGTTGAGGACGGATCAATACGGTCTAAAATTTCGAAATCGGGGTCAAATTGGCCCACGGGGGTGTGTTTCTGTAAATGAACACCAAACGGGTTTAGATTTATTACCCGCACATAGGTAGTTTTAGGTTCCGAGGCTGTGTGAACAGATTTAGCAAATTTTAACCCCTCCTGAGAGTAATTTGGCTCGAAGAAATAATTTTTATGGGTTTGCGGGAGTTTTACAGGGATTATAGCCTCGGAGCTTGGGGGTACATAACTAGCAACCGAGACCCTAGCCATCAACATTCGGTTCCTAGGCCCAGTTCTGTCTTTGAGCTTTATTAACGTTTCAGTCCGAGTCTCCGCCTGCCCTTTTAGATCGTTATTACAATCCTCCGGTTCTTGACACGAGGTTTCCTCTACAATATCTTTTTGATTCTTGGTCGCACTGTGATTCAGATTTCCCCTTTTCGTGTACCTTAGTTTTGAATTTTCTTTTGGAATTTTTTTTTTATTACCAGGTTCTCCTGGGTTTAGATTGCTTGCACTTATCGGCTTAGTACTGCTATGAACTGTTTCCAAATCGAAGCCACACTTGCTTCTCGTTTTTGCCTTATTTTGCTTATGTTTATTATTATAACCTTTGCTTGTTCCTTCCCGTCTAGTTTTTATATTTTCCTTGGTACTTCCCTTAATCTTGCCTTGGACGTTAGTAATATCTTTTAAGGAGGTGTTTTTACCCTCCTTATTGAAACATTCTTTTTCGCATATTTTGTTCCCCTTTTTCCTCCCTGTAACACCCTTATTTTTAACAAAATTTAGTTTTTGTTTGACGGGTTGGGTATGCCTCTGTTCCGGTACGTGGTGACCTAATGCGCCCCTAATGGGAATTCTTTCACGTGGTTGTGGTTTAGTATTTAATGTTGTCCGCGTTTTTGTTTGTAACCGCGGGGTCCAGGGGGTTATTTGAACTCGACCGTTTTTTACAAAAATTATCGCATCAAGTCGTCGTAATAGGTCAAGCCCCACAATCCCCTGTTCGCATCCTTGCACGGCCCCAATACTAAATTTATGAGACATCTTGTACCCGTCCCCCACCTCTATACTAGTCCATTGTTCTCCTATCAAATGTAGCGTTGTTCCCGTAACTCCACTAGCAGCCTTTCTAGACGGTACTACCCTTGTACCTGGTAGGGGCTGGGTTAGCACCGANGACACGACATGCCCTAAGTAATTTATTTCCTCCTGGGCAAATTCCGATTTTTCCAAATTAATCTTTAAATTGACTTCCTGGATCTATTTAGTACACTGTCTAATTTCTCCAAATGCTCACCCATTGTGCGGGAATGGATCACCACATCGTCAAGATAAATGAGGCAAGTTTCACCAATTAGCCCTGCCAAAATATGGTCCATTATATTCATAAAGGAGCTAGGCGCTGAACTCAAACCAAACGGCAAGCGGTTATATTCATATTGGCCAAATGGCGTTACAAAACCGGTTTTCTCCTTATCTGCCTCCTTGATCCTTATTTGGTGATATCCACTCTTTAAATCTATTTTTGTATACAAGCTCATTTGCCCTAATTGGTCTAGAATCTCAGGAATCAACGGGATAGGATAATTGGGGTTTTTATAACCTCATTCAACTTTCGGAAGTCAGTACAAAATCTATAGGTTACCTCACCTCCCAATGATTTCTTTTTACTAATATGCAGGGTGAGGCCCATGGGCTTTTACTTTCCCGTATCACTTCATTTTGAAGTAACTCCTGGACCTGCTTTTTCATCTCTTCCCTCAAGGCATAGGGCACGCGGTAAGCTCTTTGCTTTATTGGGGGACATTTTCGGTAATAATTTCATGTTCCTCAGGGAAGGTACAACCCTTTTTGTCTAGCTGACCATTTAAAATATTTCTGTACTTGTTTAGGACGCTCATCATGCCTTGCTGGTCTTTATTGTTCAAGTGCTTAAGCTTGTATTTTAACTTAATGTCAAGCTCCGTGTGGGACAGGGCGGGGGTTGAGGACGGATCAATACGGTCTAAAATTTCGAAATCGGGGTCAAATTGGCCCACGGGGGTGTGTTTCTGTAAATGAACACCAAACGGGTTTAGATTTATTACCCACATAGGTAGTTTTAGGTTCCGAGGCTGTGTGAACAGATTTAGCAAATTTTAACCCTCCTGAGAGTAATTTGGCTCGAAGAAATAATTTTTATGGGTTTGCGGGAGTTTTACAGGGATTATAGCCTCGGAGCTTGGGGGTACATAACTAGCAACCGAGACCCTAGCCATCAACATTCGGTTCCTAGGCCCAGTTCTGTCTTTGAGCTTTATTAACGTTTCAGTCCGAGTCTCCGCCTGCCCTTTTAGATCGTTATTACAATCCTCGGTTCTTGACACGAGGTTTCCTCTACAATATCTTTTTGATTCTTGGTCGCACTGTGATTCAGATTTCCCCTTTTCGTGTACCTTAGTTTTGAATTTTCTTTTGGAATTTTTTTTTTATTACCAGGTTCTCCTGGGTTTAGATTGCTTGCACTTATCGGTTTAGTACCGCTATGAACTGTTTCCAAATCGAAGCCACACTTGCTTCTCGTTTTTGCCTTATTTTGCTGATGTTTATTATTATAACCTTTGCTTGTTCCTTCCCGTCTAGTTTTTATATTTTCCTTGGTACTTCCCTTAATCTTGCCTTGGACGTTAGTAATATCTTTTAAGGAGGTGTTTTTACCCTCCTTATTGAAACATTCTTTTTCGCATATTTTGTTCCCCTTTTTCCTCCGTAACACCCTTATTTTTAACAAAATTTAGTTTTTGTTTGACGGGTTGGGTATGCCTCTGTTCCGGTACGTGGTGACCTAATGCGCCCCTAATGGGAATTCTTTCACGTGGTTGTGGTTTAGTATTTAATGTTGTCCGCGTTTTTGTTTGTAACCGCGGGGTCCAGGGGGTTATTTGAACTCGACCGTTTTTTACAAAAATTATCGCATCAAGTCGTCGTAATAGGTCAAGCCACAATCCCCTGTTCGCATCCTTGCACGGCCCCAATACTAAATTTATGAGACATCTTGTACCCGTCCCCACCTCTATACTAGTCCATTGTTCTCCTATCAAATGTAGCGTTGTTCCCGTAACTCCACTAGCAGCCTTTCTAGACGGTACTACCCTTGTACCTGGTAGGGGCTGGGTTAGCACCGAAATCGCAGCCCCTGTATCAACCAATAGGCGTACTGATTGTTTGTTTATGTTTAGATCGATCCATATCATAGGGACTAGCGCACCGGTGAAAGGGGAAATGACAAGGGGGGTTTCTAAGGCTGTCCTTTGGAACCCCCCCTTGAACCGTTTTTTGCTGGCCCCACGGAGTTAAATGTACTAGGGCCAGGACCTCCTGAAAACTGATTTTTCGCAAAAGATCTGTTTGGACATTCCCTTTTGAAATGATTTGGGCTGTTGCACACGTAACACCCAGTTTCCTGGTTTCTATATGGGGACCCAGTTTTGCCTTGGTTTTTAGAGGGGGGACCACCGGAAGGGAAGGAATTTCGGGGTCCTGTAAAGGGTTGTTGGGGGGTGGCATAGTAGGGGTAACCCGGATACTGATTAGGAACCAAAGATCGGCCGTGACCTAACCCAGAAAAGGGGTTAGGTATACGGAGGTTAGGGTTAAATGGCATCCTTCCATGCCCTTGCCCATACCTAGGGGTAGGGGTGTAAGTTGGAGCTCTAATACCGAAATTTTGAGGTTGATTTCTAGCCTGTGAATAGAATGTTCTACTGGGCGTATTGTTAGGATTAGTTATTGGAAGGGGTGCCATTAAGGGGGGGTACCCAGCGTTTCCCAGAGGTTGCCTAAAATTATGATTTTCGAGGGTTTTATTAAAGTTTCCCTCCCTAGTAGCCTTTAAGGGTAATTTATTGCCTCTCTGTGCTCTGTCCTTATGTGCGCTTTCTATAGTAGCGGCTTTTTGGCGGGCCTCTGTCATGGTAGTGGGTGGATTGTATTTTAACTGTAATCCGGGATCTCCCTCTAGGCCATTCAAATATGCCGCCAAAACAAGGGCTTCTCGATGTTTGTTAGTTAGCACCACTGCCTCGTTGGTTTCCCCTGTTGGGTTTGGCACCGCCCTATATCCTAAATCTGTAACCCTGTCTGCAAAGGCCAAGACATTTTCTCCCGGGTTCTGAGTTGCCCCATTTAATTCCCGAAGGAAATAATCCGGTTTGCGATCTGAAAATCTCTCCTCTAAGAGTGACTTTAGTTCTTTAGGGGTTCTATTGAGAGAGCTATTTCAGCATTGGCGTGGAAAGCAGCTTAGCTGCTCCGGTAAGCTTACTCTCGGCTACTGTCAAAATCTCATCCTTAGACCACTGGCCAATTTTGGCTAAGCGCTCAAATTGAGCGATAAAATCTTTGACCGGGTAAGTTAAATCAACCCCTGAAAATGGTTTTAGGAGACCTTGAGAAGACAGATCCGGTTTTGATGCGGTTGCTACTGCCTTGTAGGCAAGGTTTTGGCCTTTTTCGCTTACGAGTTCCGTACTTAATTTGTTAACCCTTGTCCGATAATCGTCAAGTTTAGACTCTAAATTTTTTAATTCTTCCTCCTTCTTTTTTAAATCCTCCCTTAATTGTTGTTCCATTTTCACTTTCCCTTTGTGTCGAACAACCCACGACGTGTCCAGTGCTCGTATAACTTAAGTTCGTAAATAAAGGACTTAAACTAAAAGTTCCTTATTATTTTTTTTTAAATTTCCTAAGTTTAAAATTAAGTTTAAGTTAAATTTTAAATTTTTACGTTCCTTAATTTTTTTTTTTGGCTATCTAACTAAATGGTGTCTAGTCTTAAGACTGTCAGTTATGATCCATTACAATTTAGTGGGGAACCTAATTATTCAACAATTCAGATTATTCTGACTTCTTTCACTTTTATGGACCAAAACTGTAAACAACAACACAATTTATTTTTTTTTTTTTTTTTTTTTTGCACCTAATTTTCCTTGTGCACCTAGATGCACCTATAATGGTCCTACCGACTGCGCCATGTAACCGTTGGGTATGGTTAGGTGCCCCAGGCTGACTACTTCCTGGCCCAACAGCCACAAGAAACCTCCTAAAAGATTTCTTAGTCTTAGGTGGTCCAATAAAGAAAGAACTCAGATTTATCAACAGTTAATTTTTAATTAATATGTTATTAACATTAATAATTTTAAAACTTACAATCAGCACAATATAAATTAAAACATTACATTAGTTTAACTGTTGAACTATTACACCCTAGTATGTGAGCCCTCTCTACTTAGCCTCAAAAGCACCTATATTTGGGAATCAGTTAACTCCTAATGAATTGTTCATGGAATTGATGGCTTTAATTTAATGACACGTAAAAGATCACATTTAGTACTTACGGATGGTGGCTAACCATATTAGCGAGATGGACTTCATGAGGTTGCACGACCTGACTGTTGAGAATAACTTTTAACTAACTACACGGTTAACTTGCTTAAAACTGAACTTGAACCTGTCTCTCCTCTTACCATAAGATGCATACCCTTTTATACCCACGGTTATTTACCACCTCCTTTGAGGGGACTGGCCAAAATGTAATCACTCTTATCATATTCTAGGAAACTAGTACATGGAAGTTTGGTGCGATAAGAAGTAAATAGCAGGAATGCATCATTCTAAGAGACCTTATCACTCTTATCAGAGTGTAACTTGTCCGCAGGTGTTTGATATCTTCTTTCTGAGAAAGAAGTACATGGTTTCTAAACTAAATAACTGGAAATGATATCATTCTATAAGACCCTATCGTTCTTATCATACTTCTACGAATCTGGTACATGAACTAAATTCTCCTAAAGGAATTTTGTTTACCACCTTTCAACTGCAGCTGTGTTGTGAGTCACTTCATAGTGACTCACAACAAGTGACTAAATAAGTTGAATGTTTGATCTTAACCCTATAAGGAGCACTCATTAAGCCTAAGTTCTAAGGTACATGCCTACAGGGTATATCCGACGGTTACAAGGATTTGTTCCAGTGGTGCAGGTGATTGGTTAAGAGCCAATCTTTAATTACACCTTTAGCTATAGCTTTCGGTATGGCTACTATGGGTTCAGGGCCCACAGGAGTGGTCTCAGACCCCTTTTTTGCAAGGATGTCTGCTTGCTCATTACCTTCAATTCCCTTATGGCCAGGCACCCATCTGATTGCTACATCGTTGTTGAGTGACAAGGTCAGAAGGTTTTGTAAGCACTCCAGACAAGCTTGGAGTTGACTTTGTATGAACCAAGAGCTTTAATGGCAGCTTGGCTGTCAGTAAAAATATTTATAGAAGTCTGATTAGGATTCTTTTTAATATTTTCTATTAGACAGGCATTAATAGCAAATATTTCTGCCTGAAACACTGTGGCATACTTTCCTAAAGGAAATGAGGTTTTTGATATTTGCATGAGCCTCATATATGCCACTCCCAGAGCCACAGTCCATCTTAGATCCATCTGTATACCATACAGTGTCACCAGAGGATTGAGGTGGTTCCCCATTGAAACTATCACAACTGAGTGTGAAGGTTTTTTATAGGAGTAGAGGGTGGTCATGTAATCAGAGTTCATAGATTGTATGGGACTCTGAATTACATTCACTATTTTGGAGTGACCTCTAATGGTAGGGATCTTCCAGTTCCCACTGTTCTGCAGTCTGTAAGCCGCCAACCTAGCCTCACTCTTTATAATAAGATCAAGGGGCGGAAGGCTCAGCATGACTTCTAGAGCAGTAGTTGGTGCTGAGTTCATGGACCCTGTAATGGATAGACAGGCTAAGCGCTGAACTGAGTTCAGTTTGATTATTGCGGTGGTTTGATTGACTTTAGGCCACCACACAAGGGCACAATAGGTAATAATAGGTCTGACCACCATTAAGTAAAGCCATCGCAATACTTGAGGTTTAAGTCTCTACGGACTGTCATTAAAGTCAGTTTGGCTTTATTAATTATTTTATCCAGCTGTTGATTCCAACTTAGCCTCTTGTCAAGGATTACTCCGAGATATTTGACCTGGTCAGATAGCTGTAGTTGTTCACCAAACAGTATAGGGGGCCTCACAGAGTGAGGTTTTGTTTGTTTGGTGAAAATTACAAGTGCAGTTTTGGCAGGATTGATTGAAAGTTTTACCTGTTTGCACCAGTTCTCAATCAGCCTTATCGGTGTTTGAATTACTTCTAGGGCTTACTTATCTAAGGATGACTATGTCATCAGCGTACCCTATAGCAAAGAAGCCTTTACTGTTAAGACAGCAGAGTATGCCGTCCACCACAAGGCTCCACAGTAGAGGAGACAAGACTCCACCCTGCGGGCATCCCCTGGTGACTCGGGCTTCAGCCGTCTCTCCAGCCACAGAAGCTATAACATTTCTACTGAGAAGCATGTGGCTATCCATCTACAGACAGATTCTTCAACACCACGCTCTCTCAGAGAGGAGAGTATAGTTTGGAAAGATGTGTTATCAAATGCTCCTTCAATATCGAGAAAGGCGCCAACAACACATCCTTTGCTTTCAAAAGCAGCTTCAATCTTATTAACAACAAGATGTAATGCGCTTTCGCAAGATTTGCCAGCTTGATATGCAAACTGATATTTGTGCAGCGGCTTGGTTATCAGCGCTGTTTCGCGAATGTGTCTGTCAATAATCTTCTCCATTGTTTTGAGAAGAAAATATGACAGACATATTGGTCTATAAGCCTTACCCTCCGTGTATGAAACACGTCCAGGTTTGGGTATAAAAGTAACCTTGGCAGATTTCCAGAGTTCAGGAATATGATTTAGAGCTATACTTGCTCTGAAAATGCTACAAAGTAAGGGAGCCAGAGTGTCCAAGCCCTGCTGTAACAGGGCTGGGTAAATACTGTCCGGTCCAGGAGACTTGTAAGGTTTAAATGAGTTTACTGCCCATTTGACCTTGTCAAGTGTTATAATTGAATTGGCAACAGCCCAGTCAGGAGCTTTATCTATAAAAGAGAAGCCCTGATTGGTCTCTGTTTGATCATTGTTTTGATCTACAATTACAGAGTCTGGGAAGTGTGTCTTAAGAAGAACCTCCACAGTTTCTCGGCCATTGTGAGTATAGGCTCCAAGAGGAGTTTTTAAAGTGCCAACTGGGTTAATTGGAGTTTTAGACAGTATTCTGTTCAGTCTGGCTGCTTCGGAGATACTGTCTATCTCAGAACAGAAACGTCTCCAAGAATCCTGCTTGGCATCTCTAAGGGCTTTATTGTAGTTAGTAAGTGCTGAAGAATAAGTTTCCCACTCTCCAGTCTTTTTGGAACGATTGAATAATTTTCGTACTTTTTTCCTCTGATTGTCGAGAGAGTGGCTCCACCAGTTAGTGTTACTTTAAATTAAAGTTTACAATACTAACATTTTTGTTCCACTAGTTATCCAAATCGAACAACTTTTAAAATATCAAAACTTGGAAGTAAAGAGGGAGAGGGTAAATTAAAAAAAAATATAGACAATTGTCTTAGGGGGACAGTTAAACAATTTTATGAGGAATACTTTTTTTCGAAAAGTCAAAATTAAGCCTACTTTACTTAAGAGTAAAGTAGGCTTAATGACTTAAGAGTAAAGTAGGCTTAATGAGTAAAAATGAATTAAGATTCATTTTTCCAAAATTGAATTTTTTGAGTCTATCAATAAAAATAAAAAATATGATAAATCTTAGTTGAAAACATGCAGGAGCTTTTATCAAGAATACCTTTTTTATAAAAAAATTAAATTTTTTGTCATTTACACTTATCGTTAAGTCCATTCGGGGAAACCCTGTATATAACTAAGCCCTGTATATTTGGAAGCTAATTGAGAAAGTATGGTCAGAAGATGATTGGCAAGCTTTCTTAAGTAGAAAATCATAAATTTAAAATTTAACCTTTCAAAAAAAAAGCTTGTCTTAAACTTGTGTAAGACAATATCTTATAGACACACTTCATGATTCCAGGTTAAATAAAACACTTTGCCTAATAAGATATCTTTACAATTGTCATAGAACTGAATCATACAAATTGTATTATGAGAGTTTTCTGTTGTTGATTTTTTTCGTGATTAATAACCTTTAAAAAAAATAAAATAAAATCTAAGACAATAAAATATTTTAAAACAATAAAAAAACTTAAAATTATAATATAATAAAAAATAAACAAAGTGTAAAAGAATTATGCAAAAAACTTAATAATAGAACAAGAACATTGCAAGAAATATTTTCATTAAATACTCAGCTACAAACTGTAAAAAAAGAAAGAAAAATCAATCAGTGAGCAAAAAAGTGAATTCGGGTTCAAAGCTAGCAAATTGTGATTTGACGAAAATTTAAAAAAAATATTATTAATAATATTTAATAATTTTGAGCACATTTAGGACCATTATACGTTTTTATTAGCTGTACAAAAACTCTTTTATTAATGATTATTTTTCTTATTGTTGCATAAATAAATAAATAATAATAACTCTAGTAACCCTATTTCAAATCAAAATATATTTTGGGCTAATTGTTCATGTAAGGTGTGATTTTTATTAGGGTAAGCATATTAAGCCCCAGAAATCACATTTCGTCACTATTAATCTCTTTAGGGCAAGCATAGTAAGCCCCAAGAAATCATATTTAGTCACTATTAATCTCTTTAGGGCAAGCATAGTAAGCCCCAAGAAATCATATTTAGTCACTATTAATCTCTTTAGGGCAAGCATAGCAAGCCCCAAGAAATCATATTTAGTCACTATTAATCTCTTTAGGGCAAGCATAGCAAGCCCCAAGAAATCATATTTAGTCACTATTAATCTCTTTAGGGCAAGCATAGCAAGCCCCAAGAAATCATATTTAGTCACTATTAATCTCTTTAGGGCAAGCATAGCAAGCCCCAAGAAATCATATTTAGTCAACTATTAATCTCTTTAGGGCGAGCATAGCAAGCCCCAGAAATCACATTTCCTCACTCTTAAGCTCTTTAGGGCGAGCATAGCAAGCCCCAGAAATCACATTTTATCACTCTTAAGCACTTTAGGGCGAGCATAGCAAGCCCCAGAAATCACATTTCGTCACTCTTAAGCTCTTAAGGGCGAGCACAGCAAGTCCAGATAACTATATATTTCACACCATTAAATAGTTTAGGGCAAACGAAGGGAGCCCCAATATTAATACTTTTTTCCTTTTACTCATATTTTAGAGCAAGCATAGCAAGCTGTTAATCCCATTAAGTGGATAGTAAATCCAAGCTTACATATTTCATACCATTAATCTCATGTGGTGAACGCATTAACATTTATAGTAATCAATAATATTGATCTATTATATTCTATCGAGCAAGCCCAAGTATTAATACTATTAATAGAGATACTACTAATCCCTTATACTATTAATCTCGTTAAGACTAGCGTAGCAAGAAAATAAGTCTCTCTAAAAAAACATAACTTTTTTGGCAAAGCACTTTCAACATAGGGCATACATAGGGCATACTTATTCATACATACACACACACACACATACGCACACACACACACACACACACACACACACACACACACACACACACACACACATATATATATATATATTTATATTTATTTATTTATATATACGTCAAATGTTGTGCATAGTTTTTTTTACAACAAATAAAGAGGTATATTTTCTTCACAGAAGAGTTACTGTTCGCACTATAAACCATAAACCTAAGCAAGAATCGAATTGGGGTGCAAGAAAGTAAGCATTCCAAAGTAAACTTGCCCGGCTTGCACCATTGACCTTGGCATTATAATTATTTTGAACGACACAATAGAATTTATTACAACGATTATTTGAATAAATGATGCATTTAGTGAGTAAATAAGTGTCATTTTCTAAAGGAAATAACATAAAAATGAGGCCAGTTTATCATTTCATTGAATTTTTGGCCTTACACAGTAAAAAAGCTCAAATGTCAATGATTAGTATAAAAAACAAACGATTTTCAAATTATATTATAAATAAAATAAATCAAGAAGTGCATTGTTTCAACCCTGGGACATTGTTTGATGAAGTGAAATGAAATTTTAGTTTCAGCCAAAACAAATGAGTATTTACAAGATTTTGTTCTTGCAGTAGCTAAATACTCTCCATAAAGCATGAATTCACATCAAATTCACAGCTAGTTTTATTTCATTTTATTAACTTATTTACTATTAAAAGATAAAAAAATTATTTTTTAAATTAGTAGTCATAGGAAAGGACTACTATTATATTCCATATGAAATATAATAACCAAATATTTATTACTTGAGGAAATGAGAAAATTAAAGGAGACAGATAAATAAACATTTTACACCCTAGAAACTTGCTAATGTTAAAGTGATTCTAATTCTATCCAAAATCAAATATGTAACAAAGATTTGTGTCTAGTTCTATCCAAAATCAAATACATACCATAGGTTTGTGTTTCTAGTTCTATCCAAAATCAATACGTAACATAGAATTGTGTTTCTAGTTCTATCCAAATCAAATACATACCATAGGTTTTGTGTTTCTAGTTCTATCCAAAATCAAATATGTAACATAGATTTGTGTTTCTAGTTCTATCCAAAATCAAATACGTAACAAAGGATTTTGCTTTTTTTGTTTACATTTAACTATAGGATCAGTACTGTTATTGCAGAGACAGTCTGGAACCGGAAATTCAATTAAATTAAACACGAGATCCTTTCAGGTATTTTTAAGATCTCCTGAGTGGTATTTACTTAGTTGTATCAAATTGTGTGTGTCTGTTATCTCTCAATACTGTAGTTTCGAGTGTTGACGCTACAAAATTAAAACTTGGTACGAAAATTCATCTTTATTTCTAGTTGTGCCACCCAACAAATAGTTTAATAAGTTTGCAAACATTTAAAAAAAAAATCATAAAACAGAAAAATTATCGGATCAATTTGAATTGCACACATGTATCAGCATGTACCCTGTATGAGACTAACAAATGCGCCCAGTACAATCTCACTATCAGAAAATAAATTTTTATCAAATGACATTTATATGTTTTTCAATGACATGAATAGTTAAAAATCATAAAATTAAACAGTTTAAGTTGGAATTTGGCACGAGTATACGACTTTATGCATTAAATAAGAAAACATCCTTTCATTTCAATACAGCTAGTATATCTTTGGTTTTTGTTGGATCACTAATGTCAAGCAGAATCAAGCAAGGTCTATGGATGGGTAAAGACTGGGAATAAAAGAGATAATTCATGTGCGAGTGCGAAGAAATATTGCAATATAAATAGGTTATTTTCACGTTCCAACTCAGTTGGCTCGTCTAAAGTGTTGAGAAATAGAGTATGTATCCAATAAGGTGAACAAAAGTTCCGAACTTTCCCGTACCCAGATTATCCTAAAGATAAATTAAGGTGTGAGAAGGTTACACTTGTGCAATTTAGGTTACAAGTACCTCTTTTAGAACTGCTTCAGTCTACTAATGGTATGGTTGTGTCTACTACACCTATAATTCTAACTAGTGTTATTGACTGCAATCGGTTATGCAAAGTACAACATATATTTTGAATAGATATAATTATACTTTGTAAATAGTACTAATTTGTAACAAGATTAGAATTAAAGATAGTTTTGTACAGATTAATAAGTGACTAAATTTTAACTAAGTGCTCTGAATTTTTGAGACTTGAGAATCTATGTGCATATTTTAAGAGGTAAAGCTGATTGAAATTATTAGGACTTTAAATTCACAAATCAATCCTATGATTGGGTTACCTTGGAGAAGTTTCCTAGACTTTTCAAAATTCTGTAATTAAAATAATGAGACTTTTGCTTTGTTTCACATATCTTAATATCTTGAATAAGTAGGGAAACCAAGACTTTATTTTGGGGGAGAGGGTAAACTTAAAATTGACTTTACCCCACCTTTTTACTAGGTTTGATTAAAAATTGAGTATCTTTAACCCCCTTACTGGATGTTAGCCATGGTTGGAACCAACACTGACTTAACTACTTACTCTTCAGTCCGTCTTATACTTATTAGCATATGTAAAATTAATAAGTACTCAAGATACTTAAGGGTGGATGTTATTTATGGGGGGGGGGGAGATAGTCTTTTTACTCATCTGACTTTTACAAATCCATTATAAAGATACAGCTACGAAATTATAAGATTACCTGGTCGTATCTTTAATTTTACATTTCTCTTATAATTTTAATTTTATTTCATATCACTACGTTACCGTAAAAGTCTGAAGTCAGAAGATACTCTGGTGCCACAAGAGCACGCCCAGAAATTATGCTTTACAATAATACATTTTTTTTTAAAAAAAGAAAAGTGTTAAATTTGTATACTTTCAAGATGGATTCAACACTATAACCAGATTTAGAATAAAATTACAATTCAAGATACAAGATACCAGTTTTGATATATAAATTAAACAAAACTCTTTAAGATTTACAAATACTCATTACAATAAAATATTGCTTATAATAGGAAGGGAATCTGTTAGAAAAACAAAAGCAAATGATTTCATCATCTGAGTGTATCAAAGATAGCTATTTAAGTGTTGCTAGCAGAGTGGGAAAATCACGTTCCTGCCTTAGAGAAGTAAAAAAACAGTGATACCAAAATAAAGTGTAAGTACTTAGGTATATTTTTTTATACTATGTTGGTAGTTATTTAAATCAGTTTTTCAGAAGCTTATAATATGATGTATAATGAAAGGAATAATAGGTTATAATTGGTGAGGTAGGTCACACATTCATTACCTACTAGTCTCTGTAATAAAGTTAAGATTTAAAGATATGTATATAAATTTAATAGGCGACAAGGAAAAAGTATTTCTGCACTAGGTTTATTTTCTTTGGCTATGCCTCGGGAAACAATAGTAAGTTAAAAGAATTTATCTCCCTCGACTTAAAGCCTTTGAGAGCGTATGCAGTTTTCTCTGGCAAAGAAAACTGAACCTCATGCTGGAAAATATGCTTACAGTCTATCGTTTAGTTTAAAAATCTTGACAGGTCAGTTTAGACACCACTAATTCTTAAGAAAAAAATTCCTGCAAGAAGGGAGCGGGAAAAAACTATGTAAACAAATCAGGTTATTTTACCCGTATTTTGTTGGCAATGTTATTTTTACATTTCTTTTGTGTAGTTTTATTTTAAAATATACATTTTTAAGATTAATTTGAAAGTAGTTTTCAAAACGATTTAATCAAAAGAAGAACCATAAACAAAGTGAACGATTGCCGGGAAGAAGGTTTTTTCCCTACAGCGGTTACTGAGGTAGGGATTCTTTTTCTCTTTTAATGTGAGGGGTTGGCAGCGGCTTCTCTGATTGGTCAATTCCCAAAATACTTATGATCTTGGGGATTTTTAAACTAAACGATAGACTGTAGATCCTTTGCTATTTATGGTAGTGAGTTGAAACTTGGTACAATCTTTACCAAGTCCATCCGGAAAATTATTTTTCCACGGAAAAATTGTAGATTTATTTGAGATTTAATACACATATAAGTTATATATAAGAGCAACACATGTGACAAGTTTCATCTCATTATCAGCATTAGTTCAATTTTTATCAAATGACTTGTATGTTTTTTAAAAAATTGTGAAAAATCTAAAAATAATTCAATTGCGTTGAAATGTATTATTTCCTACAGTTACCCTTGAGCTATATGATTCCAATGATTTTAATGTAATGAGTATTAAAATTGGAGTCTCATTAATCAAACTACAGAAACAAATATTAGGAAGTGCTAGCTGTGAACCCTTAGCATAGGGGAGGTGATAGCGAGGCATACCAGGAGTGGGAGGGGTGGAGCCACGAGAACCTCCAAGCGCACCTAGATTACTTGACGATGATGTTTTAGATGCTTGTATCTTAGAATTTCTTGCTACACTCTGTTGAAGCCTTAGATTCTCTAATTTGACCGGTGAGGGGATGAACCCTACATCACATCCTTCCTTCACTAGCCTCCCGATCCACCAGTTGTTATCATATTTTTCCTGTAAAATGAAAATTTACATGTAATTAGCCACTTAAAACATGCACGTATATTAAATACAAATTAAATCTAACATGTCACCCCTTATCTATCAAAGTCTACTACTTGAAGCTTCTATAGATTGGTTTCAGGTAATACCAGGCAATGTATAAAGGGTTCAGAATCAGCTCCAGGGTCAACTCCCCAGGGTAAAAATACAATTTTAAGAGTCGCTACGCTCAACTTAGAATTTTGTATACATTATTTATACAATATATAAATATTGTATATTCTAAGGATGGGCTAAGCGAGTCCGAAGTAGGGAGGATGAGCGTAGCGAATCCGATGTGATAAGGAAAAGTTCCAACGTCCCCCGTACCTATGTAAGTTCTAATTTTTATCAGTGTAATTTGTCCCCGTACAATTTTTTCCGTTGTACTTTTTTCCGTGTACTTTTTTCCTGTATTTTTTTCCGTGTACTTTTATCATGTGTACTTATTTTCCAAGATTCGGCTACATCATGCGTGCCAAATCTCAATCTGATCGCAACATTTTTCCACGTTTTATAATTGTTCAAAAATTTTCCAGTCATTATTTCGGGTTAATGGCGTCATAAAAAATAATTTCATAATAGCACAACTACACCTATAGATTGCTTTTTGTACTAAGTTTGAACTCTCAAGCATAAATAAACTAGGAGCTACGAGGATAACAGACACACACACATATACAGACAGACACGGACAATTCAGGTGACATTCCAGTTTCTATTTTTTTGTAAACACAATACTTTTCCTAAATACCTACGCTGTGATTAAGGAAAAGCAAAAAGTAAATAAATAAAATAAATCGTTTATTTACATATAAATACCTGTTTACAAAGGTTAAATTACAAATTATAAATAAATAAAATAATATACAGGGTGACTTACTCTTAATGGGACAAAATAAAAATCTTGATTCTATGGACCAGGATGAACAAAAAATGTCATGTAAGCATAGGGTCGATTCTCAATAGTTCTCTAGAAAAATCGATAAATCGAATTATTCGATACTTTACTATCTAATTCTATAAAAAAACTATCTACAACTTGAAAACTACTAAAGCTAAAGAGATGCGGTTTTCAATATTCTCAAGGACATTAAATTCCCTTTAAAATGGTATACTTTATGTTGCAATCATCACAATTAAACTTTAATTTATTTGCATTTAAAATAAAAAATTTTATTAGTACTAAAAATGTAAAAAATTTTAAATGCCAAAATCTTCGATATTTGTTCACTCATAGTTGAAACCTAAAAATCTTAAAAACAGCCTCATTCCATACCCTTTAAAATGATATAACATAATCTATGGCTTGTTTTTAACTTTAACCGAGATATTCTTAAAAAACTTGATGTAAGTCGCTTAGATTCTAAATTATTCACTATGTAAACAAAGACATTTACATTTAAATTATTTCAATTTGATTTACAAAAGAAACTTTATTTTATTAGTTATAACTGTATTATTAATTATTCTATGTTGTGTTAATCATAGAAAATAATCAACCCCCTCCCTCCACTCCCATATAGCTTAAAAAAACTTAATTTAAGTCTCTTATAATAAAACAAATGCAACAAAAACATTTCTTGAAGAATTTTGTTGAAAGAATACAAAGTAATAGGTAAATATTTATACATAATTAAACAATAAATAAATAATTAATTTTTTTCTGCAAGGGGAATTAAAAATCATTCTTCATGTAAATCATAAGAGAGATTCAAATGTTCCTCCTTCAACTCTAATACATTTGTTGCTTTTTCAATTTGTGCTGCAGTTATTGCAGCTCTTAACTCATGCACTTTTAGCATCAGGTCATCTCGATTTTGTGGGGCTGAATGAAAATTATCCCAATCGCTGGATTGGACGAGAGGGACCAATAGCCTGGCCTCCAAAATCTCCTGATCTTACTCCTCTAGATTTTTTTCTCTGGGGCGCAATGAAAAATGAAGTATACAGGCAAGCCCCACAAAATCGAGATGACCTGATGCTAAAAGTGCATGAGTCAAGAGCTGCAATAACTGCAGCACAAATTGAAAAAGCTACTCAATTAGTGTTAAGAAGATGTAGACTATGTATTAGAGTTGAAGGAGGAACATTTGAATCTCTCTTATGATTTACATGAAGAATGATTTTTAATTCCCCTTGCAGAAAAAAATTAATTATTTATTTATTGTTTAATTATGTATAAATATTTACCTATTACTTTGTATTCTTTCAACAAAATTCTTCAAGAAATGTTTTTGTTGCATTTGTTTTATTATAAGATACTTAAATTAAGTTTTTTTAAGCTATATGGGAGTGGAGGGAGGGGGTTGATTATTTTCTATGATTAACACAACATAGAATAATTAATAATACAGTTATAACTAATAAAATAAAGTTTCTTTTGTAAATCAAATTGAAATAATTTAAATGTAAATGTCTTTGTTTACATAGTGAATAATTTAGAATCTAAGCGACTTACATCAAGTTTTTTAAGAATATCTCGGTTAAAGTTAAAAACAAGCCATAGATTATGTTATATCATTTTAAAGGTATGGAATGAGGCTGTTTTTAGATTTTAGGTTTCAACTATGAGTGAACAAATATCGAAGATTTTGGCATTTAAAATTTTTTACATTTTTAGTACTAATAAAATTTTTTATTTTAAATGCAAATAAATTAAAGTTTAATTGTGATGATTGCAACATAAAGTATACCATTTTAAAGGGAATTTAATGTCCTTGAGAATATTGAAAACCGCATCTCTTTAGCTTTAGTAGTTTTCAAGTTGTAGATCGTTTTAGAGAATTAGATAGTAAAGTATCGAATAATTCGATATATCGATTTTTCTAGAGAACTATTGAGAATCGACCCTATGCTTACATGACATTTTTTGTTCATCCTGGTCCATAGAATCAAGATTTTTATTTTGTCCCATTAAGAGTAAGTCACCCTGTATATTGACCATTTGTGTCGCATAAGCTCAATGCTTGTGCGCGACACGAAAGTGAAATGAGAGTATTTTTTTTATTACATATATTCTATATGTTTTTCATTATAGTGATTGTTTATCTCCATAAAAGTTAAATGGTTTCTTGTTAGAGACACAAGTATTACCATGAATAAATAATTTAACAACAAAGTAATCTCTTCAGCGCCCCTGAACAAGAAAACATAATACATTTTTTTGGAAATAAAAATACAAGCAAAACAATTACCTCGTCTAAACGATGAGTTAAACACTAAGTTGAACACCAGGTTGAATCCTCGACACCGATTTTACTACTTGTAGACGGGGGTTCAACTCGGTGTTGAACCCCGATATCGACACCGATAATTTGAAGGTTAAATCCCGATCATGTGTCGTGTAGACACTTATTGGAGTTGAATCCGATGTCCAAAGTCAGGTTATTTTAATAATTATTATTGCTTTCAGTTTCTTTAGTTATTTAATAAACATATGAATTTTTAATTTATTTACCTTTCCTTATGATATTTAATCAAAATATTGATTAAGCAGCATTATGCTGTCTGCTGTCGAAACTTTATTGGTAAAATAAATGCATTCTTTAGCTCAAATTTATGCTCTTCGCCTTCTGGTAAGAGCATGTATTTTCTTTTTCTGTTGCTCGTTGCCGCATATGCCTCGTTTAATAAAAACACTAATTTGTAGGTTAAAACAGTTATAATTATAATAGCGGACACAAAATAAGGAAGAATAATTAATATTTTAAAAAATATTCAAAATACTAAGTAGAATACAAAACAGAACCGAATAATTGCAAACTTGTTGCAAATCATGTTGACTTTGAAGAATGGCCAACCTACAGGAATAAATATTCCCTAAGAAAATATCGATCTTTATTTAGATTTAAGTTATTATTTAGAATTATTTTATTGATAAACATCTTTATTGTTCTATTTTATATATACTCAACACTTTTTACTGTTCAGTTTTGTTTGTATTTTTATGACAATTTTATACGACGAAAACCCTACCTTAATAACCTATATAATTATGTTTAAGAACAGGTTACATTTATACGAGTATATACTAGAGGGCATAGAGATATATTACTAGAGGGGCCCTATTGGTTGAATTTTGAAACATCGAAAAAGTAACCTGACCACATTCGATTATCATTATCATCAAATTAACAGAACAAAAAAACAGTAAATTATATAGTAGAATGTTTAAAATACAAATCACAACACAAGCAATCTGTGGGAAGCCCAAAACAATTGATTAATAATAACCTCAACGCCCTCTTGGAGGAGGTTTCAATGAGGTTACACAGAGCCCCACTAAAAATGTTTCAGGCCTCTCAATGTATTAAGATAGGCTATGCTCCCTCTAGTATATATCTCTATGCTAGAGGGAGCATAGCCTATCTCAATACATTGAGAGGCCTGAAACATCTTTTGGGGGCTCTCAGGGATTCTGTGTAACCTTATTGAAACTTTCCCTAAGAAGGGTATAATAAATCGATTTTTTTTTGCTTCCCACACATTCGATGTGTTTGATTTGTATTTTTTAAAGTTTTGCTACATAAGCTATTGTAATTTTGTACTGATTATTTGATTATATTATAAGCGAAAGTGGTCAGGTTACTTTTTCTATGTTTCAAAATTTAACCTACAGGGCCCCTCTAGTAATAATATCTGTATGGAAAAAACTACAATAGGATAACCACTGAGCAGAGGTTATAACTTTTAATTACAGTATAGGTGTTGAATCCCTACCGTGTAGACGTTTGCGGGGTTCAACCCCGAAAACAATTATAGGTGTTCAAGTTCAACCCAGTGTTCAACACATTGTGTATACGTGGTAAATATCATACCAAACCCACGAATCTCGTAATATTTCATTCAAATATTGTTCTATCTACCGGCTTGTTTGAATACTTTGTTCGAGTCGGTAGAACTCCAAGGATTGTCGGTCCGACAATCCTTGGAGTTCGGACCTCTTTGGTATTCGGTGAATTTACTTGGTTTTATAATTCATTATTTTCCCTTAAGTGTCACAACAGAATTTATATTTTATAATTCATTATCATTCTACTTTACTAAAATGTGATTTACAAATGTCTGCCAATACTAATGAAGTAATATAAGCATATAATTATGTTTAAGAACAGGCTACATTTAAATAAAAACAGAAAAAACATAAAGATGTATATTCGATGTAGATGTATATATGTATATACGTGTATATACTACAGTATAAACATCAGTGTTCACCTTGTCTAAAGACGGTCCGATCCGTCTTTAGACAGCCTGATAAAAACACTCAGGATGTCTTAAAAATTAATTAGTACGTTCACACACACTTCTAAATCCGCGTATCGTATGAGGTACCATACCTCATTACGGTAATATTAGCTGTTTGAACCATGCGGAGGTAATCCAATCGGATACGCTAGAACTTGAGAGATGGAATCTAAATGGATCCCCCGATACGCTGTATGTACTTCAGAGGCGATCGTATTTAACGGATAACCTTCTCGTCGAACTTTAATTTCTCATAAATATTACCTTTTTCATCAAATAACTCTTGGAATATTATTTTTTTAGTGTAACATTATTATTATGCTAAGACATCACAATTTAATTAAATATATTTTTTTATTTTAAACTTCCTTTTAACCAAAGTTCCTTTTCTTTTATGGTGAAGGTTCACTTCACCATAAAAGACGCCATGTTTTGGTGGGATCGGTTATCACTTAATCTCTCAGTCTTCACTTCGATCGACTGAACAAATACGGTGCAAGAACCTTATCGTATTAAATGGGTATGGAATACGATCACTTGTTAAATACGCTGAGTGTACATAGTAAATGGTTCAGGTAAAATCTCGATTTACAATTTTTAGGGTGAACACAATTTTTTTCGGTAAATCATCAGCAGAAGGTTAGGAAGAGGAAAATACTTCGATGAAAAACTCTACGCAGTCATCTTTAGTATAATCTTTAATAATTGATTTGCCAGACCACTTTGTCAAATATTCTAACTAACTCTTGGAAAATTCACTTTTATTCCTCTCTATAAAATCTGCCTAGCATATACAAGAGAAATTTCTTTTCCATATTTATTTTTGACAACGGCATAAATTTCATCTTTAAAAAAGAAAAAAAATTAAGCTTACCTTGATGTGTAGGAAGTCCCTAACGTCGAACGATATTGCGCTGCCATGTACAGGGGAGTCATCGTCCAAGGAGCCGTCGTAACACACGTTGGTACGAACTGCGAACGCAACAGGTTTTGACTGGAAATAAACAAACAATAATGTTAACACTAATAAGAGACGCTGTGATTTGGAGCAAGATTGGAAGGAGCCAATGGAACTTCTCTCATAAATAATGTAGTATTTTTACACTCTGCTAAATTCTAGCAGTGGTTAGGAAAGACCCTGGCAGGATTTGAAATATAGGAGATAAAAAAAACATTTGGTTTACTTCTACCTTGTGTTTTAATTCATCGAAGTATCCACCGGATGGTGGGACTTAAGTCGGTATGTGCGGTTGTTAAAAAAAGAGAAGGATAGAATACAAGCCCCGCTAAAAGGCGAGGTTTGTAGCCTGGTAGGCGAGAAGGTTTCATTATTGTTGCCACCACAGATCCACTGCAACGGAGATGAGTGATATTAGTGAATTCCTGAAGTTCCTGCCAATTTTGTAGGCGAGGAGTTCTGGGGGAGCCTGGCAAATTAAGTCCCGAGAGGTAACGCTTCTAAAATCCACCCTTGAATTAAGAAACAACAATTCCACCCACTGGTGAGCTAGAGGTGTCTTAAAAGACAAACCGTTCTTAATGGTTCTGTTAGATCCAGAACATTTCAAACTAGCACTATTTTTTTTTTTAAATTTATTTGGATGTTTTTAAAAATGTTAAAAGGCTGACATTTCGAAATTTGTTGGATTACCAAAAATGAACCCTGGATTAACAAAAACCCCTTTTTAAGGTGCTGAAAGAAAAATTCGATGAAAAATAAGGGAGTCATATATTTTGGTGGTATAATGCTTCCTTTATTTAAGAGACGGAGAAGCAATAAAGTAATATGAGAAGGGATGTTCAAGAACAGAGTACCTCAGTTTTTACCTCAAATTACCTCAAAGACAAAGAGGTCTCATGTCAAGACGAAACATTACATTAGTTGTGACAGATCTAAATCAACAGATTAGTTAGTTTAAATGTAATCCAAAACATTATTTAATATAGTTTAGAAAGAAATAATTGAATAAAAAAAATAAATAAGCATAATTTATACATACATTTTTTATGAATGTATAAATAAATAATAATAATAAATAACGTGTTTTTGATATGGATCTAATTCAACAAGACAATTATTAATACACTATATTATTAAAGGTTATTTTAAAGAGAAAAATACATACAACTACACATATTCATACATGTATTTATGGTTTACAGGAGAAAAGAAGCCTCTGTATTCAAGCATTTTTTCTGGTTCCATTGGCATCAGACGGAGGAACTATAACTGTTTAATCTCAATATTTTCTCAAAACTTTATAGCTTATTCTCAAGGAACACAGCCTAGGATACTAAATATTGCCAGAGTAGGATGTCTGGCTTCTCCTATGAAATGTGCATAATATTTCCTCAAAAGGAATGCACAAATGTATGAAGTATTTACTTAGTCGACCACGCAGCTAGGATCGAACCATAATTATCTAGGTTAAAAACCGAAAGCTTTCTTGATTACACCAAAGAAAAAAGGGTTCCTTTAAATATTTTTACCTCACAAAAATCTATAAGAAAAATAAAATTTAATTATTGAAAACAGTAATTAAAGAAATAAAGTAAATTTAATCGTGAAGGGAAATGTTCATAATTGATCACAAAAATATTGTCATATGTTATTAATGGCCGTTATATCGTCAATAATAACCAAGAGCTAATACAATCGATAGCAGCACGATACACCGTCAACAGTGAGCTTAATTCATTTTGCAATAATTGAGTTTTTGTGAAAATACAATACTACTTGAACAAAAGTTTACAAATATACAAATTTCAAGGGAACAGGAATATGATGACAATAAAACATGTGAATGCCTTGTAATAAGCGCTTCAGTATGAATATAATAAGCATAGAGCACTTTACTGAATAAATCTATCAGAAAACGTAAAATAATATTAATATAATCTATCAAGCGTAAAAGGTTATGAGATCATTGAATAAGCTAAACTTAGGTTCCCAATAATGCTAGTAAAATATATGAGGTCTTTCACTTGTTTCATTTTTATAACTTGGCCATTACGCAGCTTAAGGTATTGTGAATAAACTGCGAAGACTTCCGGGGTTATTGTCATGAAGATTTAGATCTTCAGGTACCTAACGCGCCGCGGAAGACGCGGTCACCACCGAAAGACCTAAATCTTCATAAGGTATTGTGGTACTAAAGGTCTAGAAATGTGTAGTGCAGAGTGTAGAAATACACTAGAATAATATATTTAGCCTATTTAAAGAGCTAATTATGCATTTCTGTGAGTGCTGCGTAATGGCCAAGTCTCAAAGTGAAACTGTCAAGACCTCATATATTTACAAGCATTATTGGGAACCAATAATGCTAGTAAACCAAGTCGTAGGTTCCTAATAAGTGCTATAAGTGCAATAATCCCACAACTTTTTACGCTAGACTTGGCTCTTTTTCCACGCATGTAATTTTGTCGGGATTAATAGGTGTAATATATTATAATAGTGTATGTCTACACTCTATACAAGATGTTTTTAAAGCAGGAAAAATATTGTTTTTAAATTAAAATTTATCACAATAAAAAATTGATAATTTTATCACACTACGTTAAACTGCGTAATTGAGGGGGCAAGGTGGGAAATAATTGTCTATGATACTTTTAGGGAATTTCTTTTGGAAAAAAATTCGCTAATGGGATAAGCGTCATGGCGGAATTCGAACCTCGGACCACGACACCTAATGACGAAAAAATACGTTTCGCGAGACTTATATATAAAGGAAATGCGCTAAAACCTTTAAAGATAACTGACTAAGCTTAAATATAAGTAACTAATCTTTAAACTAGTGCAAATAATAGTGCGTACTTCTAATTTTAGAGGCATAGTTTTGTACAAATAGCTGGATAATTATGCGCATTTCCTTTGAAAAATACAGACAAAATGAGTTACGAGCAGTGCTTGACAATTGAGTAGCTGCTTAGGTTCTAAAGCATGAACCGGAACCTTAAGCAAGAAATGGGTTATTAAGCACGGAAAGACGCATTCTACATGAAATTCGCCCGACAGCGGATCACCGCGCCGGAATTATTTATTTAGTAGTTGTAAACTTATATAATGTAAAAAAACTATAAAAATTATCTTTCCAACCAGGATTGTTGTTTAGCACGGAAACACGCATCCAAAGGAAATTCGCCCGATATGCGGACCACCGCGCCAGAATTTTTATTACACACTCAATTACTCTTAAATACGGAAACATTTTTACAAAGAAGTTTAACATTTTATCCAAGTATCAACATTACATCCAGTTCTCCATGGTCGCTTTACAAAAAAGTGTACTGCTTTGCTACAAGGTTCATAGTACAATTTTTTATTGTGATAAATGTTAATTTAAAAACAAATTTTCATCTGTTTTTAAATGAAAAGTTAGAGTAACTTTTTGTTAAAAAATGAAATTTATCATATGCACGTAGCGCAACTAATATATGAACACATTAATATTGGGTCGTTAATTTTTCCCCCGTAGCTCCAAAGTTCCTTAACTTGAAATTGTTGTCACTTGCTTAATATAAATTGTTTCCTCCTTCTATTATCATTAGAAAGCATGTCAGTATGCCAAATTTTTGTTACCACCGTTTTTCTAATAAATTAGAACACCGTATTTTCGAAGGCCGCCGCTGGTCAAAATTTAATGACATTTTTGGAGAACGTGCATTCAAGAACCTCCTTTGGACGGATTAAAATGGCGAACGTGTAAAGAATAGTGTTCGGTAAGCCTCTAGATATTATATATTTTCCGAGAAGGCTCGTAAAGTGGGAAAAGAATATAACATATATTTTTATATGAAACATTATCAACCACTTGTTTGTTAAATAATTTAATTTTTCTTGCTTTTAAGGCACGAATATCTCGAGAAGTTAGACTAAATTTAATAAAATTTTAAAATGGTAAAAATGTGGTTATGTACTTTTTTATAAAAATGTTGAATCTCATGCGACTAAATTTTTCAGCAAGCGCCAAGAGGCCTAGTGCAACTCATTTTCCCTACATATGCATATATCTTTTTTTAAATAACCTAAAATTAAACGTCCTAAATTTTTCCTTAACCCAGGTTCATTTAGGATTAGGGATCATTCACGAAAACCTGACATCGCACAGGCTCAAAACCACCGGCTTACCGTCTCTTTCGAAAGACGGCACGGGAAAGCATTTCCATCCCTCGTATAAAAACTCTAGAGGCCCCAACCAGGGATCGATCCAGGGCTGTCTGGGTGTCAGGCGATCGTGCTAACTATTAATCCACCTACTAATTATTTATTTAATTTTATTATCAGTTTTTATTTTAAAGTAAATTTTTAAGGCATATAATATATGAATCAAATCAGCATAGAAGGTTTGTGTCATACCTTGCTGAGTATCTAAATTTGTGAGGAAAAACTAGAAAACAAGAGATACGTCAGAGTTACATGCTTTCTAATAACGGTACTTAAAATATCGCAACGAAAAGATTTTTTAAATAATTTTAATAACGTAAGTACTGACCCTGGCCTTCTCTAGTTGCGTCAACGCCTGCCGCTCCTTCTCCCTCCGATGGGTTTCCTTCTCCTCGTCCAGCGATAGATCACTTGATGGTTGCGAGTAATTTGATTCTGCTGAGCCCTAAAACAAACAAAATCTAACGTTTATCCAAAGAAATTTACATAAAAAAAACTTGAAACAGGCTGCTGGAAAATTAGAGACCCCAGGAAAAGAAATGGCGTCACATTTTTGTCTAATGTGACGTCTAAAAAACACTAAAAGGCAAATTAGTGCCATCGGGAACTAATTCAAATATAATATTATATGTATGTTATATATATATATATATATTATATATAATATATATATATATAATATATATTATATATATATAATATATAATACATACATATATATATACATACATATATATATATATATATATATATATATATATATATATATATATATATATATATATATATATATATATATATATATATATATATATATATATAGTTGTTATACCATTAAACTTATTATTTATCATTTCGAATGATTGTCATCTTTATGACCTTTACTTGCCAAGCGGATACCTGAAATAAGCAAAACCCGCATACGACACCGTGTCTTAAACTACAATAAGAAAAGGCCAAAAAAAGAAAATTGTAGTATAACAAGTGAAAATATATACAAGATAAATGTGGGATTCCGTATGGTTACTCAGCTCTAAGAAAATATGTAAAAGTTGTAGGGAAAATGCAAAAAAACAAGATAATAGTTAATTATGTAAATGTATAATTAATAAAGTAAGTAAAAAAGGGGTGCAGTACAGTTCGGGTAAGCTCATACTTTTCTCACAACTTCGAACTTTTTTTGCTCGTTCTTAAAATATAATTTTTACCCAAAGCTTCGCTGATAATAGAAGCGACAATGATAAAGCAACCCAAGGTCTAGTCTAAGATGTTGTAACTTAAGGCTAGTTAAAGCTTGGGAAATAATGCAGGCGATAAACCTAACAATAAATTATTACAGGAATAACTTAATTTGACGTTTTACCACAAAAAAAAACAAATGTTATTATATAATATAAATAAAACATAGCTAATATTCTTATATACAAAATTTAAACAGATAAAATAGTTATTTATGCACCAAGGGAGTAAAGAATGCTATTATTTCTCGGAGCAGTTAGTTGGTTCCTAAGGTGTAAGCCGAGGAAATCAAAGCATTTAACTCCCAAGGCAGGGCAGAGGCATTATGTGTTTAATGGCGGTAATTTCAAGGGGAAATCAGGATTTTACTCCCAAGGTGGTTACAAGATTTTATCTCCAGACGTTGACATCATTTAATTATTGTTGCATTCTTATTTTCACACGTTTGTTGTATATTATTATAATTTTATTTTTGGGTCGGAACCTCCTTATAATTTTTGGGGGTGCTGCTACAGAAAAAAAAATTGCTCCAAACAACTTCTTTCAAATCTAAAACGGATTTTGAGCCAATAAAAAATATTTGGCTGTGTCCTCCTTCTAACTTTTGGGGGTGCCACCCCCAGGAAAGTGTTACAAAAATTTAGAGGATATCACTCCCCTAAAAATTGATATAATTGGCTCAACCCACAATAATAGGAAAAGCTTTTTATTCCCAAAGGAGAAAAAGTTACCTCTTGCTCCCAAGGGAGTGAAAAGTACCTTTTTTTCCCCTGGGAGAGAAAAGTACTTCTTAATTCCCTAAAACCTAGTCAAAAAACTTCACATTATAAACCGCCTGGAGATAAACTAGCTGTGAATAACCTTGTGTAATAATCTGAACATTGGGTACCGAATAATTTTGATTATTAACATTATAACAAGGGTGGTTATCGAAATCATAGAAAAAACATGACATATATTTAAGCTTTGGGAAACATAGTATTCGGAGGGCTAGCAAAGCGGGTCTGCAAACATAGTATTCGGAGGACTAGCAAAGCGGGTCTGAAAAATAGTATTCGGAGACTAGCAAAGCGGGTCTGAAAACATAGTATTCGGAGGACTGGCAAAGCGGGTCTGAAAACATAGTATTCGGAGGACTAGCAAAGCGGGTCTGAAACATAGTATTCGGAGGACTACAAAGCGGGTCTGAAAAACATAGTATTCGGAGACTAGCAAAGCAGGTCTGAAAACATAGTATCCGGAGGACTGGCAAAACGGGTCTGAAAACATAGTATTTGGAGGACTGGCAAAGCGGGTCTGAAAACATAGTATTCGGAGGACTAGCAAAGCGGGTCTGAAACATAGTATTCGGAGGACTAGCAAAGCGGATCTGAAAACATAGTATTCGGAGGACTGGCAAAACGGGTCTGAAAACATAGTATTTGGAGGACTGGCAAAGCGGGTCTGAAACATAGTATTCGAAGGACTAGCAAAGCGGGTCTGAAAACATAGTATTCGGAGGACTAGCAAAGCGGGTCTGAAAACATAGTATTCGGAGGACTGGCAAAGCGGGTCTGAAAACATAGTATTCGGAGGGCTACCAAAGCGGGTCTGAAACATAGTATTCGGAGACTGGCAAAGCGGGTCTGAAAACATAGTATTCGGAGGACAGCAAAGCGGGTCTGAAAACATAGTATTCGGGACTAGCAAAGCGGGTCTGAAAAATAGTATTCGGAGGACTAGCAAAGCGGGTCTGAAAACTCTAGCAAAGCTCCAACTAGCAAAGCGGGTCTGAAACATAGTATTCGTATAGAAAACATAGTATTCGGAGGACTAGCAAAGCGGGTCTGAAAACATAGTATTCGGAGGACTAGCAAAGCGGGTCTGAAAACATAGTATTCGGAGACTAGCAAGGGTCTGAAAATCGGAGGACTGCAAAGCGGGTCTGAAAATGTTAGAAAAAGCATCGTGCTTCTCTAAACCTGATTTTTTAAATAAAAATGCTACAATACAAAATATTAGTATGAGATAATCTGATGAAATAATTATTGTAAGCAAGAGTAAACACTTAAACTAAATGGTATTACAATAAAGTTTATCTACGAGTGATATGAATCGACATTACATGTCTAATACATGCACCGAAAATATGTATTTACATTTTTGTATAAGATTTTTGTGTAAGAGATTTTTCGGCACTAGTGCCGAAAATAAAAGATTTTTTTTATTTTCTACTGGTACCAAAAGTTAGAATACTTTTTTTTAAGTTCTTATCAGTACGTACTGCCATATTGAGTACTGTTGGATTATCAAATTCGCTTTCTTGATTAAACTTCAATAGTCATTAAAGTAGATAACTATTTAAAATTAAAAAATCGGATACGGGGAACTTCGGAATGTTTTTTCAACACATCGAATTCGCTAAACTCATCCTCCTATACGATCCCAGATGATTTCAACAGATCCCAACCCTGATGATTACAATAATCGATGATTTACAACATATTCCCTGATGATTTACAACATACGATCCCTGATGATTTAACAAACATACGATCCCTGAAATGATGAAATAATAACAAAATTCTAAATAGTTAGCCAAGGTTCCATATGAATTTAAACTCTACAAACTTAATTTCACAGCTAGTTCATAATATAGCCATCTAGATAGCGCTGTTTTAATTTTAAGCATAGTGTTACTTCCATTTCCTATGAGATTGCACTGGAAGATGGGAATCACTAGTACATTATACAAGTGATTCCCATCTAAGGTACTAAGGTTTGTACAATGTACCAACCTTAGTAGGTAGCCCATTTTAATTATCGTTTAGTACCTCAGTCGTAAACACTCATGTTCTTCTGCCATTCAAAGAAGTAGAAAACACTTCTTATATAAGATATCATGAGGTAAAAGTACAAAGTCATCAAGTCGCAGAGCTGAAGGACTAATTCTACCCTCCTCACTAACAATAATAATAAAATAGACCATTTATTTGGGACCATAATTATTAACTCCCTCGTGGGATTGAAACACTATTACCACACCATGTAACGCCGAAGCAAATGAGACAGGTATCCTACCCGCGATTTGAACCCCGGCCAGAAGAGACATTAATGTTCAGCTGAAATAATGTAAACTGAATCCACCCCAAATTCAATCTGACCCCTGGGAAACCTAAAACTATTCGTGAAAATCCCTTAAAGTGTATATACTTTGTTTTTCACTACTCTAGAAAACTTTCAAAAACGTAAGAATTTTACATCACCAAATAACAGGTAACAATTTTATAAGAAGTTACTTTCATTTTGCTAAATTTGGTCGAATTTTCTTCACTTTTACTTATTTTTTTTTAACTTTATTGATTATTGTCTACAATAAATGCATTTGACACAGTGCTCATATTGGTTAAAGTGAATGGCAGGCATGATTTTTACTTACGAAACATACAAACACAAACGAGGTTGATTTTTGTACTGTTTCAATAAAATATGACAAAGCGTTCGAAAGTAATAGTGCGCCAAGAAAACGTCTAGAAACAAAAATCTTTTTGCTGTCATTATTGCGGGTTAATGACAGCTGGTTAATTAACCTGCAATAATGACAGCAAAAATTCTTGAAAAATCATTTGGCATGCATGTGGCCACGTAAAAGACGTTAGTCTTTTACGTTTTTTACATTTTTTACTTACCACATATTAACATATGTATGGTTAGTAAAACCACATATGTTAATATGTGGTAAGTTGCATCTCGTTATCAGCATTTTTATCGAATGACTTGTGTAAGTTTTTTAGAAAAATGTAAAAAATCAGAGCATGATCCAATTAAGTTTAAATTTGGCTCAAGTGCATACCTTTACTTCATAAATAAGTACATTAAGTTTTACAGTTAAGTTCAAAATATTTTGATCAAATAACTCAATATTTTCTCTTTTATACGACAAAAATGATCAGCTTTTTCAACTTCGAGCAACAATCGCTTACATTTTTGACTATTGAATGTATACAAATATTTAAATTTACTTAAAGGGCAATAATAAGAGAAGATTTTTCCGTTCTTGACTGAACTTTTGCTCATCTCTTACTTCCTCTAATGCCCTACCACAAAAATTCCATAAAATTCAATTTTTTCAAAAAATCATTTTTCATGCAAATTTTTGGGCAGTAGTTCCAAAATATTTGACATAGTTAGTAGTTCGTCCTTTAGAAAATTTACTCAGCTTTCTAACAAGACCAATTTTACCTTTCTAGCTTGAATAGTTTAAACGCTATTAACAATTTTATGATGTGAGGTCAAATATTTTTAAACAATATTAAATTTGACATTGTGGGAAAACGGTTGGAGATTGGGATTTTTATTATAGAACATTTTTTGTTCCCTTTGAGGAGTACTATCACCTCCTTCTTTGGTGGACACTTTATATGAAACACCCTGTATATATTTCCACTCAAGTTTTTTAACCGTTATAAGATAATAGCCAATATTATCAAAGAAAAGAATCAGGCACTTAATCTCTTGTATTACCCGCGAAAAGACACTTCAAATATTCAGAGAATTATTTTATCCGCGAAAAGACACGTCAAATATTCAAAAAAGTATTTTATCCGCGAAAAGACACGTCAAATATTCAAAGAAGTATTTTATCCGCCAAAAGACAAGTCAAATATTCAAAGAAGTATTTTATCCGCCAAAAGACACGTCAAATATTCAAAGAAGTATTTCATCTGCGAAAAGACACGTCAAATATTTAATCAAAGAAGATAACAAATATAATAAACAAGCTTAAAATACATTATAAACATCATTACTACAATCTATAACTTTATCGCATGCATCAAGACATCTAGAATTAAAAAAGAATACACATAGACTTTATAATAAAATATTTACTTATAAAGATATTAGTAAATAAACATTAAAAGCACTGACGTAGAGACATTCCTTGTTATGATAAACTACGCGACCTAAAACTAATCTATTTTTTAATAAAATTAAAAATCATTATCAACTATTTTTAATAGAAATTTATATTTATATATATAGAAATTTATATTATTTAAATATATAAAATGCATTAATTTACTTAATTACAATAAATTTGAAAAAAATGCTAATTATAAAATATAAGATTTTAAAAAAATGCTACTTGTATGATTGATTTTTGAACATCTTACCAGAGATGTGTACTTGGACATAAGTTAGAACTCGGTGCGGCCTCGGCACTAGAACGCCGCATGCAAATAATAAATTAAATTAATTTAATGATCCAAATTTTTTTCAAAAAAAATGGTACAAAAATGCGTATTACAAATCCGTATGAAATTTGTTGGAGAGGTAAATTATCAAATATAGTCAGAGGGGTAGGTAGGGAAACTAAGAAACAGTCTAAATAACTATAATATTTCTAGTCTAAACACACACAAAAATCAAAACACATAAGTATACCTAACAAAAACATTATGTTACTAAACTAAGAAACGTATCACGCATGATCGTAGACGTACACGGTATCCTTCATTATCAAAGAAACTGGTACTCTAGAGTTATTCAACTAATAATTATTTTATCAAAACATTATTTCATTGGATTAATTTGACTAGTAAATTGTTAGCAAAATAAACTGATTTTAAAAAATGCTTCGATGAAAATGATTTTCAACAAATAAATTTTGTTGTCACTTAATCTGAAAAACATAGGATATCAAGATGATAGACAGTTTGGTCTAAATGATCGACAGTTATGACTAAATAAATAATTGACATTCATATAGATAATAGATAGTAAATTCTGTTTAGATAATACACAGTTAATAGAGCCTAGATAACATAGGGTTAATACTGTCTAGATAATAAGTAGTTAACACTGTCTAGATAATACCCAGTTAATAATGTCTAGAAAATGCCCAGTTCATACTGTCTAGGTGATATCCTGCTAATACTGTCTAGATAATGCCCAGTTCTACCGTCTAGGTGATATCTGCTAATACTGTCTAATACCCAGTGTCTAGATATCCTGCTAATACTGTCTAGAAAATGCCCAGTTCATACTGTCTAGGTGATATCCTGCTAATACTGTCTAGATAATGCCCAGTTCATACTGTCTAGGTGATATCCTGCTAATACTGTCTAGATAATGCCCAGTTCATACCGTCTAGATTAGGCCAGGGCAAACTACGGCCCGCGGGGCATTTTTATGTGGCCCGCGGGCAAAATTAAAATGTTTGGAAAAAAGATAAAATAAATTAAAAATAACAAAAATATTAGGTATATAAGCAAATAAATTGTTTAATTCAAAATTATTAAAAGTTAGATATCAAGATAAGGAAATAATGGATTGTTACTTTAACTTTTTTGTTTGGAGAAACAAAAACTAGTAAGCTACTAGTTCTAGTAAACTACTACTAGTTCAAGAAACAATTACATAAAGAGCGGCCGCCTTTCATACCAATTCTCATTGCCAGATTTGGCGAATTTTGCCTTCTGTGAATTGCCGAAAAGGAGTTGACAAAATACAATCACTTTGATCTTATATTTCATAGGAATACTTTTTAAAATTATTTTTACACCTAGTATTCTAGCAAAATTTGTCTTCAGTTAAATTTCAAGATCTGACGAAGATACTCCGTTTTGTTTTTTCCGTTTAGTGCTAAAGTTCCCCAATTCTTATTCTTTGAGAATACATTGACTTAGTAAAACACCAGCGTAACTGCAATTGTTGCGGGTTTAGCATACTTTTAAATTTAAGGAATGCTGCCCGCGACTGGCTTTAAAAAGACTAAGCGGCCCTTTGCTAGAAAAGTTTGCCCAGGCCTGGTCTAGATAATACCCGGTTAATAATATCTATATAATGGCTTGTTAATATTGTCTAGATAATACCCATTTAATACTGTCTAAATAATACCTATTTAATACTGTCTAGATAATATCCTGTTAATAATGCCCAGATAATACCCAGTTAACACTGTCTAGATAATATTTCGTTATTAGATGTTTTAGACGCCGCTTATTTAAGCGTCTAGATGGGTAGACGCTCGCATCACAGCGAGCGCCCCACCCTGCATTCACCAGTATAAAATCTATCGCTGTGTTCAGTGAACTAGACAGTTGAAACATAATACAAAAATATAAAAATTTAGATCTAGTTTGAATATTTGTTCATTCAAGGCTAATTTATATTAGAAAATGACGTTCATAAGGTTGTTAGTAGCTTTATCTGTTAGTAGTTTTGTTTTAGGGTTTAACCCTGTTTTTATCAATATTTATTAGAAGATTAATATCACTATCTTGACACAAAGTGTATACTTCATGACGTCGCAGAAAGGGATTTCAAAGCCGAAGGAACCATATTATTTAAATACTGAGGCTTGCTGAGGGATTTATTTAGATGGTTCCCCAAGCTTTTTTGACTCGACTTTGCCTCGTGAGTTACTGCTTAAATAAATAAATACTTTATTCCATTTAGGCTGATTACAAAACTAGCATTAGGATACGTCGAAATAATTTCAAATAATTTAAAAGTACTGCAAACAAATTTAGGATTTATCTCCAGGTGGGAGAAAACCAAAGAGTGAATTTTAAAATCGCGATATGCTTAATAAAGTTACATTATGATTTATTGGACGATAAATAATTTCTTTTATAGTTTCACTCCTTAATCAAATGTATAAATTAATGTAAAATATATCATTTGATACTACCGTGTTTTGCAAAACATGAATCGCACTATTATATTGTGTTAATGTAAACGTTTACTTGGTTAAGACATCAATCATATTTGTATATGAATAAAACAAAATAATTATTCTGAGGTTTTAATGACAAGAATTGGTATAACAGCTATTTTGCTTAGTCATCCAATAAAATAGTGAGATCAGATATTTTAGTTATATAGGTATAAGGAACCGTATTTACAAAGATAAGCAAAGATTATTTTGTTTATTAATTAGTCTAGTCAATGAACGGGTTTTTGAGAAGTTTTAAATAGATAAATAAGAAATCTGTTTGGACATGGTAGGGATACCAAAAAAAGTCCCTAACTTTGCATCATAGCTGCGATAGTAGTGGACCAAGACGTATCAAGGTTTTCATGTTTACGTCAATATCTTGGTAAGAATACAAAATATTAAAAAATACAAGAGATAAAAAAAAGAAGAAAAACTCCTCTTTAAATGTTTCCTCTTTCATTTCCTTCTAATACCAATAGAAAAAAAGTCCCCTCAGACTGAAAATGAAAATTTGTCCGAAAAAAATTTACAAAAATTAGTTTCATTGGAAAACTATTTTATTTAATAAAACATTTAGCAGTTTTTTGATATTTTTCGGACGAAATTTTATTTTCTTTCCCCGGGGACTTTTGTTTTAATGGTATTAGAAGAAAATAGAAGAGGAAACATTTTTAGAGCAGTTCGTTTACTTCATTAATTGTCGGGACAGTGGCCGTTCCAAAGATACAATTGTAATTATGTTTTTCCGTCCTAAGAAAAATTTAGCAGCTATAAGAAAACGAAAGCTGTAATATGGGGTAATAACTTGTTCAGTAGTTGACTAAATCACATCCAAAAATCATAACGTTTGAGTTATAGTAGTAAATACGGAACTATTTCGCGTTAAAGTGACAAATTCGAGTTTGTTCACGTAGTAAAAGAATCGGGTACGGGGTACCTCGAAACTTTTCCTCATCACATCGGATTTGCTACGCTCATCCTCCCTACTTCGTACTCGCTTCGCTCGTCCTTAGAATATAAAATTCGCCAAATTTGTACTGCAGAATGTCTTTGGACTCGCTTCGCTCGTCTTCCAATAGCAAATACATTCGGAGGAGAATAAATATTTTTACTTATTTCTATTTTTTCTTCTAAATATTTCTATTTATTTTTTTTGCTTAAGTTTTTTTTTATTTTTTAGCAAATTTTCATCAGAAATGACACTTATGAGATTGTTAGGATGATGGAATTGAGGGAGGAGTGGGTTCGATCCGGCTTTCTTTGCTATTAATATTGTAAAAAATTACTATTTGCAGTTTCTCGAACATTAGCTATCGAAAGGGCTAAGTATAGAAAAGAGCAATGAGAGAGGTAAGGTAGGAGATAAAGGAAGGATAGGATGTACAAGAATGGGGAGAAGGGGTTTGGGTGTTAGGGGAGGGGGTTTGGGTGTTGGGGAAAGGAGAGGGTGCATGAAAATAGAGGAGGGTGTAGAAGTAGGGAGTGTATGATACGAGAAGAGGAGTGGGGGAGGTCATATGACTTGGAAAGGAAAAAGGATAGTGAACTACAAGGAATAGAAGGGTTATCTCATGACCTTGCTTCTAGGGCGCCTCTAGGCGACCGACTCCAGCATTCTTAGAGATAAAGAAAAATATTGGTAAAAGAGAGCAACCAAAGGAGAGAGGGGTTTTAAAACAAGTTAGCTAAGTGGTGTGAGGAAAACATTATATTGCATCTATACAGCATTGGAGCTAAACTTCTAAACTACTACAGAAGGGAATTTTTCCCATTCCGACACATTTTTTGACCGCAATACAGTCAATGGGCTTATATTAAAGAAAATGCTTTCAACACAAATATCATGAAAAAGCTTACTCATTGACTTGGAAATTAAAGAACAAACAGAAAAATCTTTTAGTGGCATTAACAATAGTTTAAAAAAACTCAATAACACCATATGCGTCTAAATTTAGATAAATAACAGGTTGGGAAAATTTTCTAAATATACTTAAACCTTTACTCCTTGAATTAAAGTAAATTTAATTAAATCGTTGTTAAGTTGGTAGAATAAGAATAGTACATTTTTTAATATTATAGACAGTTTAAACCTGACTCCGCATAAGACGACTAGTAACCATAAGAAGTATATTACCGTATTGACTAATATTATTTGTTAAGATTTGGGATGTTCAGCGAATTCTCAAAGAGAATAAGATTATGAGGTTGGGGACATGTTTTTAAAATACAGTATAAATTTTTAAATTTAATTTATACAGAGAAGATGGTAAAAACTAGCTTCCAAAAATATTGAACTAATATAGTTTTGAATTAATAGAAATTTATTATCATTGACTGCGCTACCCTCTATACTGTATATGATAGAAGACCTGTTAAGTCCAGTAAGACCTCTGCAACAACAAAAAGGAGTGCTATTGAAACGATCTTCATTGTTGAGCTAAGCAATTTGGATTGAATGCAAAATAAAAACAATTCATTCTTTTGGGAACATGGATTTATTTAGGAATCTTCCATGACATTTCGCAATTTAAAAATTTGCCTAGAGCTAAATATTGCTTTCTTTGCTATTTCTATGTTTTCACTTTCTTCGTGTTACATAATGAAGTAAAAAAAATTAAGTAAAAATACAAAACAAACCACCTACCATTATGTATTCATAACAAAACTAAACTTGAATTTGGAAAGACATGACAATTAATTAATGAAGTATTAACGTGACAAGAGTAAATTATTTAAAGTTACTATATTATTCATAAAACATGGTTTTGTTATTTGAGAGATAAACTTCATATAGAGGTAGAAAAGCAACATTTTCCGAGAATAATTATACATTACCGCTGATTATTTTATGTCTTTCTAACTTTGCTACCTTATCGAATTACTAAATGTCTAAGGCCCGTATTCAAATACATTTTCCTAACATTCTATTTAAGGGTTCCTTAAGAAGAATGTTAGGAAAATGTTAGGTCTCCTTAAGGAGAATGTTAGGTTTAGGTAAGGAAAATGTTTTTAAGCCACAAAATTTAAATGATCGTTCCCGTGTTTAAAAGGGGGAAAACATGGTTTTCGTGGCTTAAAAACATTTTCCTAACATTCTCCTTAAGGGTTCCTTAAGAAAAATATTAGGAAAATGTCTTTGTTTTTATTAGGATTTAAGATTTTTTTCGTGGTTATTGACTTAGATAGGTTTGAGCATAATCGTATTAAAGAGTTTAAACTTTGGAAGCAAAGATCTTGTATAAATGAGATGACGTGTAATAGGATTTCCCATACAAGGAAGTAGACTCTCTCTAGATGCTCCAAAAAAAGAGAAGAATATATTAAACCAAAGTCGGGTATGGGGGGTACCTCGAAACACCTAGTGGGGTACCTCACTAAATAGGTTGCGCTAGGCTCATCCTTACCACTTCAACACTCACATTGAATGTCCATAGAACATGAATATCACTTAATTTATACAACAGTATGTTTTAGTTTATGTTCTATCTCTAGCTTCATAAGACATATGCACTGATATCTCTCTAGTTAACAGAGATATATATCCTAACCATTCAATGGCCATGATGCAAACAGAGTAGTAATCGTGTAGTTATGTAATAGGTGTAATTGCGCTATTCGGAAAATATTTATTTTGAAGTCATTGACCCGCAATAATGACTCGGCAAAAACTTCAAAAAATTATAAAACGTGTAAAAATGTTGCGATCAGATTGAGATTTGAGACGCTTGCAACAAACAAACATCTATACGACAAACATATGTACCAAGTTTTATCTCATTATCAGCATTAGTTCAATTTTTACCAGATGGCTGTATGGCTAATGTGTACATTTTTAAAATATTGCAAAAAAAGTCAGTAAATAAAAATAAATAAAAATAAAAAAATAAAATATGTTTATTCTGCTTCATAAAATTAAAATTAAAAATAAAATATTACAAAATACTTCTGTTTTAAAAGCACATCTTCGAATGAGTCGTGCTCGTGCTCGAGGATGGCTGGAGCAGTTTATGTTCAACTATTTGTAACCTGCTCTTTGTTTTTTTTTGCGTAACAAAATGAAAACTAGATTTGTCGAGTTAAGAATAAAAAATGATCACACTTAAATGAATTTAAAATAATTTAATTAGGTGGAAATTCGGTACAAGTGTATACCTTAACGGTATAATTAAGTACACCAAGTTTCGTATCAATACAACAAGTATATCTATGATTATTTTTGGATCAAAAAAGTTAAGGAGCATCGAGCGTGTTCAGTGCCAGGATAAATGACCACTGGGAATGAAACGAATGCATATACTATCTGAGGAAACACGAAGCGAGTCTGAAAACGAGAGGATGAGCGTAGCGAATCCGATCCCTCTTGTTTTTCTTTAGACGTAAGTAATATTATATAAACAAATAATGAAATTCAATAAATACATTTGGACTTCGTTGATGACATAGAATTATGCCATACTAGCCCGTATTTACTGATTGATAAATAAAAACCTTAGAGAGCTGGAAATCTTGGTGTGAAAGCAAATTTTTATCACCTTAATAAAATTGATAATTTCTGCACTCATTCCTGCATTATACTATTTGAGAATAAAATACGGGTCTTCGGCCCGTAGCCGCTACGCGGCCACATTGTTGTTGTTTTGTATTATCTATGGTTTCATTATCGTTTCTTGTTACATGGCATTTTGCCACGTATTTAGCGAATTTTCAAGCCTTGTTTCACAGGCCCACGAAGCGGGCCTGAGAGGCTTTCTCACAAATTAGATTAATCCTCTATTATATAATAGTAAGCAATAATATTACAGTTAACAAACAAAATAAAAAAATAATGAGTATATTTAAATACATAACTAATACGTTTTTTTTATAGAGGTATAAAGAATACAAGAAAAAAATTCACACGTTGCAACTGTTAAAAGGGTAAAAACACGTAACCTTGTAAAAAGGGTAAAAAGATTATAGTTTCATCTTTCATCAGTTTTAGTTATCGTCCACCATACAAAAGGGTATAAACTCTCACATACATTTATGATTGTTTATATAATTTAAAGAAAAATGTAAAGTTTTTTCGTAAACAATTTGTTTATTTGAGTATAATCTTTAGGTTGAAAAAAATATTATTCATGATTTTTTAAAATAAAAATACCGTTTTCGTCACTTAGGATTGTCCGATTGAGCTGAAACCGGTCGCAATCGTTTTAGAATGACTTCGACCATATGAAGACTACTTCGAGGTTCTTCCTCCTTACAGGCCTGCTTAGCTCGGCGTGGATCAGTGGAAGCCATTTTTGTCCTGTCTCTCTGGGACAGTAGGCTTACCAGGATGGAGCAAGAGATAGAGGCCCCTCTAATATACTATATCCCCAACCTCTAACACTACTGAAGCCAAGATATATCGAAGAGTCTTTGACCTAGACGTATACATATATACAAGATTATATATATATATATATATATATATATATATATATATATATATATATGTATAGTATACCATTTGCGCCATTTGTGATGGTTCGACTTAGCTGAAATTGGTCTTAATCGATTCAGCTAGCCGTCTACCTAAACACGAAATACCTTGTTTTAAAATATTTTTTTTTTTTCATGACTTCATAACTTTGATTGATGACGTGATAATGTTTCTATAAACAATAGGCCTCGTAACCTCCACAAAACATCACGCGATTTGCAAAGTTTCGTTTCAATTTGAACGCCTTCAAGAGTTATCGTTCGCCATACGAAAGGGTAGAAACTCTTACATACACACACACACATATATATATATATATATATATATATATATATATATATTCGCTAAAAATATATATTCAGCGAATATATATACATTTTAGCGAAAATTCGCTAAAAACAAATAAAATTTAAATAAATAAAAGTTATAATTAAAATACATATCAGAGGGTTGGATGCAGGACCAAGATTTGGAATGAATTCAAGAAAAAACAACTCAAATGATAAAGATGTTAGGAAATTGTCGTTATGTGAAAAGTAAAAATAAATTACAATTTAACATGAGAGAACCTTGAGTACAAAACCTGTGAATACAGCACTAATAAATATAGTGTATGAAAACATTATTGTTATACACAACCATAATCTAAAAGAAGAGAAGCATTTTTAGTTTCCTCATTATTTATTTTTACTTTAGAAAAAGTATTGTGTTTGCAAAAAAACCTGGATGAAACCGGAATTATCCGTTTCTGGTGTTTTAAAGGCCTCTTGAGTGTGTAACGTTAATGTGTCTATGAAATTTGTGTCTTGAAAATATTTATGATTTTCGTAAATTTCTTGTTATATTATATTGGTTGAACATGGTTTTATTCATTTATAAAATCATGAATGGTTTTATTTGATTAATTATGAATTAATAAAACGGCCACCGGACGAAATTAAGTTTTATTAGTTCTGAAAGTTGAGAATATTTACCTATTTAGTTGTTTTATTTCATTTGTATTAATAAGTTTTCTTCACTTTATTTAATTTGAAATGTTTTTACTCAAGTTTCCGTTGCCCTTCATTGAAAGTAAGCTAGCGTTTTTATTTCTATTCGAGATTGTTTCTTTTAATTTATTTTTGTAATTCTCTTTTCAAAATGGTGACCATTCATTTGTTTATAGGGTTTTAGTACTGGATTTGTTGTGGGTCTTGAGACTAAGTGATAGTTGAGTATGGATTGTTGTGGGTCTTGAGACTAAATGATTGTTGAGTGCTTGTTGTGGGTCTTGAGACTAAGTGATAGTTGAGTATGGCTTGTTGTGGGTCTTGAGACTAAGTGATAGTTGAGTATGGATTGTTGTGGGTCTTGAGACTAAGTGATAGTTGAGTATGGCTTGTTGTTGGTCTTGAGACTAAGTGATAGTTGAGTATGGCTTGATGTGGGTCTTGAGACTAAGTGATAGTTGAGTATGGATTTGTGGCACAATATAGAAGACATAGGCCTAAATTTAGAAGATAAAACAAAAATCACCAATCAGGAGGCATCTAGTTATTATTTTACACGTTTTATTATAGTAAGATATTATTTGATCGATGATTTATTGCCTAAGTACAGGCCTAAATGGTTAAGAATTAGAGTTAGGTTAAGTTGAACTCTTATTTAAGTATAAATTTATCATTTTTAAGTCATTAAAGTACCATTTAGTCATTTTTACCTAATTTAATCTACATTCTGAATATTTTTTGGATAATTAGTTTTAAGTAAACCTAATTCCCAAATCTGGATCTGGTGCCTGAGGTTGGTTACTCCTCTCTATTTAACTTTGAAAAAGAACACGGCGCCTATATTTGACTTTACTAAAGTTCTTGTATGGTGTTGGTGAAGACAGAAAAGCCTCTCTATTATTGTTCAGAAGTCCTGGAGGACTTAGATGTGGTTGCCAACCCCTAATACCTACTGAGCTGGTCTATTTTATCTGTTATAAGTGGTTTTCTCAAAGTTGTCTGTCAGTATGTGTGTGAGTATGTCTGTGTGTGTGTTTGTGTCTGTTATCATCGAAGCTCCTAGTGTATTTATGCTAGAGAATTGAAACTTTGTAGAAAAATAAATCTACCACTGTAGTTGTGCTATTCGGAAAATAATATTTTTTATGACTTCATTAACCCGCAATAATGACACAGCAAAATTTTTGAAAAAACATAAAGCTCTGTAATTTCTACTACTAATACATTATAAGTTTCTCTATGTGACAATATGTCGAAAGTCGAAAGGCAGCAAATAAATTAAAATTTATAGTTCGTCAAAATTTCAAAATTTAATAGTTATTTTTTTTTAAATTGTAACCAATATCAAATAAACATTTTGTGGATCCAATAATTCGTGTTAAATTTTAACTTGATCCGTCAAATGTTCAATTTCAAAGAATTAATTAAATTAGTTAAATTGTTGATGACTCAGAAAAATAGGTTATAATTGTCTGAAAAAAATCAATGACTTGCAATGACGTCACACGTCATTCATAAAAAGTCAGGTTATAACCTCCGAATGCCTTTGGTTAGTTTACATCGAATTGAACCACCTTATAAATTTCTAACATCTTGAGTACAATGTATTAAACATCCTAACATAAGATGTATTATACATCTTGACATAAGATGTATTATACATCTTGACATAAGATACATGTAAACAGCCCAAGAATAACTTTGTCAACAAAACTATCTCTAGGTTTAGTTATGCTACCCTAAAGATAATAATTTTTATATGACGTCATTAACTGACATTATTTACTTATTATTGGAATTTTAAAAATATATAACACTCGAAAAAAATAAGGGATCGATTAAAATTTAGCACATGTGCAGGACTACGTAAGACCAACAAATGTGTCTACGTTTCATCTCTTTATTAATTTTTTTAAGGAATTTTTATTTTTCTGTTATGTATGTATTTTTGAACGAACGTAAGTGAGTTCTTACATTCAGAAGATTGGGACGGCGCGTATGTTTGTTTGTATGTTTGTATGTTTGTATGTTTGTGTGTTTGTGTGTTTGTTTGTACGTGTCGCGATAACTGCCGTAAAAATTGACCGATTTTTGATAAAATTTTGTATACAGGTAAAACTAATTATGTGTCAGAGCTGTATAGTTTTTGGTAATATTCCGAAAAATATTTTCAAAATGGCAGCCAAAATGGCGGACCGGATAAAAAAAAATTTTGAGCGAAAAAATCGTGTTGTATATCGTTTGAAAGCTCTTAAAGAGTAGAAAAAGAAAATATATGTTTCATGGTCAAAATTTTAAAATTTTTTGAAAAATTTAAAAATGGCGGCTAAAATAATGAACCCAAAAAATTTAAAATTGAAGGAATAACTCGAGTAATATATCGTTGTAAAGCTCTTGATTAGTAGAACAAAAAATGTTATATACTAAATTCCGAAAAATTCAACATGGCGGCCATAATTTAATATAATAATTAGTTTTTACTAATTTTATAAGAATTTACAAGATAAAGATCTATTGTAATATACTTTAGATACTTTTATACAAGTAAAATTAACTATATGTCAGAGCTGTATAGTTTTTGGTAATATTCCGAAAAATATATTCAAAATGGCGGCCAATATGGCGGACCGGATAAAAAATTTTTGAGCAAAAAATCGTGTATATCGTTTAAAAGCTCTTAAAGAGTAGAAAAAAAAATATATTTTTCATGGTCAACATTTCAAATTTTTTTATTAATTTAAAAATGGCGGCTAAAATAATAAACTCAAAAAAATAAAATTTAAAGCGAGCCTTCTTTTACCATTTATTATTATAAATATACGCGAGCCTTTTTTAATATGCATTAATATTAAATATAAGCAATCTAGCGAGCGAAGCGAGCCTTTTTTACTATTTTTATTATAAATATAAGCAATCTAGCGAGCGAAGCGAGCCTTTTTTACTTGTATTATTATAAATATAAGCAATCTAGCGAGCGAAGCGAGCCTTTTTTTATGCATTAATATTTAAATATAAGCAATCTAGCGAGCGAAGCGAGCCTTTTTACTATGTATTATTATAAATATACGCAATCTAGCGAGCGAAGCGAGCCTTTTTTACTTGCATTAAAATAAATTACGCAATCTAGCGAGCGAAGCGAGCCTTATTTACAATATATTTATAAATAAATAGCAATCTAGCGAGCGAAGCGAGCCTATTTTTAACGTTGTATTATTATAAATCTACGCAATCTAGCGAGCGAAGCGAGCCTTCTTTTACCATTTATTATTATAAATACGCAATCAAGCGAGCGAAGCGAGCTTTTTTTTTATATGCATTAATATAAATCTACGCAATCTAGCGAGCGAAGCGAGCCTTTTTTACAATATATTTTTTATAAATATAAGCAATCTAGCGAGCGAAGCGAGCCTTCTTTTACATGCATGAATATAAATCTACGCAATCTAGCGAGCGAAGCGAGCCTTCTTTTACCATTTATTATTACAAATATGAAGCGAGCGAAGCGAGCCTTTTTTACTATGCATTAATATAAATCTACGCAATCTAGCGAGCGAAGCGAGCCTTTTTTACAATATATTTTATATAAATATAAGCAATCTAGCGAGCGAAGCGAGCCTTTTTTTAACTTTTTATTATTATAAATATAAGCAATCTAGCGAGCGTAGCAAGCCTTTTTTACTATGTAAATGTTAAAGATACTTAAACTAGCAAGCGAAGCGAGCCTTTTTGAGTTTATACTTTAAAATAGTATAGCATCCGAATGTTTTGATAAACTCATTTCGCTTGTTTTAAATTAATATTTTTTTTATGTATTCTTTGCCGTGAGTTCTTGATGCAACGCATTACTAGTTTTATTATGTTTTTTACTTTTCCTCATTTATACCTTATAGTCCAAGAGCCCAGGGGTGTTTTGTTAATAAAAAGTGTAATGGCTGGAACCGGTCTCAATTTTTCGTAAATACCTTCCTGAACAAGGATCTGCAATTCTGCCGACTCGGATCGGATGGGTGTCCCAGGCAGAACCTTTAACCCCTAAAGTGCGTTCTGCCTGGGACACCCATCAGATACGAGTCGGCAGAATTGCAGATCCTTGTTCAGGAAGGTATTTACGAAAAATTGAGACCGGTTCCAGCCATTACACTGTTTGTTAACTTGGGTGGTAAATTTGATCTGTAAAGTGCGTTTTGCTTGGTACGCCAATCCGATACGAGTCGGCAGAATTGCAGATCCTTGTTCAGGAAGGTATTTACGAAAAATTAAATCCGTTTCCAGCCATTACACTTTTTATTAACTTCGGTGGTAAATTTTACATGTAAAGTGCGTTCTGCCTGAGACACCCATCCGATACGAGTCTGCAGAATTGCAAATCCTGGTTCAGGAAGGTATTTACGAAAAATTGAGACCGGTTCCAGCCATTACACTTTTTATTAACAAAACACCCCCGGGCTCTTGGTCTATTAGGTAGAGGAAAAGTATTGTACTTGCAAAAAAATTTGAACCCGATATGTCACCGGATTTATCCGTTTCAGGCGTTTTTTAAAAACTTTTTGAGTGATTTTTCACAAAGTTGTGTGTGTGTCTGTTGTAGTGGACTTTGTTCAAAAATCAGTCTACCGCAGTAGTTGTGCTATTTGGAAAATATTTTTATGACGTCATTAACCCGCAATAATGACAGCAAAAATTTTAAAGAAACATAAAACGCGGTAAAATTATGCGATCCGGTTGAGATTTAGCACGCATGTAGTTATTTATAAGACTAACATATGTGCCAAGTTTTACATCAGCATTAGTTCAAGATAAAAAAAATTGGTGAATTGTATATTCTTAGGACGAGCGCAGCGAATTCGAAGCAGGAAGGATGAGCGTAGCGAATCCGTTGTGATAAGGGAAAGTTCCAATGTACCTCGTCTCCGATTATTTTTTTTTTAAATAAACATAAGTTTCTAAAAAAAGTGTTTAAACTTGATAAACTATCCAATTGAGTTGTGATTTTGCACGATTCTAACTCTTTATATGATAAAGATAATGCAGCAGTGTATTTTCGGTTTTTGTTGGATCACTAAACCGAAGCAGCAACAAGTGGGGTCAATAGGATTAATATAACTGCTGGCATTCCAACTAATATCTTCTGATTGAGTTCGAGTTAAGCGAGTCCGAAGCTGTTAAAATGTGCGATACGATTAGTTCTAGAGTTTTCCGAACCAGAATTTTATAAATTGCATCCCCTAGAAAACAATCGCTTTCTTAATAAGATTGCTGAAATAACAAACAAAAGATCAAGTAATTATCGCTCTACAACTCCTAACATCTTTGACAGTGATATTTTATTTAAAAAGAATTCCATCTAAATAATATAGAAGCATTCCAAGAATCCGAGGTAACTATTGATTCAAACCCAGTAATGCTTCTTTTAAACTGTTTTAACATAAATAATTCTCAATTATTATTGATTAAATAATAAAACTCAAATGCCAGACTGAAAGGCATCTATAAGAACTACCTTAATGTTATCAGAATTATCCGTTTTAGGCGTTTTCAAGACGTTCTGAACTTTTTCGCAAACGCAATACATCAATAACGGCATTTACTATATGAGGACGAGCAAAGCGAGTCCAAGAACGAGTAGCAAAATAAATTTAACGACTTGTACATTCTGAGGACGAGCGAAGCGAGTCCGAAGTAGGGAGGATTTGCAACGGTCATCCGATGTGATGAGGAACATTTTTGAGGAACCCCGTACCCGATTTTTTTTCTATAGGGTGCTCTCTATTAATTATTAAATATAGTTGTTTAACAAAGAGACGGCTGGACTCGAGCAGCAGCTGCTTAAACTTCAGACAACTGAATAGAGTATACAACTTAAACTGCTTAACACTATAGAGTCAAGGTCTTGGAAGCATGCATGTACTTTCTAATTCAATGATGGTGACATCATGGAAATCCATATTGGAAAAAGGATTTTATAACCATCTACAATACAACAAAGTTGACCAATTTAATTTTTTTTGGAATGCTAACGTAACCAAATAAAGCTTTTTTTGGAATGATAACGTAACCAAATAAAGCTTTTTTGGAATGCTAACGTAACTAAATATAGCTTTTCTTAGAATGCTAACGTAACCAAATAAAGCTTTTTTTGGAATGATAACGTAACCAAATAAAGCTTTTTTTGGAATGATAACGTAACCAAATAAAGCTTTTTTTGGAATGATAACGTAACCAAATAAAGCTTTTTTGGAATGAACGTAACCAAATAAAGCTTTCCTAACGTAAAAATAAAGCTTTTGGAATGCTAACGTAACCAAATGAAGCTTTTTTTTTGGAATGATAACGTAACTAAATAAAGCTTTTTTTGGAATGCTAACGTAACCAAATAAAGCTTTTTTTTGGAATGAAAACGTAACCAAATAAAGCTCTTTTGGAATGCTAACGTAACCAAATAAAGCTTTTCTTGGAATGCTAACGTAACCAAATAAAGTATGTCTATACGTACTCGGTACGTAGACATGTACCGAGACATGTACTTTTGGCTTTAGCAAACTCAAAAACGAATGTACAATATAAGTATAACTAAGTTTGACTCAAGGTAATGTTAAATCATATATTTTATCAAATATATTTGATGAAATAAGAAGGCGCTATTCTTGGAAATAAATTAAAATAATACATAAAGGTTACTAGCCCTCATTCCAGTAGGTTGGTAACAGTGTCAGGTGTTGTTTTATGGTTAAGATACAGCATACATACTGCGGCTTGGTTTGCCTCGACCGCAACGTACTTATTTCGTTTCTTAAATCCCCTTTTTATTTCGAAACTCGACAAGGTTGACTATAAGTTCCAATTTTTGTTAAAGTCTTATGTTGTATGAACATTTGTTAAGTTTAACATTACCTTGAGTCAAACTTAGTTATACTTATATTGTACATTCGTTTTTGAGTTTGCTAAAGCCAAAAGTACATGTCTCGGTACATGTCTACGTACCGAGTACGTATAGACATACTTTATTTGGTTGGATATATTTGGATTGTTTTGGATAATTTGGATTTAGTTGGATATATTTGGTTGGAGATATTTGGATATATCACTTTTTAGTGCCTTACACCAAAAAGAGGCCACATGTTTGTTGACCCGTAGCAGTTTGTCGAATTGTAATTTTGTAAGAAGCATACTGCCACAATATTACTCAAAAAACGTGATCTGTTTACATAAAGTTATATATGTCAAACGATAAAATTAAAACTAAGTCCGATAATAAAATTTGCCTTATTAGAAGCGTTTAACATATTTAGCATTATATGTATTATTATATGTAGCATTATATTTAGCATTATATAGTAATACACTATAATGATGATAATAACAAATATGCAACATTTATTCTAATAATTAATGTAAATGGTAAAAACATTTGGCTTACTCTATATAATAGTGCGAGAGACACCTAGGAATTGTACCAAGCATTGCATTTTGCTTGTAACATTTCCTAGGTGTCTCTCGCACAATTATATTGTGTCAACTATTCATGTTTTGCAAAACTCGGTAGTATCAAATGATATATGTTTTGCTTGCCAAGCATGATGGCGGTTAGAGAGCACCTCTCGTCTCTGGTAAATATTCACATTATATTTTTCGGAAATTTAATAGAAGGTCAGAGTGAGTTCAGGCTCGTTTGACGCCTTGATGAGTTAGACGTAACGAAACAGAGTGGGACATGAGATTATGTCGAGCCATCAATGATGACGAATATCGAATGATGGAACAGTTCCCAGATGTAGCATTGCATCCTGCTTGTTACATTTCCTAGGTGTCTCACGCACAATTATACTGTGTCAACCATTCATGTTTTGCAAAACTCGGTAGTATCAAATGATATATGTTTTGTATCAAATGATATACATTCGGCTTAGTTTGAATAAATTTTATTTATTATTTTTACATTAAAAAATAGTTATTTATGCCATAAGGCTGAGAAGTGTGTCTTTATGTCACGGCAATTAGATTTACCGACGAGCGAAGCGAGTCGGGAAAAATTGCCAAGACATAAAGACATTCTCAGCCGGATGGCATACACTATTTTTTTTTGAGGTACACTATTTTTGCCATTAAATAAAGCACTCATTAAAAAAAATCAAAAAATAGCACTCATTAAACTGCGCTATATACTTAATTGGAAAAAAAAAAGTCCAATTATTATTAACTCCATATTATCGCCGTCATTAAATTCATCCATAGCTTCACACTTTTACTCAAAAATGTAAAAGCTTTACAAATAAACACACAAAAATTGTCAATTAGAACACCTTTTAAAAACGAAAAAAAAAATTAGTCTACGAACAAAACAGAAACAAATGAACGTTTTTAAATAAAGCTCATGAAGGTTTAACACAGATTGTTTTTTGAACACGCTACATTACAGTAATGGCGGCAACATATGAATTATTTTTACGTCCTAGGAGTTTTTTTACATTCATTATTGTCCTCGGAGGTGAAAAGTACTAAATAACCTCCTATAACAATAATGATTGGCTTCTCATCCTAAAACGGTCCAATAAAGTGCTCAATTACGTACTACCTCAAAAAAATAAATTCATATCTATGGTTAATTTTAAACGTAATAATATAACTCTTGAGTTTATAACTAAACGTAATGTAAAAGTCAAGATAAATTTATTGTGACTGCATTATGTTATTACTCAATGAAATTCTATTCTATTCCTTATACGGGCTATAAACATTTAATAAATACTTAATGTTTTACTTGTGCAGTAATCATAATTTTATTTCTAAAACAAGAGAAAGAAAATGTTCAGAGAATTAATAAATTTAGGGGAAAAAATGAATTGGCAAAGAAAATTACTGGAATTATAAAAATCTGTCCCGCTGTGTGGAATCCCTCTAGCACAGGGAACCCCCTCCCATCGTCCCCTCTCACCCCTTCCTTGTCTAATAACATAATACTAGAACCCACGTTAAACCATAATGTTATGATTTAATAGATTAAAGTTGACAAGATAAAAGTAAGGCTACATGCAGAATTATTTATTCAGTATTGAACTCTTATGAATAAATATTCATACTCTTCTTAACATTTATTAAATAAATTATAAATAGAAATTAGTTCATTTTTCCTTAAGGAATTCGCAAGTCGCGCCACAAGTCAAATATTTCGGCAAAGTAACATTTAGCCAATGCAGGTCACTATAGAGCCTAAGCAAGAACAGCATTGCAGACAATCAATCAAGACAGTTGCTAGGCCTTAATATTTTATTCATTGAGACTTTGACTAATGCAAAGCCTTAATAATTTATTCGTGGAGAACCCTTTTTGCATTAATATTTTATTCATTGAGACTTTGACTGTTGCTGTCTTAATAATTCATTTGTGGAGAACCCTTTGACAGGTGCCTATGCCTTAATATTTTATTCATTGAGACTTTGACTGTAGCTAAATCTTAATAATTCAATTGTGGAGAACACTTGAGATTTTCTATGCCTAATATTTTATTCATTGAGACTTTGACATTTGCTAAGCCTTAATATTTCATTTGTGGAGAACCCTTTGACAGGTGCTATGCCTTAATATTTTATTCATTGAGACTTTGACTGTAGCTAAATCGTAATAATTCAATTGTGGAGAACACTTTGAGAGTTTCTATGCCTTAATATTTTATTCATTGAGACTTTGACTATTGCAAAGCCTTAATAATTCATTTGTGGAGAACCCTTTGACAGTTTCTATGCCTTAATATTTTATTCATTGAGACTTTGACTGTAGCTAAACCTTAATATTTCATTTGTGGAGAACACTTTGAGAGTTTCTATGCCTTAATATTTATTCATTGAGACTTTGACTATTGCAAAGCCTTAATAATTCATTTGTGGAGAACCCTTTGACAGTTTCTATGCCTTAATATTTTATTCATTGAGACTTTGACATTTGCAAGCCTTAATATTTATTTAATTTGGACATGCTATGCCTTAATATTTAATTCATTGGACTTTGACTGTAGCTAAATCTTAATAATTCAATTGTGCAGAACACTTTGGACAGTTTCTATGCTTGATATTTTATTCATTGAGACTTTAAACATTTGCTAAGCCTTAATATTTCATTTGTGGGAACCCTTTGACAGGTGCTATGCCTTAATATTTTATTCATTGAGACTTTGACTGTAGCTAAATCTTAATAATTCAATTGTGGAGAACACTTTGAGATTTTCTATGCCTTAATATTTTATTCATTGAGACTTTGACATTTGCTAAGCCTTAATATTTCATTTGTGGAGAACCTTGACAGGTGCTATGCCTTAATATTTTATTCATTGAGACTTTGACTGTAGCTAAATCGTAATAATTCAATTGTGGAAACACTTTGAGAGTTTCTATGCCTTAATATTTTATTCATTGAGACTTTGACTATTGCAAAGCCTTAATAATTCATTTGTGGAGAACCCTTTGACAGTTTCTATGCCTTAATATTTTATTCATTGAGACTTTGACTGTAGCTAAATCTTAATAATTCAATTCTGGAGAACACTTTGAGAGTTTCTATGCCTTAATATTTTATTCATTGAGACTTTGACTATTGCAAAGCCTTAATAATTCATTTGTGGAGAACCCTTTGACAGTTTCTATGCCTTAATATTTTATTCATTGAGACTTTGACATTTGCTAAGCCTTAATATTTCATTTGTGGAGAACCCTTTGACAGGTGCTATGCCTTAATATTTAATTCATTGAGACTTTGACTGTAGCTAAATCTTAATAATTCAATTGTGCAGAACACTTTGGACAGTTTCTATGCCTTGATATTTTATTCATTGAGACTTTAACATTTGCTAAGCCTTAATATTTCATTTGTGGAGAACCCTTTGACAGGTGCTATGCCTTAATATTTTATTCATTGAGACTTTGACTGTAGCTAAATCTTAATAATTCAATTCTGGAGAACACTTTGAGAGTTTCTATGCCTTAATATTTTATTCATTGAGACCTAGACTATTGCAAAGCCTTAATAATTCATTTGTGGAGAACCCTTTTACAGTTTCTATGCCTTAATATTTTATTCATTGAGACTTTGACATTTGCTAAGCCTTAATATTTCATTTGTGGAGAACCCTTTGACAGGTGCTATGCCTTAATATTTTATTCATTGAGACTTTGACTGTAGCTAAATCTTAATAATTCAATTGTGCAGAACACTTTGGACAGTTTCTATGCCTTGATATTTTATTCATTGAGACTTTAACATTTGCTAAGCCTTAATATTTCATTTGTGGAGAGACACTGGCTGTTGCTATGCCTTAATACTTTAATCATGGAGACACTTTTGGGTTGTTCATTTCTTATATAAAAATCTCGACTATTGACTAATAATTCGGGAGCTCAGAGGTAATTATCTAAGTCATATAAGATTTATAAACCATTCCATCATAGGATTTGCAGAACCATAGAGAGTAGAGTAAGAATTGTACCGGTCTGGTGTTTTACTCTTGGGGTTGACAAAATGTTGACTCAGCAAATTTTTAAAATTAAACACATAACTATTTCATTTTTAAACATTCTTCAACAAGTTTCAGATAAAAGTGTAGCACTCAAGAAAGCAAAACGTTTTAGTAGTAATTTTTTAACTACGTCGCTTTATTCAAAATATAAAGGATTGAAGATATACAAAATTATAATGAGAGCAATTGAGAGACAGGTAGTTCAAAGAGAGGGAGAATATAATATTTAAATAGGCTGTAACCTAAAAATGAAGGGATGTAGGTACAAAATAACCAGGACTAGAATTGTTTGTTTACTTAAGTGCAACATCTTTTTATTGAAACTTATTTCAAAAATATAAAATACTAATATAAAACAAACAAAAATAATACTTTAAAATACTTATAAATATACTGCTTTTAAATAATTTATAATATAATACTTTTAATTAATTTCCCTGACTCAGCATATTGTCCTTCCCGGAGTAAAACACCAGACCGGTAGTTTTCTTACTCTACTCTATGGTCCTGTAATTGTACATCCTGCGACCGAATGACTCCTAAATCTAATCTTATAAGGTAGCAACCCACCTCAGTGCTCAAATCTATGGTTCATATATATATATATATATATATATATATATATATATATTATATAATTATATATATATATATATATATATATATAATATATATATATATGTATATATATATATATATATATTATATATATATATATATATATATATATATATATTATTATATATATATATATATGTATTGAATTATTCGAATTAGGAAGCAAACGGAATTGATCCCTCGACTCCCCCTTTTACTTCCGTCTCATTTACAACCTAATAAGCATAATTATTTTGATGAAAATTCGATGAAAAAAGGTAATCACCAATCAATTCAAATGTTTGTAAGCTCGTTAAGTTAAAGTTTATAAGATACATTTATCAAGTTATGTTTTAAATTTAAATATTTGTTTATCACAGAAAGGTTGTTAAGTGTTTTAAACAAGTGTATAAGATAATTTTATACATATTCCAATCATTTAAAAAAGAATAAATAAATTTGGAAGGCAGTGTATACGTGACGTCACAACAGTAAAATACTGATGTGAGACACAGCAGGTCACAGTCAATGTGATGAGTAAAACATTGAGTGAACTTGAATAAATAAACACAATATAAAAAAATAAATTAAAAGGAATATCAACAAGGCAGTGTATTACGTCATAAGAGTCGGACCATGATATGGGACAACTCTCGGTCATTGCAAGTCGCAATGACTGAGATAGTAAACATTTAGGAGAAAAAGAATAAATATTAAAAATTTAAACAGCAGACAGTAGGTTATAATACAGTTATTACGGGGGGGGGAAACCCTGAAGGAGTTTAAGAGAATAAATTAGTAATTATGGGGGTTAGTAGGTAACGTCAGGTAAATCGATGCAATACATACTGTCTTGTTTTGATTAGAGTTTGTTGGTTAAGGTTATTTTGTACTTAGTGGTTTTGAGAAAGTTTAGGATAACTTCAAATGTGTTTATATAATGAAAATGATAATATTTAGGGTGGAGAAAGAGGTTAGGTATTACTTTCCGTGCTATAGATATGGAAAGGTTTTGTTTACCTTACTTTTTGAATAATTATTTTTTTGTAACTTTTTGGTGGTACCTGAGTGAAAAGTTTGTTGTATCCTTGGTTATACTGATTGTAACCAATCATGATGAGACATGATCTAAGGTACGGTCGACTCAGAACCATGTGGCTCCCGAAGGCTATTAGGGAGTCGCCTTATTCACGGCTAGAGCGAAGGGCCGGCACTCGTCTGATGTGTTCGAACTAACTGAGAAAGTCAAGGGGGAACAGCCCCCAGGGCGCAGGTTCCCTATCGATCTGGTTACAGCACGAACTCTGCGTATAGGACCGTCGTCATAGGGCCTTACAACCAGAAACAACCTCCACTCAGACAATTCTTAATCACCCAATATTCCTTCTATTTATAGACTTCTCTTTTTCCTATGGCCAAATGTTATCCTTACCTATTGTAATTAGAGCCGTTTTTATTCTTAACGTATTCTTTTAAGTTAACAACAAAGTAATTATTGCGAGGTAGTCCGTCCGCAAGTCGGGCGAATTTTCTTTTATATATATATATAATATATATATATATATAATATATATATATATATATATATATATATATATATATATATATATATATTCTTATAGTTATAGAACTTAGTTCTATAACTAATATAGAACTAAAAGCTACAAACAAGAGGCTAGAGTATGCCATAACAAACTGCAAAAAGTACCTAATCGTACTCACCGACTCATCCAGTGGACAGCAAGCAATGAAAAATATATACAGCCAGAACAACATCATTACAGAAATTAGAGAAAAGATAAGGTCAAACAACTTAAATGTAAATTGTTGCTGGGTACCTGGCCACTCTGGGATCCCGGGAAACGAAACAGCTGACAGGTTGTCCAAATCTTTCTAATAGACAATTTTCGGAAATATTGGTGACAATAAAAGATATTAAAACTACCCTTAGACTTAAACTAAATTAACGGAGGCAACATACATACATGGGATTCCTTAAGTAACAACAAGCTTAATTCTGTCAAACCTATAATAGGGGAGTGGGGGATTTGCTATAGACAAAACCGACTTGAGGAGACTGTCCTCTGCAGATTAATACACTCGAGTGACTTACATCTATCTGTTTTCGAGAGACCAAGAACTGCAAAAATGTAAACTTTGCAACGACCTATTTACTTTCAAGCATTTTTTTAATCGACATTTTGTAATTCACACAAACTTACGAGGCCTTTTAGGGGATAAAGATACCAATATCCAAAACTTATTTAGTTATCTAAAAGAAACTGAGACCTTGGCTGACACCTACCAATCTATCTTTTTATCCATTTAGCAAATATCCTTTGAAAAAAAATTTGCTAATGGAATAGTCGCCATGACGGGAATCGAACCTCGGATCACGACACAACTCCGAGTCATCTCTTTCAGAGGTCAACTCACACAAATTCAGAGGTCTCTAACTTTAATCAAACTTGGTACAAAAATCAACCTTAAGAAAGGCCACGAACCCTGTTGAAAATCAGTTTTATTTGACGTCATTAACCCGGTTTGCTCAGTCGGCTAAATTTAAAAAATAAGTAAAATTCAGGGTTAATATTTTTCGCCGCGCAAAAGGTTCCTATTTATGTTATTTGGGGCGCTGAATCGAAATCCGAAGTCAATACGACCACTCTAAATGACCAAAAAGTCGAAAAAACGGTGGTCAATTAACAGAAAACTTAAAATGCGGCCGCTAAACTACATATTTCAGTTCTCAATGTTTATTGGGCCTATAAGTTGAATGAGAGTGGTCCGGAGTCGATACAAGCATTCAATGCTAGGGTACCTGTACCTGGGTTCGAATCCTGGGAAGGACAATAATTTTTTGTATAGTTCTTTTACATTATTTAAGTTTATAACTACAAAATTCTAGGGAGGTGGTACGCATTTCAGACGAATTTCCTTTGGAATGCGAGTTTCCGTGCTTACAAATCCATTTCTTGCTTAACGATCCGGTTTATGCTTTATAACTTGAGCAGCTACTCAATTATTAAGCACTCCTCGTACCTTATTTTTTCTGTATGTTTCAAAGGAAAAGCGCTAAAACCTTTAAAGAATCTAGCCATGAAATCCATTGCGGATTAAAAGAAGTTGCGAGTAGTACTTGATGATTTAGTAAATGCTCAAGTTATGAAGCATAAACCGGATAATTAAGCAAGAAATGGATTTTTATGCACGAAAACAAATTCCAAAAGAAATTCGACCGGCCACCACGCAAGAAATTTTATATATTTTTCTCTGCCTTTCATTTACCCCTGTTTTTTTTAAAAAACATCCATTCTCTTGTTCAGTTCCATTGTTAGCTCCCTTTTTAATTAAATCTTAATTAACTAATAAGTTAACTAATCAAACTTAACATTGTTTTATATACTGTCATTCAAAAACTTTCCCAATTAATATTAAAAACAGCTTGAATTTAAAATATCTTTAACTCTGTGTTGTTTTCTTTGTTTTACCAATGTCAATCATAGCTCTTGCATGGATCTGATGATGCCTAATTAAGCTCCACAATAAATAAATAAAAAAAAAGAAATAAATAAGTAAACAAATAAGACTAGATAATTTCTTAACCAGCGTTAATATGAAAAAGGAGTATCATAAATGAGTTAAACCATGGAAAGGGGTTTCTGCCAAATTTCGTTTTTCCAACTCTAGCAGGTCAGTTGGATCTCTTCCAGACATTCTTGGACACCCAAACCTCCAAAACCATCAGGTGATCAACAACAACTACAACACAACTCACTTTATATCGTACAACCGTCTATCTAAAAAAAATATGATTTCTTTGAAAAAATCACATTTTACAAAATGAATATTAATATATGTTTAAAGGAAATTCGGTTATTTAGTTATTTTTAGCGAATTTCTTTGGAAAAAATTCGTATACACACACACACACATACGCACACACACACACACACACATATATATATATATATATATATTATATATATATATATATATATATATATATATATTATATATATATATATATATATATATATATATATATATATATATATATATATATATATATATATATATATATATATATATATAAAAGCGCTTACTTCGAACGGACGAATAAATAATTTTTAATGAAAGGTACCTAAATTAACCTTAGGAAGGACACAAACCCTATTGAAAACCAGGTTGTTGTGACGCCATTAACCCGGTTTGTTGAGTCAGTAAAATTTTCAGCAAATCAAGGTTATTTATTTATAGGACCATTAAAGAGTAAAATATTATCGTTTTGGTTCGAATTATTCCATATTAGATCAAATAAGCTGGATTAAAAAAAAATAAATAAAAAACTCAAAAAATTATAGAGGGGTTAAAGACACATTTTTACGTGTATTATTTACATAGGATGGTCAGAGCCAACTAGTGTGGTCAGTGTAGGGCTGTGTTAATGTAGTTGTTAAAGTTAATATTGGATAAGGTGAGAGAGTTTGCCCATGACCTGCCATGGTTCACTAAACACTACACTAGGGAATAGTAAATAATTTAGAGCGGATAAGTAACTACTTTAAACCGACATGAATACAAGTCTTGGTATTAGATTATATAAAACGTACATATAAGTATATAAGGTGTATGTAGGTATATATGAGTAAATAATGTATACGTAGGTATATAGGGGTATGAATCTAGGAAAATTAGTACACAAGAAAAATACAGGGAAAGAAGTACACAGGAAAAAAATTACACGGAAAAAACACACGGAAAACAAGTACACGGAAATAAGAGAGTACATGAAAAAAATACACGGAAAAAAGTACAACAGAAAAAAATTATTCAGAATAAGTGCACCATAAACTTGCTAACAATTAATTGGATATTTAGATTAAATCTAAATCTAAAAATCGGGTACGGGGTACCTCGGAACTTTTCCTCGTCACGTCGGATTCGCTACACTTATCCTCCCTACTTCGGACTTGCTTCGCTCGTTCTCAGATTATACAATTCGCCAAATTTATACCGCAAAGTGAGTACACAAGTAATTTTATAAAAATTAAACTAATTCTGATAATAAGCTGAAACTGCGTACGTATGTTAGTCTTATACATCGCAAGGTATATACAACCCTATTGAAAACCAGGTTTTTGTTTTTGACTTTATTAACCCGGTTTGCTGAGTCAGCAAAATTTTTTAAAAAAATGGGTAAAATATTTAATATTTTTCGCCGCAAAGGTCCTTTGTCGAATGAAACCACAGAAAGTCGTGATCATTTAGAGTGGTCGGCCACTCTAAATGACCGAAAAAACAATAATAAATTTCCGTAAACCAAAATTACGTTTGTTGAAATTTCGAGTAGAGTGTCGTTTCTCAATGGTTATTGGGCCTGTGAGTTGAATGAGAGTGGTCAGGAGTCGATACGAGCACTCATTGCCAGGGTACCTGGGTTCGAATCCTGGTAGGGACGATTATTTTTTTTAATTTTTTTAGTATATTTTTAGTACTTTTTCTAATATCCAACAAAAAATAATTTTAATTCTAACAGATAATAATGACAAATAATACAGAAAAGTATTTCAAAATAATAATACTGAAAATGTGCTGAAAAATTAGTTAACTACTTTGTTTTGTCATTTTGTTTTTTTCATAACTTGTTTTTACAAATTTTTTTTGCGTATCGCCTAAAAGTTTTATTTCTAATATAAAACACAACATAAAGCAACCGCAGACGTTTCTTATATAATTATCTGGTTAAGATTAAGGTACTAACTTGTTCACTATCAGGCATTTTGAATTTGAGGGATTCTTGTTGATTACTCTATTAAATCGGTTTATCTCGGTAAGGTCAAAAGTCAATCTCCCCAAGGCGATGATATATTAAGTGCAAACTTAAGTCAGTTTACTAACGCTATGCTACATTAAGTTTAACACCGATTCGATTAAGCAGGAAAATGGAAAAATAATATCAAACCAGGAGCCGGGCCTGAAAATGTGACTTATTTTGTACTGATTTAAACCAAATTTATTTAAAAGTATACCATAGATGGTAATAAATAAATGAGTCCCTGTTGGTCGTGTGCAAAACTTAAAGAAAACATTTTTTAATGCTGACTAAATTTTAAAAAAACGAGTGTTTATTCGTCAAAATCAATTTCACGTACTTCAATGGAAATGCGCTAAAACCTTAAATTTCACGCACTTCAATGGATATGCGCTAAAACCTTAAATTCACGCATGCCTTTGAAGTGCGTGAAGGTTTTAGCAAATGCGCTAAAACCTTAAATTTTCAAAGGAAATGCGCTAAAACCTTAAATTTCACGCACTTCAATGGAAATGCGCTAAACCCTTAAATTTCACGCACTTCAAAAGAAATGCGCTAAAACCTTAAATTTCACGCACTTCAAAGGAAATGCGCTTAAACCTTAAATTTCACGCACTTCAATGGAAATGCACTAAAACCTTAAAAGATAAAGACTTAGTAAGCTTTAAACTAGTGCAAATAATATGAGCACTACCGATTTTAGAGCCATAGTTTTGTATAACTTACAAAATAATAATGCGCAATTCCTTTAAAATGTGAATAATTTTGTACTGATTTAAACCAAATTTATTTGAAAGTATAACTTAGACGATGAATAAAAAGCATAGTCTGCCTATCCTCAGTAGAGCCCTTAGTATAAATGCGTACGATCAAAATGTAAAATATCGCACGCATTTTAGGATTATTGAAATAAATGAGTCCCTGTTGTGCAAAACTTAAAGAAAACATTTTTTAACGCTGACTAAATTTCAAATAAAACGAGTGTTTATTCGTCAAAATCAATTTCACGTACTTCAATGGAAATGCGCTAAACCCGTAAATTTCCCGAACTTCAATGAAAATGCACTAGACGCTAGACCCTTAAATTTCACGCATTTCAAAGGAAATGTGCTTAAACCTTAAATTTCACGCACTTAAAAGGAAATGCCCTTAGGTACAATTGGGCCGTAAAAAAATATCAGCCTTGAATCTAGAACTAAAATTTCGGGTTATATTTCCGTTATAAGCATCATTATCGAACAGCTCATTATCGAACAGCTAGAGAGGCGAAGCTAATTCTATTACTTCCAGATATCATGTTCTCTACGTGGAAATAAGATTTAAAAGAACAGTGGTATTTAAAGAGAAAGATAACATTTCAATAGTAAGGATTTAATTCAAAATCACGATATTAATGTCTAGATCGATTGAACCGAAACAAACAAAGGCGGCAAGGGGACAAAACAACTCGAGAGTAAAACTTTTTAGCCGCCAATTTAACACCAAAAACAAAATTTTCTGCTCGGTTTGTTCCTTAGGTAAGGTATGGGGAATAAAAGACTTTCTTAAGTAACTTTCTACTCGACCTATCAAACAAAGTTGATATTAACCCCTCGTGACGTCATAGTAAAGAAAAACTAAATCTCGCGCCAAAAAACTAAACCAGAAATAATTTATATAGGTGGACACCAGACAGGTGTTTTTCTCATTCTCATTCCGTTTTAAAATAAATATTACTGACCATACTTATAAAGACATAATGCAGTACTTTTACTGCATCACTTAACATTTAAAGTGTATTTTAATTCACTACAATATAAAACAAAAGATCTCTTTAAAGTTGTGGTCCTATATCAGTTTGTCATAATAATAGTTAATTTGAGTGGCATGCTGACCACGAATTTATATTCGTGGAAATTCGCATAGGTCAAAAAACGTGGTTTGTTTACTACAGCAAAACTAATACTGACAATAAAGAGAAACTTGTTTCCATACATAGGTTATACATGTGTATACAATTTAAGGCCGATCAGACAACTTTTCGAGGTTTTGTAATTTGTTATAACTTTTGCAGATTCAATACTATGAATCATATTACTACACATTTCATTAACAATAGGATTCTGGATAATTCTGAACAATAGGATCTGAATGAGGTTGGTTTTTGTAACAAGTTTTATCCAATCTGTTCTTAAAGGAGGTTAAAAAAACCTCCTAAATCCCCCCTCCCCAATATTAGTTATTTACTAATAGAATAACTTAATTGCGAGCATTGTATTTAATTTATATAGGCAATAAACCCCTTATTCCAAACTCTCAAACTTGAGTTAGTGCTATCTAATAAAGACAGAGAATTCAGGTTAATTTAATGTCCTAACAAGATAACATTAACCCTTCGAGGGAGAATTATTTTAAGACATGAAGGGTAATGTGGGGTCAAACAGACCCCAATACATTTTTCACTGCTTGATTTTAAATTATTGGAATAATGTTTTTAGCGAATTTTCTTTTGGAATAAATTCGCTAATTGGATAGACGTCATGGCGAAAGTCGAACCTCGGACCACGACTGAAATTTATTTCAGAAGTCCCTAATGACGAAATAATACGTTTCGCTAAACTATATATATATACCGCATTATTATCCAGTTATTTATACAAAACTATGTTTCTAAAATTAGCACTAGTTTAAAGCTTACTTACATATCTTTAAGCTTAGTCAGTTATCTTTAAAGGTTTTAGCGCATTTTCTTTGAAAAATACAGACAAAATGAGTTACGAGCAGTGCTTGACAATTAAGTAACTGCTCAGGTTCGAAAGCATAAACCGGAACCTTAAGCAAGAAATGAGTTGTTAAACACGCATTTCAAATGAAATTCGCCCGACATGCGGACCACCGCGCCAGAGTTATTTAGTAGTTGTAACCTTACATTATGTAAAAAACGATAAAAAAGTTATCGTTCTAAACAAGATGGTTGTTAAGCACGGAAACATGCATCCAAAAGGAAAGTCGCCCGACATGCGGACCACCGCGCCAAAATTTTTTAAATAAGAGATAAATAATAATTTAAGGCTCTAACAAGATTAATTAACACAAGTTACATTAACAATGCTGCCCAAAGATGTATCGACTATAAGACCCTGAGTATCTTGACGATCCAATTAACTGTCTAAATAGTCGCACGAAAATTAATTGTCAAATACTATCATGAAATGCATAGGGAAATAATGCAGTTTTCTTTTCTGAAAACTTGAATTGTTCTTGATGCCTTCGGCCTCTTGTTATTAAAACTTTTCCTCATCCTATGGAATTCGCTTCGCTCATCAGTTTTTGAAAAATATCGTTTTTCGGCGTTGATACACTAACTTTATTGAACAGAAGCGTTGTATACAACACAAAGCTTCATAATAATAAAAGAGAAAAAAAGTCTCTCCACAAAAATATATTTCTTTATAGCAAAGCGCTTTCAACCTAACAAGAGGCCATCATCAGTGTTAGCCGTTGAATAAAGAAGAGGGTGATAGATGAGTCTAACAGATCAGATATCAAAGATAAACTCAACACAACGCTTCAGTTCAATACGTTTTAATGTATAGTCGTTAATTAGATAAGTCAATACACACGTGTCAAATTTCAACTTAATTATAGTTTTTTTCTGATTCTTATTTAAAAAAAACGTCTTCATTCGCTAAAAATTCAGCAAATGGTAATAATGAGATGAAACTCGGCATATTTGTTGGTCTGATAAGGACTATTTGCGTGCCAAATTTCAAACTGATCCGATCACATTTTCAAGGTTTATGCATTTTTTGGATTAATTGGAGGCATTATTGACGTTATAAAACTATCTGTTAGATAGCAATACTAAACCTAAAAGTTGATTTGAAAACAAAGTTTTAACTCTTTATGATTAATAACAAAATAGACCTACGATGATAAAAAGGAAATTCGCTAAAACACACATTAGTGCTAACACATTACTTTTCCTATATACCTACGGTATAAATGAGGAAAAGTAAAAATCAAAAAAAACTATATGAAAGCTATATCGATATTAAATTTTCTCCAATGATGGGATGCCGGATGGTGGTATAGTAAGTAATTAGTAAAGCTTTTATCTAGGGAATAGCTCAGCCTAACCCTAACTGAGTTAGCCGGCAACTAACTCAGTATTTTAACACACTTAGTTAACAAGCCTACGTTTTGACTCGAAAAAACTTTACTCTGCACGATTCAATTAGAAGCTCTTGTTCATAATTGATTAGTTTAATGTATTATTGAATATTTAAATTTGATAGTGATTGTTTAATGATTAAATTCAAACTAATAATATCTACTTATTATAAATATCACTTGATTGTTTCTTGCACTCACTAAGACACTCTATATTATAGGTGTTTATAACATTCATTTTGTCAATTTTTACAATTTATTTGGCCAACATATTGGTAACGTTACACAAACAATCAATAAAACGATGGATACCAAAGTCAACCTAGACCAATATTTCCCAAACTTTTTGCCTATCTGACCCCTATAGTTATTTATGCACCAAGGGAGTAAAGAATGCTATTATTTCCCTGAGCAGTTAGTTGGTTCCTAAGGCGTAAGCCGAGGGAACCAAAGTATTTAACTACCGAGGCGAGGCCGAGGTATTCATGTGTTTAACTTCCGAGGCAAAGCCGAGGCAGGTAATTTCCAGGGGGAAAATTGCATTTTAATCCAAAGCACCTTAGGAGTAAAATGCAATTTTAAACGTATTAAAATACAAACAAAACGTATTATAATAAAATCAATGTCTGGAGATAATATCTTGTATGCACCATACAAGATTTTATCTCCAGACGTTGATTTTATTATAATACGTTTTGTTGTATTTTATTCTAATTATTTTGGGTCGGACCCCCTCATAAATTTAGGGGGTGCTGCCTCCAAAAAAAATTTAAAAAAATATTGCTCCAAACAACTTCTTTTGACATGAAACGAATTTTGAGTCAATGAAACAAATTTTGAGCCAATGAAACAAATTTTGAGCCAATCATACAATTTTTATTTTGGTCGAGTCCCCCTAATAAATTTAGGGGTTCCACCCAACGGAAAAATTACAAACATTGATCGGTCATCAGTATAAATTTTTAATTTACTTTGTAATTTTAATTAATTTATTTAATAAAGATAATTGAAAAAACAAAAATTTAGAGAACAACACTTCCCTCAAAAAATAATATTTTACCAAAAACTACTTACGTGGTAAAAAATTCCCCGCCAATTCTTTGGTCCAAAAATGTAGGAAATCAACTTTTCTGTCCCGCCAAGTCATGTCCGTATTGGGTGGAGACGGTCATTGGCGTTTCAAAGTGAAGTTGCTAGGTTTTTATACTAAAGCGCCTTATTCGAACTGTGAGGCAATCATCAGCTTCTTCTCTTTGACGGCAAGCCAGCAGTGTGAACAAATTGTATAGCTTCATTTACTTTTGAGATACCAAACAATTCAGGTGTTCGTGGAGATTAATCATAACAGATTTTAGCACTTGTCATAATTGCAGCAGTTTTACTACCTGCATAGATCCAGGAGTAAACAAACACAAGAAATTAATGCATGAATGAAACTGTAAAGGTTATATATAATCAGGTTATATATAATACAAAAAAAACACCCTATATACCATTGCCAACACTACCTTTTAAGTTGTTTCACTTTTCTGGCACGCCGCCAAGAAGAAGAAGCTGATGATGGCCTCACAGTTTGAAAAAGGCCCTTTAGTATTGCCAACCTAGCATCGAAACGCCAATGACTGTCTCCACCCAATACGGACATGACTTGGCGGGACAGCAAAGTTGATTTTCCTACTTTTTTGGACCAAAGACTTGGCGAGGGATTTTTTACCACGTAAGTGGTTTTTGCTAAGATTTCATGACTTTTTGGATGGCTCCTGTTTTATGTAAAAACAAAAGTGAACAAGATACATGTTGCAGATAAAGCTGTAAAGGGTGTCAAGGTATTCTATACACCACTCTTAAGCACTGTTTTTTGCGGCGTGTACAGCATAGGAATTATGCATTTGGAATGCATTGATACAAGAAGCATCAGACAAATCCATAAGTCCTAAAACACCAAAATCCATTCATTAGTAAAGACTGCAGGTGGGTCAATTTATATAAAAGTAGCGTTCACTACCTTAGTTTCTAGCTCTATGTTTAGCATAGGAATGTCTAATTTAAGATTTTATCAGGTAGGATTACACAAGGACATAAGACAAATTTAAAAAGTCCTCACACATCAAAATCCGTTCAGAAGTTGAGGCTGTAGGTGCGTAAACATATAAAACTATCGTTCGCTTGCTTAGTTTTTTGCTCCGAGTTTCGCGTAGGAATGTCCAATTTTATTTTTTAAATTTATTATTTATGTTATAGTTATATTTTGATTATTCATTAGAAACATGTCTTTCGTTGTTATATATCGTTGTAATATCTATTTTTTTTAGGGAATACTCATAAGTTAAAGTTTCTAGAGACGCAATTCTTTAGATACTTTCATTAAAATATTGGTCGAGAAGGATTTTTTTTTCTAACAATCCATTTATTTAATTTAAATACAATAGTTATAGTACATGCACAAATGCACAATGGTTAAAAAGTTTTTAAATATATTAATACAATATATGGATTGACTTTTTTGTATTTTGATTGGTAATTGGTTATAGAATAATGGTTTTCTCTGTATTACATAGTGGTGTTTGTACAAAGTAAGTTAGCTGAGATCTTGTTTCATAAGTATGTTTTGATATTTCTTTGTTGTCAAGTTGGCAGTATTTTATCAAGACGTCCTAACTAATAATTCAACAGGAATGACGGTGAAATCACTATAAATTTGTTTGGATGAAAACCTTATTGGTTTTTCCAGAGCTATTTTGAGAATTGCTTTTTAGGCAACTTCAACTGAGTTGATATAAGTGCTTGGTGCATTTCCCTACACTAATATACAGCAATTAATTAGCGATTCACTTAAAGCATGGTACATAGTTTTTAATACTGCTTTGCTTGCAAAATCTCTGATTCTTATAATACCGTACATATTTTTTCTTATTATTTGAATTATAACTTTTATATATTCTTTTCAGCTTAAATGTTGATATACAATTACTCTAAAGTACTTGATTTGTCAACTCGTTTTACTTTATTGCACCCACAATTTAAGTTAAGTATGTTAAAATCAATGAATTGTATGATGCAATTTCCATTTTATATGTTGGGGTGGTTATCCGTGTTTGTCCAGGGGAAAAATCATATATTTTGTTTCTTCGAGATTCATAGTTAAACTATTTACATCGAACCATGTTTTTAACCTGTGCTGTACCACTTGTTAACTTAAGAAATACTTGGTTCCAATTGAAACCTCTGATATAAAGAAGAGTATCGTCCACAAAGGATATGACTTGTATCTAGTTATTGTTTAGATTAAGTAAACTATTTATATAGGTAAGAAATAACCAGGGCAAAATAACTGTTCCTTGTTGAGTTCCACAGGTTATTGTTTCTTTTTGACTTAAAATCAAAAGCCCTTCTAGCTTAGTTTGTTACAGTCTATTTTCTAAATAATTTAAAAAAAATTGATAACAAATGCCAATTATCCCCACTAATTGTAACGCATCCAAAAATTTCTCATGAGAGACCGTATAAAATGCTTCTTCTGTCGTGTATAAAAATAGCCATCTATTTAATGCCTTTATTTAGATCATTAATTAATTCTTTAAATAATTTATACACAGCATTTGCTGTACATTTTTTTATACCACCAAATTATTCGCTTGAGATAATATTATTCGAGTCTAAATGCTCGGCTAATCTATACTTGATACATTCTTCAATAATTTAAGAATAATAAGAATAAGAATAAGAATAAGAATGCTTTATTAAAACATAAAAATTTACAGAACTTGTAAAAGAAAGAATATGTAATAAAGCCTCTACTCCAGGGTCAAGGAGACCGTTAGGAGGAGGGTTACATTATCGTTTTAATTGGCTTTCTAGTTATTTATTATAATTAATATCTGCATATATATACACATACACACACATAAATACATATATATATATACATATATACATATATATATATATATACATACATATATATATATATACACATATATACATACATACATACACACACTATATATACATACACACACATACATTCATTCATACTAATACATATATATGCACACATGAATACTTTTGAGTGCATTTCATGTCTCACTTTTTTGTGAAGCTGAACATTAGCTTAATTATTATATTAAGTCGTTAAAAGATAGTTTATTTTTATTATAGAAACTGAAAAAGAAGGTTTAGATTTTTATTGAAAGTTAAATTCTTTAATAAGGTAGGATCTGTATTTACAGATTGTTTTTATAAATGAGGACAAGGTAAAACAGATCTCCAAACAGGGGTTATCCAACAGTTTTAGATATTCACTTTCAGTGAGTATTTTTTCCCTAGTGAAGCCAATCTGAATTCAGATAGCACTGGACAAACTGCCACAAAATGGAAATTATCTTCAAGTGCCCCCATATTGCATAGTGAGCATCTATGATCCAACCTACCATATCTGCAGTTTACCGGGAGTAATTGGCCCCTAGCTTTAATAATATTACTTATAATATATTTGTCCTGGATAAGAGATAAATATTTTGGCACTGGTTTACCTTGTACTAATAAATAATAGTGAGAGTGAAATAGTGAGTTACTGGCTTTTTCAAATGCTTCCTGTCTATGAGCCACTTCTACCTTTGTTACTAAGTTAGTAAGTTGACTCTTGAGCTCCTCCACTCTGAGTCCATTCAAGTCCAGAACCACATCATGCATATTACCCAACGTCTCCCAAGCCTTACACCAGTATATTTTTCTATTGAATATTTCCCTGGCTAAGAAGTTAGTTAACCTGTGATCACCTTGATCCAAAGATTTTAAAATGAAATCAAAATGAAGCTTTAGTGTGGTGGCAAAAATGGGGGGTAACCCGGTTTCTAAAGTAAGAACATAATTAGGAGTGTTAGGAGGTAATAGGAATAGTTTTTTAAAAAAGAATCTTAATAAGTTTTCCACCTGCTCGACCTGCTGGTAACCCCAGAATTGAGCACCATAAGTTACAATTGATTGGGATACTGCTTTAAAAACCTTTAACTTTTGCTCAAAGGGAATTTTTTGTGAAAAGAAATTCTTCCAAACACTGTTTATTGTTAGTTTGGCAGCAGACAGCTTTTCCTGAAAATGTGTGTCTAGAGAGAGACTGTGAGAGATGGTGACACCTAAATATTTGTAGCTTTTAACAATCTCTATCTTTTCATTTTTGTACCAAAATTTGTCATTTTTTGTAACTTTGCCTTTACTACCAAAAATTACTATTTTTGATTTCAATAAGTTTACTGACAGGCTCCACAGGTCACAGTATCTCTCTAGGTCTAATATCATTTTTCTCAGGGATGCAATGTCGGGAGCCATCAGCACAAGGTCATCTGCGTACAGTAAGACTTTAATTAACCATTTACCAATGTTGATGCCCCCCGACAGCGCTCCCTCAAGGTCATTGATAAATAAGGAAAAAAGCAGTGCTGAAAGTAAACAGCCTTGTCTGAGACCTGAGGACGTAAGAAAATATTCTGTAATCCCTCCATTACACCATACACAGGCCTCAGTCTCGGACAAAAGACACTTGAGAATATTAATAAACTTAGAGGACACACCTAAACCATAAAGTTTAAAAAACAGTGCTTTTCTTTGAATAGTGTCAAATGCAGACTTAAAGTCTACAAAAAGACAATAAAGTTTTTTTCCTTTTTGTGAAGTATGTATCTTAACAATATTGGCTAAATTAAAAATGTTGTCTGTGGTAGAATAACCTGATCTGAAACCCGCCTGACATTCAGTCAATATATTGTTACTTTCAACCCAGTTTTTGAGTCTTTCTAACATCATGGATGAAAAAAGCTTAAGTATGCAGTTTAAAAATGAAATGCCTCTATAACTTGATGGGTCCAAAGTATTGCCCTTTTTATACAATGGGTAAATTATTGCTCTCTTTAGATTAGTAGGTATCAATTCTTTAGACCATATCAGGTTATAGAGCTTAAGAATATTTTCCTGACAGTTGAGAGGGGTATGTTTAAAAAACTCATATGGTACTCTGTCTGGGCCAGGAGCTTTACCAACTTTGCACTTATCTAAGGCCATTGACAGTTCATTAAAAGAAAATAACTTATCCAGGTCTTGGTTAATTATTAATGGTTCAGCAAATGAGATTTGGTTAGAAGGGGGTGGAGGAGTCAAGAGATTTCTGAAATGGTTAAGCCAGTCATCTTTCTTCAGATGTGGATTAACCATTCTATATTTATTTTTAAACTTATTAACCGTATTCCAGAAATCCCTTGTATCTCTCACCTTAGAAATATCTTCAAGCATTTTAAGTTTATAAATTTCTTCTTTTCTCTTCAGAAGCAACTTGAAAAACTTATTTGCTTCAAAATACTTAATTTTGTCTTCATGCAAGTTAGTTTTTGAGTGAGTGTTAAGGCATGCATAAGAATTATCCCTGGCTTTCTTGCACTCAAGATCATACCAGGGTTGCTTAGGTATAAAACTAGGTTTAGGATTATAAAATGTTAACTTACCTTTTTCAGCACTGTTATGAATAGAATCCAAAATAAAATTATTTGACTTCTCAATATCAGAAAAAATAAATGTACTTTTCCCAGTTAATTCATGCAATTTTAGTTTAAACATAACATTATCCACCCCTGTCCAAACAAGCTTAGGTAGAAGAGGCATTATTTTATTTTCAGAATTTAAGTTAGTTATAGATTGCAACTCAAGTTCAAGAGGCATGTGGTCAGAGAAATGTTGTTTGCCAATTTTAAAATTAATGAAACGGTTTAAGGCTTCGAGTTGCACACCACACAAATCATTGACAGAACATCCCATGACACCAACAAAAGTCCAGTTACCATTGGCATCTCCCTCCGATCTGCCATTCATAATTATAGTGCTAGAACTCTCGCAAAGGTCCAGCAGTTTTTTACCTCTAGAATCAATTTTTTTATCCTTTGAAACCCTGTGAGAACTAATATTCAGACCAAAACTTTGTAAAACATCCTCAGGAACCACCTGCCTCTCGCCTATACGGACATTGCAATCTCCTATCAGTATAAAATTATTATCACTCTTATTTGATATGGCATCACTTAACATGGTAAAATCGTCTTCCCAATTATTAGGATTAATATAAACTGGGAGAAGGTTTATAGTCTGACCTGTATCTGAATAATTGATTTTAACATAGTTAAGGTTATCATCAGAGACAAAGTCAATAGCGCTGTGAGAACACTTTATACCCATTAATATACCTCCAATACAACGACCAAATTTAAACTTTTTAGTTGCATTCACAAATTTGAGCTTATAATTATAGAATGTTCTCACAATGCAATCAACAAACTCTTCACCGAGCAAATGAGTTTCTAACAAAATAAACACATCAGAAGTTTTTATGTAGTTAATAAATAAATAATCTTTTAACTTAGACTTAATACCATTAATATTATAAACAACTATTTTTAAAGGAACTATTATTTCCTCTGAGATCCTTAAAGTTTGCAGTTTTTTTGTTTTTCTTCTCCCTCTTTTTCTCCGTCAGTTAATTCTACGGCCATCATTAGACTTGTTCCAAGTAGCTATCAGAGATGAGTGTATATCCTTTAGGGCAGCTGATCCAATAAGATCACAAATAATATTTAATCCATCATTTCCTTTATGAAGTATGTTGTAATTTTGATCCAGATCAAAGCGTTGGTTATCAATAATTATGTAATCTCTTATCAAACTTACACGCTTGTTAGGGTTCAAGATTTTGATTTCCCTACGCAAAGCAAGCCAAAAGTTTCTTTTCATTCTTGTAGGATAAGAAAAATCTCTTGAAACTGACATAGATGATTGAGAATTAAGCTTGCTACAGTTTTTAAGTATTCAATAATTTTAGTATATTTCACAACAGGGTAATTGGGAGGTAATTTGAAGGATCTGACTTATCACCCTACCTAAGCAATAGGATAACTATAGCTTGCTTCAGTAAATCTGGAAAAACTCTTTGGTTTTTCCAGGTAAACAAAGATTACTTATATAATTAAGATTTAATATGATCGATACCAGAAGCTGTGACAGAATTTAGGCTGTTTATATGGTTTTTAATTTCTTTTTCTGTAACTGGTTTAAATGTAGAAATTGGTACTAAAAACTCAATATATTATTCACACTTTTGTAGCTATTTTTTAGTGACTTTGAATATTTTTTAGCTAAATTTACTCCTAGATTTACAAAATAATGATTAATCTGATGAGCTAATTCTTAGCAGTTCTGTAAAGTTGGTATTATTATAATTAAGTTCTGTTATAGTCGTTCCACTACCTTTTTTCCTGTTTACGCTCTTATTTATAACTTTCCAGACTGTGCTGAGTTTGAGTTATTTAATCTACTTTTAAAATAGTCTTCTTCAGTCTTTCGATTTAATTTAGTGAAGTAATTTTTGTATTTTACATACTTTTCTTTTAATTAAAATTCCTTTAAAGGTCCAGAGTATTCCTCATCTTGTCTGCAATTATATTGATGTCAGTAAACCACTCGTAATCTATGGGTTTAGTTTTTTTACAAGTTTGTTTTTAACTTTCTGTACAGTTACAGTTGTTCATATGTTTTTTGCAAAATTTGTGTAATTAGTATTAGTATATGATTATGTATGTGGCTGCCTGTGCTCCAGTTACTGCGTATAAATGACTCCAGTCTATCTGTTTAAGTCTTTGCTCCAGTGCTTCCGTATTTACTTTAGTATAAGAGAAGTGTTTCTTTGATTATACTCCGTTAGAGGTATTTGTTATATCTATGGAGATTACCGAGGGAAGTAAACAAGTTAAATCTCGAGGCTTTGCCGAGGGAGATAACTAAAATTGACTTCCGAGGTCTAGCCGAGGAAGATGATACGAGAGCTGAAATTCTTCGATCCCTGCCGTGTATTAAATTTTACCTACGACTTAGATAATAAATGAAATATAATTCTTATTAATTTTTAAAATTTGTTGATGCTGATGGAAATGAGAGGTTATAGTTTGAAGGGTTGTTAATAACGATTGTAGTTGGGTTTTAATTTTTTTACACATTCTCTTTTTCATTCCTTATATTATTTTATAATTTGTTCAGTAACATTGATTTTATTCGGCATAGATGACTCTGTATAGCCACTGCACTTTATTGCCACGCCTTTTATAAGTTCTCATAGATGGACCTGCATTGGCAAGAAGAGTCGCTGACGTTCTACACAGACAATGCTCTGTGTATAATTAAGGATCTGGGAGATTTAAATTGATGTTAGAATTATTACGTTCTCAGAGACGTAAATATGCATTTTACGTCGTAGGCAAAGTATTTAAATGTTTCATTGCGCTTAAGAAAAATATGATCCATGCAGGAAGAAATGATATTGTCTTTCCTTGCAACACTATAATTACAGCTAATGAAAGCTTGAGAGTTACACAAATTTAAATATTTATTTTTCAAGTTAAAGTCTTCTAAAAGATTTAAGTTCATATCTACGTAAATCATATATATCAAATCATATATATGATTTGTATATTTGTGCTGGTCAAGAAATGTTCTAGATTTACAAGAAATTTGTCTAGAGTAATTTCTAAAGACCTATAAATAGATGTGACTTAAAACATTTATTATTTATTTTTAATCTAAGTAATATACTGTTACATTCTAAAGTAGGTCTGTTAACTATTTTCGTAACTTTGTTATTACTTTTAGAGTAAGCTACGATTATTGTCGCTCTATTAGTGCCTAGATCAAGGTAGGCATTGTATCCATCTAAAGTACAATAGCTGTCATAATCTTTCAGTCAGGCTTTTGTGGATATAATAAAATCCTTGTTCCTATTTAAGTTACTTAGTAGTAATAGTTAACAATTATAATTTTTGTTTATTGATTTAATTCAATATGCATGAATATTTGTAATTATTAAGGTGTTCGAATAATTTCTATAGGAGTCTAAATTATCTTAGAGTTCATAACGTTACTGATATTACTATCTGATTTATACAATACAGTTATATAAGTATAACTTTATTATAATATTTAATAATAATGTTTATGTCATCTTTGAAGACACATTTTGGAAGGTAATAAATATTACGCAATAAATATTACTCAATAAATATTACTTAATAAATATTACGTATAAATATACTTAATAAATATTACTTAAAAATATTACGTAATAAATATTTACTTAATAAATATTACTTAATAAATATTACTTAAAAAATATACTTAATAATTATTACTTAATAAATATTACGTAATAAATATTACTTAATAAATATTACTTAATAAATATTACGCAATAAATATTACTTAATAAATATTACTTAATAAATATTACGTAATAAATATTACTTAATAATTATTACGTAATAAATATTACATAATAAATATTAGGTAATATTTAGTACGTAATAAATATTAATAATTATATAAATACAATATAAATTATATTATTATATAAATATTACGTAAAACATATTGCCCCCCGATCCACACTTCTATTGCTCTGTTACAAACTTATAAGTATAAAGTTGTTTTCTAAAACATTACTTTAGTATAAGTTTGACTTATGGGTTGGTAAAAAATACGTTAATGTATTTAAAAAGATTACTTAGGTATAATTTTAACTTATACCTAGGTCAAAAGCACATTCATACGTAGAGTTGTTTTTTAGAATCTAGAACTTTGCATTTGTCTAAGTCGGAGTTATTCCTTGATCAAAGACACATAGAATTTATTCTTAAACATTACTTAAGTATGAGTGAGATTTAACAGAGTGACATATTCTTGTTACATCCACAAATAAGATATTACTGACGTTCAATCAATAAAAATTATTAAATATATTAGGGAAAGTAATACACACACAAAACAGACCAATATTAGAACAGACGAGTATAATAAAAATTTTGCGAGAGTTGTAAAATATTATATAAATATTTTGAAAACAAGAAAACTAGATAAAACACAAGGAAAACACGCCAGGTATTTTGTATGCCATTGGAGCTCAACATCAAACCTTTTAATATCAAATTTTATGAAAAACATTTTATGAAAAATTCCAAAATCTTTTGATAAGTTATCGAGGTTTTGAACAAGACACTAAAGAAGGGGGTTCAAACTGCCAACATTAAAATGCTCTAGAAAAAATGATCCGACAAGAGAATTTTCTGAAAAAGATTCGATGCCAAAATATATATTTTGTTTTAATCTGATTCCGGTAGGAGTTATGATTCCCAGTAATGTGTACCCTATTTATTGTTGGGTGTTTTACAAAAAGGTAGATTTATTTATTTTCTCAAGAAAATTTAATCAAATCAAGAAAAAAAACCATCAAATTTAACAGGTGCAGATCAGAGGTCTATTTCTGTTTTAAATGCAGTTTGCAATGGCGAATCGTTAAGGTAGGTCCCGCATATTTTATGTACTTGGAAAACGTTTTGATAAAAAATGTTATGAAAAGATTTTACAAAAATAGATCTCATGTAATTAATCTCAAAAAATAGAATATTTAGAGCTCAACCAAACAGTCAAAGAAGGAATTTCCCTTCAATAATTCCAATCTCATTACCTAATTTGATTTGGAAATTCGCTAAAAGTGAAAAAATACTACGCTTGAGTAGTAGTAATTCCAAGCGCTGCTAAACTACCTATAACAATAAAATCCGATACGTACTTGATATTTTTATGCTTGGTGTAGGAGCGCATCAGTCGACATAAAAATCAGAATGCAGTTTGATCAAATTATGACGTTACTAGTGGTACACATATTACAGAAAAAAAATATTATAAAACACCATTATTATTATGTAGAATTAATAATAATACTAATGCCCGCTTATAACCTTGCGGCTCTGATGTAATAATAATAGTAATATATTAATAAATATATTAAGCTTTACAAATAATAATTTAATCAAGTATTTTTGGTGGAATGAAGGAATCAGTGAGGTAGCAAGAAGAAGCAGTAAGAAAACTAAATAATTGTACTCAGTCGGCCCCAATGTGTTTCACCAGCGGGACTACCTTGTTTACCAATCCATTTCTGAGCTCAAGGAAATTTGTTAGAAACTTTAAAGATAAGCATTAACTGAGCTAACCAGTGCAAATAATAGTGTGCATTGCCGATTTTGAAGGCATTGTTTTGTATAAACATTTAAATAAATATGCGCATTTTCTTTGAAAAATACAAAAAATGAATAAAGAGTAAAGTTTGTTAATTAAGTAACTAATCAAGTTATAAAGCATAAACCAGAAACGTAAGCAAGTAATGGATCGTTAAACACGGAAACAAGCATTCCAAAATAAATTCGCCCGGCATGCGGACGGTGCCTATTATAGCTAAATATACAGTAAATATAGAGTTTTACGTACATGGTTGTAAGATAAGGTCTAGTAAAAGAAAATTTATGACAAAGTTTGTAACGGGGCAACTTACGGCAGATAACACTAGTAAGTGAAAGTTAATTATAGTCTATTACTGATAGCTTTTAGGAAAAATAGCTATTACTAATAGCTTTTAGGAAAAATAGCTATTACTAATAGCTATTAAGAAAAATAGCTATTACTAATAGCTTTTAGGAAAAATACCTATCACTAATAGCTATTAGAAAGAATAGCTATTACTACTAGCTTTTAGGAAAAATAGCTATTACTAATAGCTTTTAGGAAAATTAGCAATTACTAATAGCTATTAGGAAAAATAGCTATTAAGAAAAATAGCTATTAGTAATAGCAATTAGGAAAAATAGCTATTACTAATAGCTATTAGTATATAGCAATTAGGAAAAATAGCTATTACTAATAGCTTTTAGGAAAAATAGCTATTACTAATAGCTATTAGGAAAAATAGCTATTACTCTTAGCTATTTAATCAAAACGACTACAACAAAGAGCCCAACTTAAGTTTCGACTAGATAATGCCAGCCAATTAAAAATTACATTGCATTAAACCACTTGTGGCATATGCCACAAGTGGTACACTACATAGTTTTTCACTAATTTATCAAGGAACTATGACTATATCACTATGTCTACTTATATCATTACTGTATGAATCAACACTGATACTGCATAGCATGCTATGATCTCTGCTACGTCCTGACAGAATTCAGTACAGCGAATCTTGAAATTATGTTCTTTACTGTCCTAATATGACAAGCCAATAAATTATTTCACACAAAGAGTAAAATAAACACTAAAATAATCTGTTAAATACGTTGCAGCATAGGCAGTGAATAGTTCTAAGTTTATAGACGTCAAGACTTGTATACGCTTTATCGTAAAAACTATAGGGGAAAATGTAGGTTTATTGTTATGAATTATGAATGAAAACAAAACAGCGCCGACTATAAAGGAAAAAATGTTCCGCTAAACCTTGAATCAGAAAATGTATTTAAAGTAACCTACATTCTTTTTATAAACAGTTTTCCAGCTTCTATTCTATTCTAATTTTTTCGAAGTGGCATTTTATATGGTTCCATATAGGGAATAAAGTTAAAAATTGAATTGAATTATAAAAAAAATGTCTAAATGTACCAGTTTATGTACTGGACGTCAATTCTGTCACTTAATGTTTAGGAACGTCATATATTTATTTCTTAATGGATTTCAGTTACGCCTGACCTCAGTATTTATTGTGCTTGTTGTCTTTTGTTTAAGAATAATATTAATTTTTATATATATATTAATATTAATAATATTAATTTATTTATCTATTGTTAAAATTAACCTTTTTAGATATAGATCTACATAAAGATATAGATCATTAGCAGTCCCGCATTATAAAAGATAAAATGTTAGAAACTATAAAAGATTTTAAAGAAGTTTGCATAGTTTTGGGGGTTTATAATTTTTTAAGTTTTGTATCAATTTCAACATTTTTTTCTTATTAGAATTAAATATATTTTTCTGAGGTAGTACGTAATTGAGCACTTTATTGGACCGTTTATAGGATGAGAAGCCAATCATTATTGTTATAGGAGGTTATTTAGTACTTTTCACCTCCGAGGACAACAATAATGAATGTAAAAAAACTCCTAGGACGTAAAAGTAATTCATATGTTGCCGCCATTACTGTAATGTAGCGTGTTCAAAAAACAATTAGTGTTAAACCTTCATGAGTTTTCTTTAAAACGTTCATTTTGTTTCTGTTTTTGTTCGTAGACTAATTTTTTTCGTTTTTAAAAGGTGTTCTAATTGACAATGTTTGTGTGTTATTTGTAAAGCTTTTACATTTTTGAGTAAAAAGTGTGAAGCTATGGATGAATTTAATGACGGCGATAATATGGAGTTAATAATAATTGGACGTTTGTTTTTTTTTCAATTAAGTATATAGCGCAGTTTAATGAGTGCTATTTTTTGATTTTTTTTAATGAGTGCTTTATTTAATGAGTGCTACCTCAAAAAAATAGTGTATGCCATCCGGCTGAGAATGTCTTTATGTCTTGGCAATTTTTCCCGACTCGCTTCGCTCGTCGGTAAATCTAATTGCTGTGACATAAAGACACACTTCTCAGCCTTATGGCATAAATAACTATTTTTCAGAATACAAAAAAATATCAAAATAATATCGAATGATATGCACATCATGAATAAAAATAGATAAAAAATTATTAGTACTAATCATAAATATAAAAATAAATTAAATTAATATTAAATAATGCAATAAATTATTAATTAAAATCATTTACACGATTGAAATATATTCAATATTAGAAATATTTAGTATCTAATTAAATAAAATTAAAATAATATATTTTATATTATTATTATTATTAATATTTATTTATATTTATTATTATTATTATATATATATATATATATATAATATATATATATATATATATATATATATATATATATATATATATATATATATATATACATACATATATATAAATATAAATAACACAGGGTTTGGCTGAAGAACTAACGGTTTGTATATGTTTATATTGCATACAAAATTCTTTTGTAAGATACTAATTATTTTTTATTATTATTATGTTAAACGGAATTGAAATAAAATTTAATATTAATAGTAGTAGTATAAAAGATAAATAGTAGTAATGATTATTTTCCTTTAGAAGGGAGGAAAAATTAACTTTCCACCCTAATTTCCTGGGAGGAAAAAACATATTACGGCCTGTTTGTGAAAATAAGGGAGGGAACAAAAATCAGGGAGAAAGTAAACTCAGTAAACGCCCTACTGTTTGGCGCAATCAGTTAGACATTTGCTTGGAAATCTAATAATTCATTGTTCGAATCCAGTCCGGGAAACTTGCATTATTATAGTATGATCTAATTTAATTTTAATAAATTAGACACATCTAATTTATTATTATAGGAAAAAACTTCTAATCGCAATAAATAACTTAAATAGTTTCTTAACGTTGTGGATTGTGGTTGTGTTCAATACGGTGGAAAACATATATTAATTTCGCTTACAAATTCATTTCTAAAAATTAAAGTCATAAATCTGTTTAGACTAAACCTTTCACATTTCATCATTAGGACTTTTAATTATTTGTTTGTTTATGAATTGTGAGCGTTATTGCTGTTTAATCTCTGCAGTGTAGTGCGATCCTATTGTGTGTGGTGATGAGTAGAATTCTTGTTGTTGTCTTGGTTTTAATTATAACAATATCTAGGCTTTTATTAATCTGGTACATGTGGTGAGCTTGATCTTCTGTTGCAGCTTTCTTCTACCTTGATATATTAGATATGTCTAATTTACCATTATAGGAAAAAAAACTCTAATCCCATAAATAACTTAAAGTTATGAATGAAATACAAAATTTACTCTCTTTGTGACTTTAGTGTTATGTCTTTTGGTGTTATGTACTTTTCCTTATTTAGAAAAGTATATAGAAACGTATTGTGTTTGCAAAAAAATCCGAAACCGGGATGCCACCGGAATTCTCCGTTTGAGGCGTTTTAAAGGCCTGTTAAGTGGTTTTTACAAAGTTGACTGTCTGTATATTAGTGTGTGTGTTTTTTATCATCATAGCGCCCAGTGTATTTATGCTAGAGAATTGAAACTTTGTACAAAAATCAGTCTATAGGTTCAGTTGTGCTATTCGGAAATATTTTTTTATAACGCCATTAATCCGCAATAATGACCCAGCAAAAAATTTCGAAAAATCATAAAACACAGAAAAATAATGCTATCAATTTGAGATTTGGCGCGCATGTAGCCATACATAAGACTAACATTTGTATCAAATTTCATTTCATTATACGCATTACTTCAATTTTTATCGAATTACTTGTGTACCTTGCTAAAAAATCGAAAAATAATCCAATTAAGTTGAAATTTGGTACAAGTGTATAGCTTTACTTAATAAATAATTTGGTACAAGTGTACAGCTTTACTTAATAAATATGTACACTAAGTTTCGTTTTAAGAAGACAAATATATCAATGATTTTTGTTGGATTATAAAAGTTAAGCAGAATCGAGCGTGGTTAGAGCCTGGATGGGTGACGGCTGGAATGAAACTGACTTATTTACTATCTGAGGATGAGCGATGCCAGTCCAAAGACGTATTGTAGTATAATTTTACCGACTTGTATATTCTGAGGACGAGCGAAGCGAGTCTGAAGCAGGGATTATGACCGTATAGCGAATTCGATGTGATAGGAAAAAGTTGCGAGGTACCCCGTACTCGATTTTTTAATAATGTTTACACCAAACGTATTACCAAGGAAAAACAAAATGCAATCACCTAAACTTATCTATGAAATACACAATTTATTATCTGATCTGATGTTTATACCAAACTTTGAAAAAACAAATTGCAAACTTAATAACTTAACTTATCAATGGATTATAAAATTTAATATTCGATCTTATGTTTATAACAATTAACTAAGCCCAACTCAGTTGGTAGTAGGGGTGGGCGAACTACCAAGTCTCTTCAAGACTTATCCTAACTTACCATAAATATTAAGCCTTCTTTAAAATCAAGTATAGGCTCATTCAAATCCATATAGGATTCGGTTTTAATAAAAATAAGGCGCCAGGTTCTTTTGCCTACTTCGTAGGGTGGGGAGAAGAACCAACCCCAGGCTCCAGTCCAAATTTCGATATAGGTTACTTAAAACTTGTATGACACAATAAAACACACTATTTTAAACATTGGTTTCATAATTTAAAACCAATAAAAATGAAATAAACTGTATTTAAATTAAAATAAACAAAAAGATTAAATTCGATAAGGTTTCTAACCTCCATAAGGCCTTCATATTTTATAAAATTGACATTATACCTGACGAATAAGTACTTATAGATTAACCTAGAATTAAACCTAAAAGTAGGTAAAAGTATTTATCCTGAGCTTGACTCTCCTTAAGCTTTATGATTGTGAGACATATAACCAATATCTAATGAACTATGGCAACTCCATCAATAAAATGCCACATCAAATCCTCCGGTGCCAAAAACCCTAAAACCAAGAGCAACGAGAATTAGAACTTAAGAATTCTACAATTTTACATAAACCAAGAAAACTCTAGTTGAAAATGAAACATTAATCTAAAATGGAAACGGCCTTACCTTCAGAGAAGGGTTCCAAAACCAAACAAACTAATCCATAAATTTGGTAAAAAGAAATAACTATGTTCCTCGCCGAATCAGATGAAATGAATACTCAATTTTCTTTGAACAAACAAACTTATAAAATAGAACTAATAAATTGGCCCGGGGGCCGAAGCCACCCGGGGCCTAACCAAAAAGAAGGTCCTTTTTTTCGACCACGTCTCCACTTCGGAGGCGTCACCATGGTTACCAACTGAAACTCAATTCCATAATACCCAAAATAAAATAAATCTAATAATAGAATTAGGACTACCTCTAAATATAAACGAAACCTAAAAAAAAAATGAATTTAGCAAAATGAACTTAAAATTAAATACTTAAATATTTTGAAAATTTCGGAACAAAACCATAAATTTTGGAATCACCGAAATTAATACAAAATATAACGTTACATGTTTTTATATCAAACTTATTACGACAGAGTATGATAAGAGACCACCCGTAAAATCAAAAACAAAAAAATTCCCTACAAATTTTGACATACAAAAAAAAATAAATACATCCATTCTCGGTATGTAGAAAGGCTTGGGGCTTTGAGTAGGGCATATATAAGGGAGATAATGTAAGAGAATACTCTTACATTACATGTAAGACAATGATTTATCCAATATAAAGGGTGGGTTCCTTATCATACTATCTACAATAGGGTAAGAGTATTATAAGGGACCCACCCTAAAAGAATACAATACAAAGGCTTTGGGGCTTTGAGTAGGGCATATATAAGAGAGATTAGGGCAATGATGTATCCAATAACAAGGTTTTACTTTGAATGAAGGGTGGGTTCCTTATCATACTATCTACAATGGGGTAAGAGTATTATAAGGGACCCACCCTAGAAGAATACAATACATCTATTCTTGGGTTTGTGGAAAGGCTTTGTGGATTTTATGTAAGGGAGATAATGTAAGACAATAATCTTACATTAGATGTAAGACAATAATGTATCCAATATGAAGGGTGGGTCCCTTATCATACTATCTACAATGGGGTAAGAGTACATTACCCATTGTACTTGATACATTCTTGCCTTAATCTCCCTTATGTATGCCCTACTCAAAGCACCAAAGCCTTTCTACAAACCCGAGAATAGTTGTATTGTATTCTTCTAAGGTGGGTCCCTTATAATACTCTTACCCCATTGTAGATAGTATGATGGACCCACCCTTTATATTGGATAAATCATTGTCCTACATGTAATGTAAGAGTATTCTCTTACATTATCTCCCTTATATATGCCCTACTCAAAGCCCCAAAGCCTTTCTACATACCCGAGAATGGATGTATTTATTTATTTTATGTTTACAATAATGTCAAAAATGTAGGGAAATTTATTTGTTTTGATTTTGCGGGGGGTCTCTTATCATACTCTAACCCGACACTATTTCATGAATTGTAGTGAACTAGGATTAGTAAACAAAAAGCACTCACCCGCCGCCTAAATGCTTTGAAGTGACGTTCACGTCTAGCTTGTCTTCTAAATGCCATTGTTAACACAATTCTTACACTATCGAACTAAACACATTAAGCACAAAATAACTAAACAAATCAAACTTAAACTAAACGTTAGCGCGAGTTGTCTAAAGATAAACTGGACTGGGTTCGAGAGGGAGGCCTGACCAAGCAATAGCCCCCAGATATTTATAGATGTTAAAAAGAAAACTATGTCCCACTCCAAGCCCAGACTCGAGCGTTTTAGTAACAATAAATTTCTTACTCATATTGAACGGAAATTGACATCGATACAGATCTTTAGAACTTCAAATCAGATATAGCTCAAACAAAATGACACAAAACAAGTTGTCGTTTATGGAAAAAAGCTTCCCTGCCTCTGTAATTATAAAGTTTTAGGCGCGGAAATACGTATACTTTGCTATGCACGTGGTTCCGTGATTGAGGTACCCGGATTCGAATCCCGGTAGGGCGATAATTTTTTTTTAGTTTTTTACAATATATAAATTTGCCCGACATGCGTACCGCCGCGCCAGAATTTTTTATTATGAATTACGGCGTGCAGCAAAGAAATTAAAACTTCCGTTATTTTTAAATAAATGAAAAAGAAAATGAAACCCTGGAAAGTCATTATGGGGTGAAATGACTTGGTTACATCTATTTATAGGGAAGTTATTTTTATAAATTAGCCCACTTAAAACAGGAAATTACACCGAGCAACTTAATACTACAGGAGTGTTAACCGGGATGAGAAACACTTCGCAACTAAGATGCGGGAAATGTCTCCACAAATTATTATGAAATCTAGTTTAAGATGGCTCGGTAATTACAAGCATAATTTAATGTTTCATTTTTGACCTTTTCCTAAGATCTGTGCTCTCTCGTTTTTACTAAAGTGCCTAAATTATCAGACAAAAGAAATTGTAACTATTTTCAAACTGTACGCCATTTTTTGTCAGGAAAGACAATAAAAGTAGAATTTTTGATAAACCTGGAAGAATCTTAATTTTAAAATTTTGCTGAGTTTGTAATTTTTTTCAATTCTTAATAACAAAGTCATTTTGTAATAGACACTGGACTTCAGCTTCATAGTTGGCAATTCTTTCTAAGAAGAACAAAAAGAAAACGAAGAAACCAAAGAAGAACGAGAAAAACAGTTGATAAGAATTCATTTTCTAAACAAAAGATTTTCCCCATGTATTAGCATAGACAAAATTTTTAGGAGGTGTTTTTAATATAATTATTGTATTAACTCTTGAAATGTTATGAAATCGAAAGTTGGACATCTATATTTACGTTAGGAAAAAAAACAAGTGGGTTGTTCGATTTTTCCGAATAAAATACGGTAGTGAAATGTGACCTTTTTTGTGCATTTTGGACTCTCCGTTTTTTGACTTTTTAATATAATTCATATTATTAACTCTTGGAATGTTCTGAAATCGAAAGTGGACATCTATATTATCGAAAAGAAACAAAATGAGTGAGGTTTAGTAGATTTTTCTGAAATAAATACGGTAGTAAAATCTAATGTTTTTGTTACATTTTGCACTCGTTTGTTTCTGTGTTTTTGTACTATTTTGACTTCTTATTAAGATAATATCGTATATTATTGGTTTCAACGACAAAGGTAATTCGTTTATATGAAAGAAGTATGTATATCAGCATTTGGTATGGAATATTAGTAACTTTGTTGATAAGTTGCTCGAGTCACTTCTGTACATTGATGCCGTGCATAATTTAAGTGAAATGTCAACATCTTCTATTCATTTGTATAATCTAGAAGACGTGCATGCTAGATTTTGTTAATTAATAAAGGATGCATGGAGACATTGGCACAAGTTGAATCAACTTCATGCATAAATAATTACTGTTGTAAGATGTCAATGTCATTTACTCAATTTATGTTAAAAACCAAATAATCTGTCAATATATAACTGTGCAAGAGACACCTAGGAAATATAACAAGCAAAATGCAATACTACACCTGGGATTTGTTCCATCATTCGACATTTGTCTTCATTGATGGCTCTACATAACGTCATGCCTCAAGTTTCGTCACATTTAACTTATCAGGGTGCCGACGGAGCCTGAACTCACTGTAACCTTTGATTAAAATTCCAAAGAATATAATGTGAAGTATTTACTAGAGATGAGTGGTGCTCTCTTACCACCATCATGCTTGGTAAGCAAAAACATGTATCATTTGATACTACCGAGTTTTGAAAAAACATGAATACTCCCACAATATAACTGATCGAGAGACACCTAGGAAATTTAACTTGCAAAATGCAATGCTACAAATTATCTATGTTCATAAAATGATATTGTAATGTCAAACTTTATGACTCACAACAACTGCGAAGCTATGCCCACCTCAAGAAAGTCAAGTTTCATCACGGTGAAGCCTTCACGAGCATCTGTTGCAACCTTCGTGCGACTGTAGTCAAACTATTTTATTCTTAATTAGGATTTAAACTTGTATTAAACCTTTCTTTCATTGTTAAAAATGTTATATTATAATAAAATTTAGTGAAATTGATTCTTTATTTTATTCTAATTTCTCTACCACCTACACCAATTTGGGAGGTTTGTCATATAGGTGCCTGGGCCACCCTAAATCTATAAGATCTGATATAACCTTAGCTTGAGCTTTGTTCAGTCAAACACATACCTGACTGAGGTGTCCATCAGTGTCAAGGCAGACAGCATACAAATTTGTGATAATTATTGTTGTTAAAAATAGTTTCTTGTTTTTTGAATCGAAGAGAGCATCACATGTGTGGTTCCCAGACTTCTCAGGATATATGAATGAATTTTCTTGTAAACCTCATTACCTCAAATAGCTGATGCAATTTTAAACTTAACCAGCAAAAAGACTACAGCATTTGAATATTGTGTAAATAGTGTAATAGAATACTGCCTCCGTGGCCGAGGTGTTACGGCGTTAGTCTTTACACTGACCTTTGACACCATCCCAGGTTACGCTCTCAGTTGATAGAAGATATTGTTTAATATATTATCGCCAATTTTTGAATACAATTTGAGCGTAACGGTTGCTACTACCACCTGTAGTGGTTCCCGCAGGGGTTATCACTGATGAGCTACAAGGCTCTAAACGGCATTATTATTATTATTTTAGGGTAATAGAATACCGTGTTTCTATTTGCGGGTATAGCAAATTTAATGAAACTTTGAGATATGACTTCTAATGTAATTCACATTTATAGTCATGGCACCTTCCTCTTTGCCAGGTTTTATTTATAAAGACTTCAATTATGAGAGGGTTATAATATCACAAACTACAAAATGACAATTACTGTATCCACAGAAGCTATCTGCATTTGATTACAGTAGGTATGACTGATCCTTTTTTCAGTCTAAATTCTTTTGTGGCAGAACACTATGAATTCTAGTAGCATCAAAATTTCAATTGATAATTTTATAATTGTTAGAAATGTGCAATACATAAAAAAGTCTCAGAGGAAATTTGAGGACGATTCCTCCAATTTTTATGTATGCATGATAAGCGAAAAATAGGGCAGATATCAATCATGAGTCTGTTTAAATTGTAGAAAAAAATTGAGTAGTCATGAGTCTGTGTTTTTGAACAATTCCTTTATTTACAAGTATACATACAAAAAGAAAAAGGAATACAAAAAAGTTAACACAAAAGTATACAAGTAACCCACAAGGCAAAGCCTGAGGGGGGGGGTAGAAATTGTAGATAAACAGATCTTTTAATGAGAAATACAATAGTGATGTGCCAAATTGACTTTTAAACCGATTTTATATGAGTCGACAGTCGACTCAACAGATAATCGAGTGGATAGTTGATTCAAATCGCTTGATCTGATTAAAGTCGATTCGGTTCTGATTAAAGTTTTGATTCTGATTAAAGTTTGACATTACAATATCATTTTATGAACATAGATAATTTGTAGCATTGCATTTTGCAAGTTAAATTTCCTAGGTGTCTCTCGATCAGTTATATTGTGGGAGTATTCATGTTTTTAAACTCGGTAGTATCAAATGATACATGTTTTGCTTACCAAGCATGATGGTGGTAAGAGAGCACCACTCATCTCTAGTAAATACTTCACATTATATTCTTTGGAATTTTAATCAAGGTTACAGTGAGTTCAGGCTCCGTCGCACCCTGATAAGTTAAACGTGACGAACTTGAGGCATGACGTTATGTAGAGCCATCAATGAAGACAAATGTCGAAGGATGGAACAAATCCAGGTGTAGTATTGCATTTTGCTTGTTATATTTCCTAGGTGTCTCTTGCACAGTTATATATTGACAGATTATTTGGTTTTTAACATAAATTGAGTAAATGACATTGACATCTTACAACAGTAATTATTTATGCATGAAGTTGATTCAACTTGTGCCAATGTCTCCATGCATCCTTCATTAATTAAAAAAAATCTAGCATGCACGTCTTCTAGATTATACAAATGAATAGAAGATGTTGACATTTCACTTAAATTATGCACGGCATCAATGTACAGAAGTGACTCGAGCAACTTATCAACAAAGTTACTAATATTCCATACCACAAATGCTGATATACATACTTCTTTCAATATAAACGAATTACCTTTGTCGTTGAAACCAATAATATACGATATTATCTTAATAAGAAGTCAAAAATAGTACAAAAACACCAGAAACAAACGAGTGCAAATGTAAACAAAAACATTAGATTTTACTACCGTATTTATTTCAGAAAAATCTACTAAACCTCACTCATTTTGTTTCTTTTCGATAATATAGATGTCCAACTTTCGATTTCAGAACATTCCAAGAGTTAAATAATATGAATTATATTAAAAAAAGTCAAAAAAACGGAGAGTCCAAAATGCACAAAAAAAGGTCACATTTCACTACCGTATTTTATTCGGAAAAATCGAACAAACCACACTTGTTTTCTTTCCTAACGTAAATATAGATGTCCAACTTTCGATTTCATAACATTTCAAGAGTTAAATACAATAAATTATATTAAAAAACACCTCCTAAAAAATTTGTCCTATGCTAATACATGGGGAAAATCTTTTTTAGAAAATGGTTCTTATCAGTAGGTTACACCAAACCGTACTGTGGTTATCTCTAGGTTACCCTTGTCCAGCTGTGGATTATAATTATTACGGTTATAATTATTTTATCAAAATTAAATTCAGTCATAATTTAAGTTTATTTATGAATTAATAAAATAGTCAGTTATAATTTTCAAGTATGATAAATAGAATATGTTATGTGTACATCATATGGCATTTATATGAGTCATGCGTGACAGGAACTCATAGACAGACATCATGAGAACAAGTCTCTACGCGCCGAAGTCGCTGGGGGCCGCTCGGCGGCCTCGCGTCTTCCTATGGCCGCTTTGCGGCCACATAGTCGTTTTCCTATCTCAGTTTGTCATATTACTAGTTTATATAAGTGGCATACTGGCACGATATAAGAAAATATTGTATACATTATGTAATCGATAAAATCGGAAATGTGTTCATTATACTCGGTTGTAAACGAGTATAAAATTTAGCCAAAATAAGTTTTATCCTTTTTTATTATTGTGGGTTAATGACGTCAAACAAATTTCATGAACAGTAGGGCTCGGGACAATAATGAGTTCGATTTCGGTACGAAGATTCAATTCGATCATATAAAGCTTTTAATAGCAATCGTGTCCCATAGAAATGGGACACACACACACAGATCCAGTATACGTCTCACCAAGCACTCGAAACTCCAGGTCGTTTTCTAGCTAAAAGGACATATTTGAATAGAATTCAGCTAATTTTCGAAGAAAATGAGCTTATAAGATTCATGGAGGGGAATATATGTATATATATATATATATATATATATATATATATTATATATATATATATATATATATATATATATATGTATCCCTCCATGGAGCTCATTTTCTTTGAAAATTCACTAAATTCTATTCAAATATGTCCTTTTAGCTAGAAAACGACTTGGAGTCTCGGTTGCTTGGTGAGACGTATACTGGATCTATACAGCAGTGTTCTTACACGTCAGAGCATCATAGTTAAAAATTAACCATAAAAAAAGATATTAGTGAGCTATAAAATGCGTTGTGCATTAATAGATTAAAGCCGAGGGGATATTGTTAAAAAGAAAAGAAAAAATCGTGCATTGGTGAAATGGAAAGTTTTCCTCACCACTTCGTAGATTCGCTAAGTTCATCCTAACTACTAAGTCCTCTTCGCTCGTCCTCAGACAGTAAATAAATTCGTTTAATTACCAGCGGTCCCCCATTCAGGCACTGACCCATCTTTTTACTGTTGCACCTTAAATTTATGGTTTATACTAAATCATAAATTTATGATATAGATATACAGCTAGTGTATAGATATAGTTGCCTTATTGAAACGAAAGAGTATGTCTGTTTTTACTATGTCTATTTTCAACGTAAAGGAAAACCCTTGTACCGAATTACAACTAAATAGGATTAATTTTTAATTGTAAGTTTTTAAAAAAAAAAACAAACACAAGTCATTTAAAAATATTGGGAACTACAGTGGTTTGACACCCAAAATTGGTTAGCAGACAATTATAGTTGGGTCGCGAGAAAATGATTGGGTAAAAGTACATTATTAAGAAAATAAAATTTTAAAAATATATATTTTAAAAAAATGTACAAAAACAATACTTTCATTTCTCTATTTTATGGTTTAATCATGTTAAACTTGTGTTAAACATTAATAGGAATTTAAGTTGGCAATTCCACTGATATTTAGAAGTTGCGGTCCGCTCTTGATTAGGATTTTACTGCTGATAGGTTCGTTTCTGTAACTTACACATTTAGTTGGTCTATTAAATTGTTATATTCAAAGTTGTTTCAGGAAAGGACAAATAAAATTTTTGCTTACGGAATTTGACAAATTGCTTACGGGCTAATGACAATTCTAGGACGGACATTGGCTATCCTAGAACTTTTGTTGTCTGTCTTAAAAATAGAATTAGAATAAAGGTAAAACAATAACTCTTGCTTTAGGCTGTCCAGGACCAAATTAAAAAAGCCAGAGCCGGGAAAATAAGAAAAAACCTAATACTGCAATAATTTTTGACTCCCATTAATCGCCAATTTATACTTTGCTACGTGGGCCAGCAAAATAAGCAACGATTGACAAATGATCAATTTAGCCATCATTTAAACTCAACCCGCAAACTTCAACAAAACACTAACCCGCAAAACTTGCTCATATGTGAAGTATAAAAATTCGGTCATAAAAAATCTTTCATAATGTTTTAAAATATTAAAGTAAATACCTCTCTCTTCATACTCCTGGTTCTCCAAAATGCCATAGTTGATTTTACACGAAAACTAAATTTTATGTTCTTTATCAAAATTATTAATATTTATAAAAGTTATGAAAAATAACTATAAGTTGAAAAAAAATATTTTACACAATAAATTTATGAATTTGTTAAGATTATTTTAAGTGAAGATTTTGCTATTTAATAAAATAACCTGATACTGAAATTATTTATTTTGGTATTTAATAAAATAACCTGATACTGAAATTATTTATTTTGCTATTTATTCAAATAACCTGATACTGAAATTATTTATTTTGCTATTTAATCAAATAACCTGATACTGAAATTATTTATTTTGCTAATTTTCCCTACGATCATCTAGTTTTATAAAACTTAACCACTTCTGATTTCTGTTCACTTCGGTATGAAAAATATAATAAAATCACAACACTTTGATCATTTTTAAAACCAATTTGTCTCGCACTCACATTTCATTTTCAATTTAACCACTATACATAGAGACAGTACATATAAATTTAAAGAATTATCTAAAAAATTACAGATTTGTATTGAAAATTTAAAATAAATATATTAAACACATTTTGGTTATAATTGTTATTTTTATTTTACCTTTTCTGCTTTAGTTATTGTAATTCTTAATAAATTTTTAAAATTGATACTTAACTATATACTTCTTATATTTTGATCACTTTCTTCTTTATGTTAATTTTATTGTTAAGAATTGCAATTTTATTACTCAATAACCAAAAAAAAATTAATGGTTAATATTTTTAAATAGTTAAGTATAGTAATTATTATATGTTCATATATTAGTATAAAAAATAAAAAAACTATATCACTTTTGGTACCATATAACACTTTATTTTAAGCACAAATATTTTTTTTATAAAAATAAAAAAAAATATATAAAAAATACTTTAATTTCTCGTGTGACAATAAAATACAAGATATATTTTTTTATCAACTCACTAATTATTCTGTTTATTTAGGGAGGGTATCATTATTTAAACAAAAAGATTAACACACGGAGATAAAATTTACACAATATATTAGTAAACTTAAAAACAAATAAATAAACAAAATTAGAGTATAACTAAAAAAATAAATATAGCTAAAAACTTTATTGTGACTTTAATAAAAAAAAAAATTAAAAGAAGTATAATGAACCTTAAAAAGCAGTATAATAAAAAAAAATCTAATTAACTAACAAAAATATATTTTAAATTACTATTAAAAACACCACATTACGTTTATATCTTTTAAAAATCACTAAAACTCTACCTATCTTAACTCTAATAATCATATAAAATTTTTAAATAACTTGTCTCAAAACTGTATTTTTATATTAATTCGATGTTATCTTTAGTGAAGTAGTAATTGAACTAGCTAATGTATATAAGATATTTAAATATTTAGGGAGATAGCTCTATATTCGACACGTCGCTGGCTCCGTTACAAGGTCCGCACAAACAATAATAATTGTTCTTCTTTCATAGCATAGCATTTCGGGAACGCTAGGTAAAATAATACTTTGTTTTTTTTTTAATTTAAAACTGAATTTTAATCGAAATTGACTGAATTTTGACTTTAATATCCAATGCAACATTCTAAAAATCACCCAATGCAACATTCTAAAAATCATCCAATGCAACATTCTAAAAATCATCCAATACAACATTCTACAAATCACCCAATGCAACATTCTAAAATCATCCAATGCAACATTCTAAAATCATCCAATGCAAATTCTAAAATCGCCAAATCTTAAAATCTGGCGTAAAGGTCCGCAAGCCAGGTTATTTTCTTCAGAATAATTGCTTCCTTTCCCAACAATCCATTCTTCACTTTATGCTTTTTCACTTTCTATTTTCCTGAACTATTCAAAGAAAATGCTCATTTTTGTAGAACAGTAACAAAATGACAAAGTGTAATTGATATAATGTGCATCATAAACAGAGGTAAATCATCAGACAAAGAGCATAAAGTAATAGTTATTTATGCAACAAGGGATGAAAGTAAGTTTTACAGCCTAAGTTAAAATTTCGTCCTAAGGCAGCGCCGAAGGAGGAAACTTCATTAGCTCACGAGGCTGGTAGGCCGAGGGAGATAAACTAAGATTTTGGCTCCCGAGGCTTGACGAGGGAGATAATACGAGAGCTAAAAACTTTCATCCCTTGTTGCATAATAAATTTTATCTACGACTAGAGAACTAATACTAACAACTATTAATACATTCTTCAGCTCCTTGATTGTAGTTTATTCTTACTATGTCAATTGCTCTGATGAAGAGAGAATAAAGCCACTATCTTCACATTATTTTATTGTAAGCTGTCAATAGAATAATGTGTAATACTATATTTGTAATTTAAACATTAGCGTGTGTATATTGTATATTCTACCCGTAGTACCAACATAACACCGAAAAAAATCCTAAAAAATTCCTAAAATTTCTAAAACTTTTACTAAAAAAATTCTGTCAAGTTGGCAACACTTTCACTTTTTCTCCCTAGGGAGTAAAAGTACATTTACAGTGTGAGATAACAAGACTGTAAGTAGAACTTACAATACAAGGAGTAGATAAAATAGTTTAAAAACATTGTTTATCTAGTGGAAAAAGGAAACCAACCTTTTAGATGTTTTGTAAAATTTTGTTGAATTATCAAAATTACACCTAGTTTTCTCTTGACCATTTTATGAAAAAGTGAACTTTTTGGGTACAAGTTTAAGGTCCAAATCTTTTACAGCGATAAATGTTCATTTTAAAAGAAGCACATAGTTTTATGAAGAGTAACTCTTCATGGAAAAGTGAAATTTTTTATCATTTAAACCCATGAACAACATGGCTTTAGATCAGGCTTTTCAGTTAATTTAGCTTAATCTAATGCTGTTTATGAGGTCCTCAAACGTATAGATAATAAGTTGTATGTTGTTCCTTAATTTTCTAATAAGTCAAAAGCATTTGATTTACTTAATATTCTTACTCTATTAAGAAAATTATATGAGATTGGTATACGAGGTTATTTCTTTATATGATTTTTCTTTTTTTTACTTAGATCATTCTTAACTGTCCGTTCATTTAGCGTTTCTATTAATGGCACCAAGTCTAAAAAATTCATTACTTCTTCAGGTGTGCTTCAGGGTCCTAGGTCCACTTTTCTTTACTATTTATATGAATGACCTGCCAGCATGGCTTAGAAGTATAGTAAGGATTGCGATGTTATTTATGCTGACAATGCATCAGTCTTAGTTTACAGTCGTGATGTTAGTAGTTTAGTAATATATGTTAGAAATGATTGTTGTTAAGTTTTGTTGAGTGGTGTTTTAATAATAAGTTAGTTTTAAATGCTTCTAAAAGCGTTTCTGTGATATTTAGAAATCGTAATGTTGATAGATCTTCAACATTTTTAATTAATTCTAGCCCTTTATGTTGTGTGCCGTTTACTAAAGTCTTAGGTTTAATTTTAGATAATAATTTAAAATATAGTTACCATGTTGAATTCGTTATGGCAAAGCTAAAGTCTGTGTATCATTTCCTTGGGAAACTTAAAAAGTTCAATGCAACGAATGTTATATTGATGTTATACTACAGATGGGCATTCCCTTACCTATTAAATCATATTTTATCATTGCGGTTCGAGTACTGATGCATTGTGTATTGTTTTGACTTGTTATGTACTTATTTATTAAGTCATTTAACCATTAAGGGGCCGATGGAGTGGAAGAGTAGACAAGAAGAAGAATAGACAGAAACAGGTCTTTGCTCTGATGTTTTAAATTACAATACGTAACTGATTGCACGACAGAAAAACATTTAATGCTATCTAAAATCGATAATCATTTAAAACAATTTTAAGAAGAAAATTTAACAAATTGATACACTAAACTTTTAAATAAGATGTAAATGTGGCGGGAAAATATGATTGGTTAAAAATCCTCCCTCAAGATAGCAGCACGAGATGGGAACCCACTAAGATTTAAGTTCTGGCTTTATTCCGCTAGGTTACAGCACCAACTTTAATTCTACCATCTAAAATCTAACACTCCAGCTCTACTTCAGATCATTCATTCCATTGAGATATTAAAAAGCATAGAAAGAAACAAGAGGTATTCGGCTTCTATACCGCTTCGCGGCGTCGGCAATGGGGACCGCTTCGCGCACCCCGCGTCTTCTATGGTTGTTATACTTTATCAGATCGTCATTTTACTGGTTTATACAAGAGGCATATTGCTACTATATAAGCGAATTTTCAAATGTATTATAACATATGGCTAAAATCAGATGACAGCGTGAAAAAATAGTGTTAAGTAACCAATGAGTTTGGGCCAATTTAAATGGTGGGCGTGGTTTAACATCCAGGAATAACCTCATTGGGTCCCTGGTATTATTTTCCCACGCTGTCAACTAATTTTAGCCGTGTGTTATACTATAGTGAAAAAACTTGATTTGTTTACATTTTGTCAATTAATGGCGTAATGTTCAGTTTGATATATAAATATGAAGATAAGAGATTTTTTGAAAATGTCATTTTTGTGTCTTAATGACGTCACACATATTTCATAAACAATAGGGTTCGGGAGATTAACAAGGCTAATTTTTGTGCTAAGTTTCATTTTGATCTAAGAAAGCGTTCGAAAAATATCGTGTCCCATAGAAACGTCTAGGACACAAAATTCACGTAATACATACATAAATATATATATATATATATATATATATATATATTATATATATATATATTATATATTTATATATATTATTATTAATTTATGACACAGGATGGGATTATTATTATTATCAATTATAATGGAGACAAATATAACAATAATAATAATAATAATAATTATATATATATATTATATATTATATATATATATATATATATATATATAATATGATCAGCTACTGAAGAGCA
>JACMZG010001863.1:11647901-11680401 GCA_018340805.1 Microvelia longipes | reverse complement strand
ATTACCAATAATAAACAATACAAACTAAAAATAACTTAAAGTTCTTTACATACACATTTTTAAGCTTTTGGATTTGTTTTCGGGATACTACTAATTTTTGTTTGATGGTGTTTAGTTACTAATTCTTAGTAACTAAAGATGGTTTTGACCATAAAAAATATATACAACAAAAATTCTGACGAAAAAATGTATTCATTCAACACAGAACGCATTTGCCATCTCTTATAAAAACATAAGCACACATAAGCATTGTGTGTATCACATAAGCATTGTGTGTATAAGCCACCTCCCAAAAACGACAATGGATAGCCTTGTCAAAATCAAAATAAACATTTAGTGTTTTGTTAATATTTATTATTATTTTTCATGATTATTTTATGGTAAATAATACTTGAAATAATAATATTCAATGTTTCTTTATAGACAAGGAAATGTGCTACAAGTTAAGAAATGTGTGTGTACAAGTTATAATTAAGATATCTTCCATTGTAACTTCAAACTCTAAATAAAATTTATGAAAATATTCAAGTAAAAGGTATATCCATTGCATACTTCTTCAAACATATGCCTTCAATTTCAATCCTTAAAAGAAAATAAAATAAAAGATCTATAAAGATAACTAAAATATACCTAACTAAAAATAAGTTCAAAAAATACTAAAAAAATATAAAAATCAAAGAATAAAATAGTTAAACGGACAAAAAGTTTTAAGAAAAAAGTATAAATATAATCGTAAAAAATACCCAAAATAAATTTTAATTCTTTAAAAAGTAAAGGAACCAAAAAGCAATAAAAACTAAAATACAATTATTGTTAGCTAAAGTCGATATTAAAGAGAGAGAGAGAGAGAAAAAAGAAAAATTATGACCTAACCTTGAATTTTTATAGGCTTTTATTTTATAGGTGTTAAGGACCTATAAACTGAAAAAAAGAAATAAAAGTTTTGGTGTAAGTTTATATTTTTTACTTAACATAGTATGTCAGCTTTTTTAAGGATTACAACAACTAATGTAATTAGGTTACCGACAACATATTAATTAAAAATATTTTATGAAAATAAATTATACAATAAAAATATAAGTACAACAACCATTTCCCTTATTTTGATTTATATAGTATTTTTATGGTTTTAGCACATGCTTTATTACTATGTAATTATAATTCAACGTTAATTATAATAAGCAATAAAAAGATCAAAATAATAACTACGTAATTTTATGAGGTATTATCGCGATTGTATTTTTATATATTTTGGGTGTGTTTGGTTTTGGAAATAAAACGTTAAGTCAAGTCATGTAAACAAGTATAAAGTTTCTTCAATCAAAAGTTTAATGTGAATTTGGGACAGAACAAATTTAACCTAATTGCAATTTACGATTCTGAATTAAATGCGAATGATTTTATTAATTTTCTTGTTTAGTTAAATTAAACTGGTGGCATTTTTTTAAGACAGCGATTATCTATAATCATGAATTTAATTTTTATCGAAAACCATCTTAACAATTTAATTTGTTATGAAAGTTTAAAGGAAATAAAGATATTTCATGTTTTATTTCTTTTCGGACAATCGATGGGACGAGTGTCTTTAATGAAGTAAATCTTGAATATTTATTCCCATCAGAAAAGAAATAAAACATAAAACAATGGAGACTAATACTAATAATAATAAGAGAATTATAATAATAATAATAATAATAATACCGGTTAGAGCCTTGCGGCCCATCAGGGATAACCCCTGCGGGAACCACATCTAGTGGTTGTGGCATCCGTTACGCTCAAAGTGTAATCTAAAGTTGGCGATAAGTTATTTGAACAATAATCTAATATAAACTGAGAGCGTAACCTGGGATGCGAACCCCAGACCTCCGTGGTGTCAAAGGTTAGTTTAATAACGGACGCCTTAACAACCTCGACCACGGAGACGGCTGAAGAGAATTATACTCATACAAAAATAAAATAGCTAGAAAAGTTAGTTGATAAATATACAAGGATAGGTGATAAGTATACAAGGATAGGTGATAAGTATACAAGGATAGGTGATACGTATACAAGGTTAGGTGATAAGTATACAAGAATAGGTGATACGTACACAAGGTTAGGTGATACGTACACAAGGTTAGGTGATAAGTATACAAGAATAGGTGATAAGTATACAAGGTTAGGTGATATGTATACAAGGTTAGGTGATAAGTATACAAGGTTATAAAGAATACGTATGGTATGCATGATTCTTTGGTAGGATGTGGGAGCTTAAAGATCCTTAATTTAAAGAAAAGATTCTTGCAAAGCATTAGTTCTATTTTAGTTTTATTTTAAAGTACGAAAATCAACAATGAATTCAATAGTTCAAAAATAACCAATAATTTCACTTTTCCAAAAAATATTAATGGTTTATATCCTTCAAACCCGCACAAAAAGGTCATAACACATTTTTAACATACTGACCATATGTTTTATGAAATGAAAAAAAAACCTTAAATGAATCTGGGTTTTCAAGAAAGAAACAAAAAAGGATAATTAACAATCGTAAAGAGTTTAGGACCAAGAAGTCTTCCTTGTGGAACTCCCTTAATGTGTTTCAACCAAGTGTTAAAACTCTTTACCTGCTGTCTTGAAGGTCTAGTACACTCTTATCTTCTCTAGCATTTACCACCCACAACCCATATGGTGACTATTTATCAACAAAAGTAACATTACAGTAGTTAAAAATGCAACCTAGTCAGGTAAAAAGTAATAACGCCAGACAATTGTATCCTGTTTATGACCTTCCTCCCCTGAACTGCTTTACTTATGTCTTTAAAGACTTTTTATTTCTTTTGTTACAATTTCACTTAAAGGTCAAGAACAAACCTTCAAATTTCAAGTAAACCATAAAAGAATGTGGTTTCACCCGAGAAAGTAAACCCCGTAAAAAACTATTGTAACTTTTTCTACAAACGCATTTTGCATTTTTCTTTCGGCTGCCCTAGATTTGAACCAGTAAAGAAACCGAAATAAGTAGCCTAAAAAATTAGTCAAGGTATCTAGACACATATGGTACTTTATTGAATAAACTTTTAACTTATGAAAGAACAGTGGCAACACTGGTTATAGCATGAAATTCGAAACCTGGGTACATTTTTATAAACAATAAATGGGGTAAGCGCACTATCAGTTTAGGCGTTTAAATCTTTTTACGTATGCTTACAACAGTCGTAAAAAGACAAGAGTCTTTTTGTAGCGAATTATACAAGATAACTGCTAAAAACGCATAACGATTGGAAACTAAATATCCAATGGTGTGATAGAAATAAACTTAGAACTCTTAGTATTTTGCTTGTTACATTGCCTAGGTGTCTCTCGCATAATTATTTTGGGTCAACTATTCATGTTTTGCAAAACTCGGTAGTATCAAATATTAGAAATCTTTTTTCAATAATATTTACCCTAAGAACAACAGAAAGTAATTGTGAAAATATCGCAAGAATAAAATCTTTACGCAAAAATTTAAAGACGAACTGTCTTTCAGCTAAACAAGGTCATCATCAGACGGTGAGAAAAGAATTACAGCTTGTGTGTCCTTATTAGTCTTAGTTATGAATGAAACACTCCTAATTAAAATAGGTAACAAAATGAGTCGTGAGGAAGTTCTAGTCAAGTGAATTGGCGAAGAAAAACAATTCTCAAAAGAATAATCCTGTATAACGTATAAATACAGAATTGATTTTCAGCCTTGCGGCCATCATCAGAGTCATACAAAACAACAAAAATTAAAGATAACAAGTCAAAAATACAAGACAAGATAAAAATATGTGCTTATTTTTTAATGAATCTTATGCATTAAATATATATACTTCCTTTATAATTAAAAAGAACTTAAAAGCTCTATTATACTCTTCATCTAGAGCTCAGGTCCTAATTTGGTCGAAAGCCTTTAATTTTATCATTATAAAGACATTTTTTGGGAAAATTGTTCACGCTAAATGTAAAGATGTATTTCAAATACAAAAATATGTATTTGTAAAAACCTAGTTTTCTTAAAACTAAAAAACAGGGAACAAGTATAGTGTTTTGGATGTAAATATAGAGGTTATAGATAAAAAAAAGTAAAGTTACAATTACCTTTCAAGTAACAAGAACAAAAAATCAATTCCATGACTAACCTGAAACAGAATAAAGTTACTTTTTTGAAATATTGAGTGAGTTAGAAAAATATAAAATTTTTCTCAGTGCAGGGCAACAGTGTTAACTAATTTTTCCCTTTTATTGGATTATTTCTAAAAAAAATAATTATAGAGAAAGAATGGAGTAAGATTAATATGACATGGTACTTCGGCAAATAGGGTGAGAAATGGCTGAGTGGGCTATTGTGCTTTCATTAGCTGTAAAACCCAGCCAAACATGCATAGTTAGTTTACCAGTACAGCTATTATGCTTTCATTAGCTGTAAAACCCAGCCAAACATGCATAGATAGTTTACCAGTACAGCTATTATGCTTTCATTAGCTGTAAAACCCAGCCAAACATGCATAGATAGTTTACCAGTACAGCTAATGTGCTTTCATTAGCTGTAAAAACCCAGCCAAACATGCATAGTTAGTTTACCAGTACAGCTATTATGCTTTCATTAGCTACTGGTAAACTAACTAAACTTGTTTTGGCTGGATTTTGAATCCCCCAAAGTACTGTTTCTGTGTCACTTGAACAGACGTGGTTACGAATAGCGTGAAAAGGTAACAAATAACAAATAACGCATAACTCCAGTTACTCGGTAGTCTAGGTATACTAGTAATAACATACAACTATCACCTACAAACGAGCTCTGCAAAAGAAAGAAAAAGAAAGAAAAAAAGTCTTACTAACGGCTTCTTAGTAGGTGATAGAGTTATGTTATCAAACAGGTAATTCGTAGCTATTTTAAAATTAAGAACCTTGATGAAGACTTAATGAACAGTTGAAAGCTTGGTAAATATTTTTTTATTTTCTTAACTCTAGAACATTTACTAAATACTATGGTCTCAAACCTCCTAATATTTATTTATATTCTTGGGGAAAAAAACATTAAAGAATGTTTAATATTTTAACCAATAGAAATCTGAGCCTACATTTTAGTTCAAATAGAACCAATTCTTTGTTCTTTTTATTATCAATTTATGATTTTCCAACATTTTCTTCGCTTCCAGCAAAACTTTTACTTACAAAAAATATACAGACTAACTTTATATATTTATATTATTATAACTCTTTTTCAAAAGTAATTGTAATTCTTGCTTAGTTATAACTTTAAAATAAGTAAAAATATTTTAAATAAATTAATTACTTTTTTCATTTACGTCTTTTTTAAAAAAAATAATGCGTGCAGCATGAAACTCATGTAAGATACACAAATTAATTTCCATATTAATAAGTTTAATGAAAAATTATTAATTTTTTTCGGTCTTATTGCTTCACCAAGACATTTTATGGTTATTTTTACTTTTTTATTATTTCGATAAAAAAACTATAACCCTAAATATAACATTTTTGGTTGAAAAATTAACGCTAATCTAGTAATAACTGGATTTTTTACTTAAAATATTCAAGTTAATAATAAAAAATACTTAGAAGTTTTTTCATATGAATGTATAATTTATGTCCCAGATAAGGAAAAAAGTAATGAAATTTCAGATCACTCGATAAACACGCACTGAGCCCATTAAAAAGCAATGTAAGGAAATGTGGTTACCGGCCCCTTCAAAATACAATTTGAACTTTAAAAAGTTGGGAACCTGTAATAATATTAATAATTATTAGTTGTTTTAAAACCGAGATTATGTCAAAAATATTTAGGTTAAAAAGTTTTAAATGTTATTAAAATTAACATAATAGTTAGAATGTTAAATTCAATTTATTTTGTGTTTGAGAAGTTTGGCACTCAAAAGAAACTCGCGATAGTATTTAGGGTAAGCATTTTTTAAGGCCTTTACAAGAAAATGAAACTATTCTTTAGCTATATATCTGGCCTAAGTTAACTCGTAATTATGGATTAACAAGTGTAGAACAAATTATTTGTAGTAAGAATTATCATCTAAAGGAGAAAAAAGGACATTTATGTTTAAGTATATGAATTTTATATGACAAGTATAAGTGTCTATCGATCAAACAAAAATCTATTAGCTATAATATGACATTTTTACGGTTTAAACGCGCAGAACAGGTGAGGTTTGAAAATTTAAAGGTTTAGAAGTTAAAACTCTAAAGAAGTGTTTAAGTTATGCGTTTTTTAAAAAATAAGTTATTTTAAAAGCAAAGATAATAATCATTTTTATAAGGTAAAACGTCCTCATAATAATGCGACAGTAATATCTGGTATAAAAAAAGGGATTTGGTGTATCAAAGTTTGATTGCGTATTAACGTAATTCGGCAATAAAGTTTTAACTTAAATTGCCCATCATTTGCTACCTTGGTGATTTTTCAGCGATTAATTTATCAGCCCCTTTACACGAAGCGCCCTGAACAAGGGCGCTGGAACTGTCACTTTTATTACATTAACATTATCAAACCTTTTTAACCTATGGTCCGTTTGTAGTAAGAAACCGACCGTATTTGTCCAACAACAAGAAAATTTATGGAAATAATTATTATTTTTATACAACTAGAAAGACATTAAGCAAGTGTAGGTGCATTCCTACACTTGCTACTAAAAGAGTGTATAATATAATTTAAGATAGAATATAAAAGATATTAAACAACGCTTAATAGAGTTTATAATTCAATTTCCGCCACACCACACATCTCATTAGCGCAATGATGAAAGGAAATTCGTTGAAAGGGTAACAATTTTAATCACAATAGCAAGTGACAAAGGTATATTTTAAGTGATAACCTAAAACATATGAAGCAGGATAGAGCATAATTTTATTTATTTTTAATTAATTTATTTATTATTAAGGTGCTTAACACTAAGGTCATCAGCACCTCTTCTATATAGACAAACAGATAAAATAGACTAAGACTACACTGATGAGCAGGTCAAAATGATTAAATATCATAATAAGATAAATTAAGTAAATCAAATATAGAATAAAGGTAAACTAAATATAAGATAAACACAGGGTTGGTAAAGTATATTATTCAGTGTTTTTGTTATTATTTTATTTATTATTATTTATATATTTTTATTAATTATATTATGCATTTATAAGTGCGTAATAGTATTAGTATATACTGAAAATGCTTTAAAGTTCTATAAAATTAGTTTAATTTAATCTTTTTTATTATTTTTATAAATTATTCTATAATTTCATTATAGACTGTAGAAGATGTAGTTGAGAAAAATTTAAGACATAGAAGAGACTAGATTTTATTAGATTAAATAAAATTATTTATGCACCAAGGGAGTAAAGAATGCTATTATTTCCCCTGAGCACTTAGTTGGTTCCTAAGGCGTAAGCCGAGGGAAGCAAAGCATTTAACTCCCGAGGCGAAGCCCAGGACAATGGTATGGGGGGAAAATACCATTTTACTCCCAAGGTGCATGCAAGATTTTATCTCCAGACGTTGACATCATTAAATTATTGTTATACTCTTATTTTAATACGTTTTGTCGTGTTTTATTCTAATTTTGTTTTGGGTCGGACATATCGTCAAGTGTAAGTATTCACACATAGGTGTAAGTAGTGAAATATGGTTTTTTCAATCTAATGAAATCCTGTCTCTTCTGCGTCCTAAATTAATTCTCATTAAATATTATTGTGTCACACACAAGTATTAACAATAAGATGTAGTAAAATCGAATACTTTTATACATAATGCTCAAGTGCTAAAAATGCTGCTAAGAAATTAGGGTGATCTTCTGGGTTATTGCTAGCATACAGTTAGATACATATTAAATTGGATTCCACCTGGATGGAAAGTAATTAAAAAGAAAACACAAAAACGTTAAAAGCTTTTCGTAGGGTAATCCTCTGAATTTGTTACAGAGTATCTGAAAATCGTGAGTAATCGTACAGTGCATCTGATCCTAAATACAGTTTAAACGTAATATAATAGAAGACCGTTGCCGATACTACCTGAATATAAATTTATTGCACAAAAAAACTGTACCTACTTATTATCTATGAAATAAAGGGTTGATTTATTTCCAAACAGTAGCTCTTTTCATCCTGCTTTGATCCTTTGAAGAAAAAAAAATTATCCTTCATACGACAGTATGCTCACATACTCCGTTACTGTCACAGGAGTAAGGCGATTAAACAAGAAGAAAAAAAATCAGGATAATTTTCAATCCAAGGATCATAAAAAAGACCTGAATGTTAACAGCTTCAAAAAGGAAAAAATAGTACAAAAAATTAAGGATACTACCTGACTCTGCATGACCCATGTCAGCTAAAGGTACTAAAGGTCCTTATTTCAAATCAGGTTTTTAAAAAGTAAAGAAATACTTAAGATTTAACTATGGCATCCTTAAAAGACTTTACTTATTTTTTTTATATAATCTATTATTGTTGTAACTTGACAGCTTAAAAATAACTTTTCCTTTTTAATATTTCTTTTTCAAAAGAATGTAAGGTTGAGGGTGTGTTTGAAAAATAGGAATGTATAGATTGATAAAAATAATATAAAGTTAACAAAGTTATTAGAAAATTAAAACATAAAAAGTAAAAGAATAAGATAAGATAATATAATACTCTCTTAGAAAGATCAAAAAATTTAAACATCACAAATGACATCAGTTAAAAGTATTTATTGAACAATTTTTTAACATATTTTAATTATTAATACAACAACAATTATGATTGTTACAAGTATTAGAGTTAGTTTTAGTGGCTTGAGAGACTTGGTAGAGAAACAATCCAGTGATCGCACTCAGGCGGGAGTAAATATTATTGAACATTTAAGATGAACAATAAACATAAGGAAAAGTAATAATAAAGACAGCAGCCCGAGTTTTGTTAGATTAATTTATTTAATTTTTTTTCTTTTCTTAATTGTTGTAATGTTTTTGTTTTACTCACTTTTTTTTAATATTAACTTTTGGTTTGATGCTCTTAACTGTTGTTTTACCAATAGTTACACCACCACATACGTGGTGGTGTAACTATATTACTTATTATTCACTGAGGATGCCAAGCATCGCTTGTGCGAAAGCTCTGATGAAATAAATTAATCTAACAAAACTCGGGCTGCTGTCTTCATTATTACTTTTAATTAAGATTTCTCACAGTCCATTAAACTTAATTCTTAAATAAACATAAGCCTCATATCCATTATAACTTAAGTATAAATTTGAAAAAAACCAAACATAGATACTTATTGATCTATACAACCATAGAGATATTATTACTAGAGGGACCCTATAGGTTAAATTTTGAAACATGAAAAAAGTAACTTGACGACCTTCGCTAAAAATATAATCAAATAATCAGTAAAAAATTACACTAAACTATATTGTAGAACGTTAAAAATACAAACAATGTGCTACAAGCCAAAATCAATTGATTTATTATAACCTCAACTCACTCATGAAGGAGGTTTCAATGAGGTTACACAGAGCCCCTGAGAGCCCCAAATTATGTTTCAGGCCTCCCAGTGTATTGAAATAGGCTATGCCTCATCTAGTATATACCAACCAACCAACAAAAATACATTTTAACATTTTTAAGACAACACGGAATAACGCCTCTTTTATAGTTGTCTTAGAATTGTAAAATTAAAAACAAAATATCTCGAAACAAGACCTGATTAGGGCACTGCCTCTTTACATCCCCATAAAAACAAAAACCATAAACGATTCCATCATTTAACCACCTCTAATTATACCTTTGCGTTTTACTCTTAACCATTTTCTTATGTTTTTCCTTTTTCTTAAGTTATTTTCAACAAAAGGATACAATGAGAAAAGCAATCAAGGAAAAGAAAACTCTAACAAAAAAATATTATACTGGACAACAAAAAATAAAACAGGAAATATCAATAAAAATAAAAAACATGGTTAGTTTACATTACTTATTGCTCTGTCAATAAAAATGTAAATATATGTACTTTAAAAACGTTGATAAACTTTTATTTTTATAAAGAAAATCAAGCATAAACGAGAAGGGTCATTAGTTAGAGATGTAAATAAAGTAGACCTAGCGATCTAACTTGATAACTTATTTAAGTCCCTATAATGAGAAGGAGGGTAAATATGTACTAAAATCTTCACAGATTCTGCGTAAACAAACAAAAAGCTGTGACTAACCTTGATTTTATTTTTTTATTCATTTATATACTTTTTCTCATTTTTTAAAGGATTATGCAGATACCTAATATCTTATATTAACATTTAAAATTATAAGGTCGTTATTTTTTTTATTCTTTTCTGTTTTATTTTTTGTATTGATATTTTATGTTGTTGGCTAGTTTTCTTTCCAATTCTACCAATAACTTGTTAACTTTTCAATTTCATTTATGTATTGAATTGGCTAGTAACAAACAAGCACATTAAGGCGAGCGAAGCGAGCCCTAGAATATTATGTTATTTTTTTTTGTTTGTAATAAAATTAGGTACTTATATACATACACAAAGGCGAGCGGATCGAGTCCTAAAATGTTAAGGTATATTATAATTACTTTGCCCAAAGTTATTGTTACTTGGTTACTTTGCCCAGTTATTGACAAACAAACATGATTCTATAGTATTAATACATGATATTTATAAAATATCTGAGAAACCCTTGTAATACTTGCAAAGCAAGCACTTTGACGGATTTTTTTTATTATATCTAACAGAGATTTAAATAATTGAAAATAATGGTGTGTACATGAAGTGAGCGTGGCGTTAACATGGCGTGAACGAGGTGTGAACTGCCAAATTTAGAAAGATGAGCATAGTTTTGTTTAACAAATTGGTTGAATATGCGCATTTCCTTTGAAAATCCAGAGAAAATTGAGTAACAATTAGAAATGCAAGTGCTCAAGTTATAAAGTATAAATCAGAAATTTAAGTACACAAGTACGCATTAAAAAGGAAATTTCCCTAGCATTACTTTAAAATTATCATTTTTTCCTTCAGAGAAAAGTACAAATTTGATTCTGTTTTTCATCCTTATGAACGTCCTTATAAATTCTTTACTGAACCAAACCTAAACAAAACACCATTTACACTTCAAACTGCTGTAAAGATTTATTTTTTATAATACTGACACAGATTTATAATAAAACGGTCCAAAATAAAAAGTTATAAGCATCTGAAGCTAAGGAATAAAAGTCTTTGTAGTACCAGGTAGGAATATTCACATATAGTATATACCTACACCTAGTAGCATTGTATATACTTTGAATTACAAACAAGCGTTCTTATTTAAACATTTAAATGGAATATTTATGTCAATTAAAACCTTAAATTATGCTTAATCGTTTAAAAAAAAGGACACATTTTTAAAAATAATGAATAAAAATACTTTCTTTAGTATGTTTTTAATAATTTATTTTCTAATTGTTATACCATGTATGACAAACATTTTTATTTCATGTATAATTCTTACATGGTGTATGACGGTTAAAAGGAATTTTAGAAGAAAACTTTAATAAAAGTATAAAGCCATTTATTACCAGATTTACTGTAAGTTTTGTTAAGTTTCTCAGGACTTGAAACGCAGGTCTACCTGAATCAAATTATTCAATAAAACACCCCCTACATAGTGGATTTTAGAATGATATATATATACATACATATTATATATAATATATATATATATATATATATATATATATATTATATATATATATATAATATTATAAATATATTTTATATTTATCTTGCTCACCCTTACAATTTGCTAATACTTAGTACTAATCACCTTATTATAAATTAATAAAACAACAACAATGTTGCATGTTGTCCAGAAGGTGTGTAGGCCGCGTTGCAGTCTCGGGCTAAAGGCCCATCTAAGTTTTTATAATATTTTACAAAATTAGGTATTTGATGTTTAGGTTGTAAGAGTAGATTTGTTTGTCAAGATAAATCCTACCGAACTCTGCAAAGATTTTCTAATTATAATGTTTTCAAAATGGAGGAGTAGAGCGGAAATTGCAATATGGCGCCGGCTGTTGTACCGAGACCTATTTATATTTCGACTTGGAACCCTTTCATACTCCAGACTTGTATTTGCTTCAAGGGAGATAATTATATTTATTCTTTATATTTGCTAAGAGATAATTTTTATTTTAAATACTTTAAGAGAGTTTTTATCAGAATTTATTTTAAATTGTGACGTACATTTAACTTCGTGACATCCAAGTGATAAGTCTCGAGTTTGTTTGATTCTTCGTTAGAAAAGCTCACATGAAACTAACATGACAGCATAATATGTCCAGCAAATGGATCAAATGAGTTCGGGCCAAAGGCGCTAATCCATGATAGGCGCTAAATAACGCAACAAGTAGCTGCCAAATATGGAGGACATAATTTATCGTAATAATTATATAAACAAAACAAGGGCCGCTAAGCGAGGTATTGTTAAGCAAGAAAGCGAGCATGCCAAAATAATTCAACTGGCTTGAGAAACTTCACGACAGAATTATTTTAAAGTTCCTAATCAAAACAATACAGATGTATTTCTGAAGAAAAACTTTCAGCATCATCAAGTTATGCATAAGATTTCCCGTCTCACATTTCGAAAACATCCCGCTTTTCGCTTCCGTTTCCAAGACATGCAAATCAAACAAATAAAGTAATTATTTAATAGTTACTAAAACTTTACAACATATTCCTTTTCCATTAATTAAATAATTAATTCGTTTTTGAATAAAATAATGATTAATTAAATATAATTATGTGTTTAAATAATCACTATTAAAATATACATTTTTTGAACATCTATTGTTATTTTGGGTATTTTATTATTTTATTTTGGAAAAACAGCTAGAGGTAAAAATGTTAATGTGTGGTATTATTATAATTAATAATAAGAACAACTAATGTAACTAATAGACCAAGAGCCCAGGGGTGTTTTGTTAATAAAGAGTATAATGGCTGGAACCGGTCTCAATTTTTCGTAAATACCTTCCTGAACAAGGATCTGCAATTCTGCAGACTCGTATCGGAGGGTGTCCCAGGCAGAACACACTTTACAGGTCAAATTTACCACCCAAGTTAATAAAAAGTGTAATGGCTGGAAACGGGTTTAATTTTTCTTAAATGCTTTCCTGAACAAGGATCTGCAATTCTGCCGACTCGTATCGGATGGTGTCGCAAGCAGAACCTTTGATCACTAAAGTGCGTTCTGCCTGGACACCCATCCGATACTAGTCGGCAGAATTGCAGATCCTTGTTCAGGAAGGTATTTACGAAAATTGAGACCGGTTCCAGCCATTACACTTTTTATTAACAAACACCCCTGGGCTCTTGGTCTATAATATGCAAGAGCTTGATTATTTACGAAACTGTAACAAAAATTTGGTTATTTTTAACTTTTAGTGAGACCATGCAAGTTTGTTAATTACAATTTAAAATATCGGGTACTGGTACCACGAACTTTTCCTCATCACATCGATTCGCTACGCTAATCCTCTCTACTACGGACTCGCTTCGGTCACCCTCAGAATAAACGAGTCGTTAAATTGATAAAGCGGCACCTCATCGGACTCGCTTATTTTTCTTCTCTTTTTCATAACGGTCACCCATACAGCACTGACCGCGCTCAATGCTGCTTAACTTTTATGGTCCAACAAAACCTGTGTGATCATAGCATGTCACCAGGTGACATCCTGGTTTCGGATTTTTTTGCAAACACAATACCTTTCCTATATACCTACGGTATAAATGAGGAATAGTAAAAATATAATATGAGTGACGTTAGCGCCAGTGGATTCCATATTATAAGGATTCAAATAAAGATCTATCCAATAAAGGTCTATTTGTGGATAGAACTAGTTTTCAATTTAAATTAAAAGAAGCAAATAACATAATTTCAAATGAGAATCATAGATGTCACTGTTCTACAGAATAGCATCCCCTTTTGAAAAATAAGTTTAATTTGCTCGCTGTGCTCGTAATGTGAACAATGTACGCCCTGCCCTTATTAAAGCAATGCAGACTTAAAAAGGTCATTTTGGAATTTACAGACGATTGCGATGAACAAAAAATTTGGAACAAAAAATTTGGAAGGAACATTGTATTTACATTTTTAGAGAAAAACCGAGTACCCCCAAGTCGGAATTTCCTGACAATGAACTAGGGCATTTAATTAATAGAATTTTAAATTGTTCTGCTTGTTGTCTAGCGATGAGTAAAGATTCTTTAAAATAATGATCAAAGAGTAGAAAAGGGGAGGGGTCCCCCACTATCTGCTAACATGAAAAATGCACTTTTCCAAAACAAAAAAAAATCTATGGCTCGTTTCTCTCGCATTCTGGGGTTGTTTATCCTGGTTTGGCACAAGCATTTCATTAAAACTTGAACTTTTTATGGTTATGCTAAAGTTGCAGTCAGAAACCCCATACTAAGTTTCGCTTTAATATAGCATGTATGTTACGGTTTTAGTTGGATCAAAAAAGATAAACAGCATCAAGCGAGGTCAGTGCCTGGAATAGTGACCGCTGGGAATAAAACTAATGAATTTACTTTCTGAGGACGAGCGAAGCTTGTCCAAAGTAGTAAGGACGAGTGTAGCAAATCCGATGTGAAAAGTTCCGACTTATCCCGTATCTGATTTTTTGCTGATGTGGTCTAAAATATATTATATTCCCGGCAGCAAAACTAGGGAATAATTTTGACTATTGCCTAGTTATTTTGACGTAACGAAACAGAGTAGGACATGACATTACGTCGAGCCATCAATGATGACGAATGTCGAATAATGGAACAGTTCCCAGATGTAGCATTGCATCTTGCTTGTTACATTGGTGTCTCTTGCACAATTATATTGTGTCAATAATTTTTATTTTTGAACCAAATTTCAAAACTCTAGCGTGAAAATAGCAGGAGTTATGCGTGACACAAACCTTAAATGATAACCTCCCGGAACGCGACAAAAGTACCTGTAACGGATTACTATGATGGTATTTCGGTTTCAGATTTTTAAGATGAACAACTATTTTCACTCTATACCTACGATAATAGGTGAGGAAAAGGAAAACGTTAAACAACATGAGAAGTAACAACTACATGTTTTTACGGCTAATTATTTTAATAATAATAAAAAATATTCAAAAACATTCTTTTGTGTAATAAAGCTGAACATAAGACTTTCATTATGAATCTTAAGCTAATTTTTAGTTAATTGATGGGTCCTCAAACTTACAAAAAACTTTGAATATATTAAAATAAATTAATAATATAATTATAAATAAGAGTATGAAAAAGGGTAATGAAATAAAAATAATTAAAAAAAAAACACTAAATACTAAAAATATTTTCTCCTTCCATTTATATATACCAATATAGATATATATGTTCATAAATATTTACTTAGGATAAATAAAATACATAAAACAAGTTTACCCAATATTTTATACAACTTTAAACTATATTTATGCCCTAAAATTACTTTCTCTTGTATTACGTATATAATATATAAGTATGGGGGGAAGAAAGAGGAGAAAGGGAATGCAGAGAAAACAATAACACCTTAGCACTGTTATATTAATATTATAAATAATAACTATAGTTTATTTTCTTTTGCAATGAGTTAATTTAAAATTAAATGACGGAATGTTTATGGGAAGAAAAATTAGTTTCTGAAGAACCGCTGATCTCTTTATTAATTTTGAATAATATTAAGTCATTTAAAATAATCCATTCAGTTATGTTAAACAAAAAGAATGTAAAACTTAACGTATTAATTCAAATTGAAGTATAACAGTCCAGGGGCCTGATTCATTTTGCACTGCTATAAACAAAATGTTTTTTTTTTAAATATAACTTAAATGACGAAGAAAAGCATAGTCTGCCTATCCACATTGGATCTCTTCATATGATTGCCCACGCTTCAAATTTTAGAAAATCGAAATTGAAGTCTCTTAAAATAAGTGATTCTTTGATAGTCGTGTGAAAATTTGAAGAAGACATTTTTAAAGCTGATAAAATTGACAATAAATCAAGTGTTTATACATATAAATTGGATATCTACAACCAAAGATATAGCTTTTGCAAAATGACTTGAAAAATGCACAAAACGTAATTTTTTTTAAGAAATACGATGACTACGCAAAAATTATTTAATTTTGCCAATGGTTATAGTTTTCTAATTTTGATAAATGAACACTCGATTTATTGGAAACACTCGATTTTTTTAACATTTAAGATATATTTTTACTTTTCTTCATTTAGACCGTAGGCATATATAAAAAGTATTGTTTGAGAGCTGTGGTCCAAAGGGTAAATAAATAAAAACTACGTTCTTGGTGGAGACGTTTCGACCCTGGTCATAATCATTCATAGTTAAAACATAAAGTAAAAGAAGGTAAGATTCATAATCACCCCTAAGGGGAAAAGTCAAGAAATTCAAAAGGTATCACCTCATCATCCAAGTCAAGCAAAGAACTGATAATATATACAGGGAAAAGCAGAAAAAGTGGACATATAAGTAAGTATGCAGGCAAAAAGGAGCAAAAACTAAGCCTATAGGAGCTTAGTTTTGCTCCTTTTTGCCTGCATACTTACTTATATGTCCACTTTTTCTGTGACATTTTTTTTATGACGTCATTAACCCCCAATAAAGACTCAGCAAAAATTTCGAAAAAACATAAAACGCAGAAAAATAATGCGACCGGATTGTGATTTGGCACCCATGTGAATATGTATAAGACAAACATATGTGCTAAATTTCATTTCATTTTCAGCATTAGTTCAATTTTTATTGAACGACTTGTGTATATTTTTAAAAAATTGGAAAATGGTCTAATTGAGTTGAAATTTGGTTCAAATGTATAGCATTACCTGATAAGTAAGTACACTAAGTTTTGTTTCAATGCGGCAAGTATATCCATATCCATGATTTTTGTTAGATCATAAAAATTAAGGAGCATTGAGCGTGGTCAATGCTGTATGAGTGACCGTTGAGAATAATACGGATGCATTTACTATATAAAGACGAGCGAAGAGAGTCCGATTGCATGTTGCAGTATAAATCTGGCGAACTGGCGAGTCCGATGTAATGAGAAAAAGTTCCGACATACCCCGTACCCAACTTTTATCTTACATGTTTATAAAATATTTTGCATTCAAAAATAATTTTTATGTAATAATAATTGTGTAATAATAATAATAATATCGAGTCCGGTAGCTCAGTGGTAGAGCGATCGCCTTTCGACCTGGAGTCGAGGGTTCAAATCCAGCCGGGGGAGGACCTTAATATGAGGTTATCCCTTGTAACGTACACTCGGGAGGTCTTGAATTCAAGGCCGGCCAACCCAGCTAGCCGTGGTTTCCTTGGCTTCTAATACGCAAATGCGGGGTTGGATCTAGTTTCATCTAAGACAAGTCAGGATCCACGTTCCGTTGTCTCTAGCTCACGAAAAATAATGTTCTGCGGGCTGGGAGATGGAGGTCGGAAAGATATACTGAGCCTTTTATGTCCGAAAACTTAGTCAGTGAGAGTGATGGCGGCACACGAATAACGTAAGTGACTAGGAACAAAGTGCTCGGTTTTGAAGACAGACGTCTACAATAGCACTGCGGAGCTTTGACTTTCAGGTCAGGGCTAAAGAATGAGTTTGTGCACGCTGACATCTGGGTGCAACAGTTCTCTGTCGGGTGGCGCTGGACTGGCCAGAGCGGTGAGCCTAGCTAGATTCTGGTGATACTAGAGGAACTGATGAGATTGGCGAGACTGGAAGGACGAGGTCAAGTGAGACTAATGTGATCAGAGGAGCGCTAGTAAGACTAGATGAAAACAAGCACACAGTGAACTAGTAGTCGGCGCTAGCCAGAGCGGTGCGTTTGGATAGAGTCTGGTTGGGCTAGATGAACTAGGCACACTGTGAACCAGTCATATGCGCCACCATGTACGGAGAGAGTGCTTCCTAGATGAATGGATGGGTACAAACTCAGGGGTTAATTAGTTGAGTGAGATTATAGTGAGGGGAAAACGCTAAAATGACCCTACGGGTTTAAGCGTAAAAAAATAATAATAATAATTTATTTAATAATAAGTACACTTAAAAATATTTTTCATATTTTTAGGTGAGGCTCCTGGACTATAATAAAATATATTTGATGCTTACCTTATTTACCCGACAAGAACTTGAACCTCTAAGCAACTAATATGTTCTTCATCAGAGAATAACGCTTATCAGGTTTATTCGGTAACTGATGAAAAAGGGGGATTAATTTCGCTTGGCATTAGACATTTTTAAAAAATTGTAAGATTTATTTTAATTCAAACAAAATAGTAAAATTAACTATTCTAAACTTGCAGCCATTACTTCGTAAATATGAGTTTTATATAATTTTATATAAAATGGAAAATATGAAAAGGTGGATTAAGTTTTTTAAAAGTATAAAGGTAGCTAGGATTGTACTGCAGAGAGGGATAGTGGTAGTCGGTAATGTTCGCGCACCCCCCAGCTCAAGCTACTGTTTATAAGTTATTTCATGTTAAGTACAAACTTTTAGTTAGAGTTTGAGGTTTCTGCGGTTTTAAAAAGTTGTATAAACACCGGATTTCAGTTTAATCCAGTAAAACTTCAGGTTGAGTCTTTTCAAGCAATAGAAATTAATGTGAAAACAGAGAGTTTTGTTTCACTGATTATTGACGTCCGAAAGTTAATGGAGAAACAGCTGCCTGCTCTAAGCCGTTTGTAAATTTTAATTAGAACTTGTCCTAGGGCCGATTTCGGGGGTGTTGGGTGGCGTGCTCACAGCTAGTTTATGAAAAGGGTTCTCTCTCACTTTATATTTTAGAAGGATTATCATTAGAGCACTCCGTATACTCGGATCACGCTTTTCTATTAATTGCCTCCGACCACTAATAATGCCTCCGGTAATGAGTCGACTAAATTAAAATTTAAATGAAGTCCGGGGAGCTCTTGTTTTGTGTCGGAGTAAATTAAGCCGAAAGAGGAGGAAAAGTCGAATATTCCCAATACCTCTAGTATTATTATAATTTATGTTTTCCCCGCGTACAAATGGTAAACTCTGATTTCTGTGCTCTTTTCAATTGGACCTGTTCCATTATGTTGCCTTAAAGTGAATTTTAAACAAAAACCAAGTGGAGTGAAGCCAGAAATCTAAATCTAGTTAAATGAAATTTTCATATTGGTTTTTCCAAAACCAACGCAATGAATAAGTTCTATAACTACCTTCCCCCTCTATGCTGTGAAACAAACATTGAATCACCAGCTATTAATTATGGAAGTATTTTCTTTGAAATTTAAATTCAATTTAAATTGAAATCAAATAAGAAGAAATGTATAATTGATCGAAGTCCGCTTTTCGAGAACCGGTTAAACTTATAAATTAAATTATATAAATGTAAAGATAAAGAAAGCAAAAAATAAACCTAAAAATGATCGTTGATATAAGTTATAATTAGTTATGTCATTCAAGTTTAATAAAACGATACATTTTTCAGCTCTGTACCACTGTCTAAGTGAAATAAAAAATGGTCTCTCCACTAATGGTATATATTTGACATAGCCAGCTTTCAATCATAACAGATCATCAACAGTGCCGGAGGGCAGCGAAGAAAAGCGTCAGGAGATAGCGGTCTAAATATTCTAAGTTTAAGTCTTTGTCCCAACAATCAGAAACTGAGATTTCTTGAAACACGAGTGTAGAACTCTAGAAGAGCAGCAAATATGCCATGTTTCATCTCATTATCAATGTTAGTTTTTTTGCGAAGGATAATATGTTATTAAAACATAATTAAAAATTGAAAAATCTTCTGACTCAAAAGAAATTTGGCAAAGTATTATTTTTATAAGTTATGCACAGTTTTTTCAACAAGCAAGTTCATTAGTTAAAATAGACTTTTAACAGTATAAGAACAAGCAAAACGAGTCTTAAGATAATCAGAGATATCTAATTTATAAGATAAATCAGTAAATTTTTATAACCTCAGGACAAACGAAGCAAATCCGACAAGATAAGAAGAAACGCTCTAATTTTAATTGTATTAACATTTCACTGAATTGGTTTTATACGATAAAAATGAGGTACGGGGTACCTCAGAACTTCTTAGGAATACCAAATTTAACCAGTAACACCTGTTTCTCTTACAGTCTGAGATAGATTTGTTGTATTTCCAGCAGTCGCCCATTGACCTACCTCGATGTAGCTTACATTCTATGATCCAAAGAACCTATAGCTATACTTGCTGTGTTGAAACGAAACTCACAACGTAAAGTGAAACAATTTTTAACTTAATTGGATCATTTTTTCGATTTTAACAATTTTTCAAATAACGTAAAACAAGTTATTCAATAAAAATTAAATAATGCTGATAATGAGATGATACTTGGCACGCATGTTGTCATATATATGAATAACAGCGTGTCAAATTTAATTCATTCATCATTTTTTAGAATTTTAGAAATATTTTCTGGGTCATTATTAACAGTAAATAACGTCATAAAAAAATAATTTCCGGGTAGCACAAAGCTTAAAAACTGATTTTTGAACCAAGTTTAAACTTACTAGAATGAGAGTTACACTGAGAGTTGCGATAATAACATACACACACACAAGATAGACAGATATTTTTGTGAAAACCACTTAGGAGGTCATAAAAACACCTGAAATATTTCAGGTGTTTCAGGTGAAATTTCGTCATCAGATTTTCGTGCGAACACAGTACGAGTTTTCCTCATTTATGCCTGCAGCATAAATGAGGAAAAGTAAAATGCGATTAATTTTATAAGAGTGAGTTCACTACCATATAAAGTATAAATATGTTTAAAAACAAAGATTTTCGAAGGTTAATGGCCTTTCATTAGATATACTAATTTGTTTATATTTTAGCGGTGTCTTAGTGTTGCATATGATTCCGTACAGCCAGCGGGTTTAAACCAAGACAAGTAGGAAGTCTGGAATTCTTCCTAGTCCAGTATTAGACTAAACAAAACTACAAACATCTTAGGTTTTTTTTCTTTTTTACTTCTACACTGTACTACAATATTAGTTTTTCCTAATTTAATCGCAGGTATATAGAGAAAAGTATAGTGGTTGCATTAAATAACAGAAATTAGGCTTCAAACAAAATTATTTGTTTTAGGTATTGTAGCCAAAGGCGATTCTAGGTAAAAATCTTGGGGGAACTTCAGCCACCTTACTATATATCTATATCTATATTTATATATATATATATATATATATATATATATATATATATATATATATATATATATATATATATATATATATATATATATATTATATATATATATATATATATATATATATATATATATATATATATATAATATATATATATATATATATATATATAATATACAGGGTGTTTCATGCAAAGTGTACCCCGTCCCCGAGTATTATTTTATAATGTTAGATAAACTTCGCATAATCTTAAATGAGAAAAAGTTCCGATTTTTACTCGGTTTTATTAAATTATTAGAATTTTTGGCGGAAATTTGTAACCTTGACATATGCAAACAAACTTTTACGTTTAACAAAAGTGTGGCACTAATTTTTGCTGACTAAGCAAATAGGGTTAATGGTGACATAAAATTTTTGATATTCAGGGCAGCACAACTAGACCCAAAGACTGATTTTGTACCAAGTTTCAACTATCTAGCATAAACACAGTGGGAGTTATGCGTGACACACACACACACACATATCAAGCTGAAATCGGTTCAGATGGTCCTAAAGTCCTAAAAACACCTAAAATGGATAATTCAAGTGAAATCTCGGGTTAACATTTTTTGGGTGAAACCAATACTTTTCCTCTATATGCCTTCTCTATAAGAAGGTGAGGAAAAGTAAAAAGTAGGTTCTGTTGATTGGAAACCCTTGCTTCACTCGTCTAGATAGTAAATAAATCATGAAACGGATTCATTTTACTATCTAGACGAGTGATAGGCCCAGCGGTCATGAAACGGATGTCACCCATTTACGCTTAGGTTCAACTTAATCATGCTCAATGCTGCTTAACTTTTAAGATCCAACAAAAATCATGGATATAATTTGCGTACTTATTTATTACATTTCAACTCAATGGTTTTTAACCAATTTTTTTTAAAAAAAGTACACAATTAACTTAATAAAAATTGAACTAAAGCTGATAATGAGATGAATCTTGCCACATATGTTTTCTTATACATGGCTATATGCATGCTAAATCTCAAATTAATTGCAACATTTATCCGCGTTTTATGATTTTTCGAAATGTTTGCTGAGTCATTATAGCAGGTTAATGACGTCATATTTTTTTCGGAAAGCACAAATACACCTATAGACTGATTTTTGTACAAAGTTTCATCTCACACATATACACACTTACAGACAGACAAGTTTGTGAAAACCACTAAGGAGGCCTTAAAACACCTGAGACGGATAATTCAGATGACATCCCGGTTTCGATTTTTTTTTTCAACACAATACTTTCCTATATATATACCGACGAAATTAAAAGTAATTGTAATAATTTTAAAATTTTGCTGAATCAGCTAATTTTCCAGGCCCTGATTAAATACCAGTCTTGTAATTTTCTTACTTTTCTCTACAGACCTGTAAATCGTATGATCATCATGGATCTTATTACGTAAAATATCACCTCTCGGCTCCTAGACTACGATGATGCAGATCATTAGGTTAAAATTAGCTTCGCAAATAAACCTTTCTCTCTATGTTTTGTTATTCCATCAACAAATCCCACAGTGACCTTCAAATGTTATACCATTATCACAGAGGTGTTTGAAATACATCACTTATAACTAATAATTAGAGCAAGATAGAATTATGAAGAGTGACAAAGAATCACCAAAATAAAAATCAAAAGAATAAAAAAATACCAATATTACCTAGTGCAAGTATAGAGATGATGGTATAAAACTTTCATGTAATTCCCGAAACAGTCTAAATGAAAGGTAACGTGGTCCAATTTAACTTTTTACACTCAAAAAAGATGCAGCAAAATTACCGTCTTTGTTTAAATGGTAAATTTGAACTAACAGCAGTCTAAATAAATGCGAAAAAAGATAATGGTTCCCAATAATGGTTGTAAATATATGAGGTCTTGGCGGTTTCACTTTGTGACTTGGCCATTACGCAGCACATCACAAAAATGCATAATAAGCCTATTAAGATGTTAAGTACCACACTATCTTAAGCTACTTAAATAATTGTACTTTGAAATTATATTAACATGAATATGCAACAAGAATAAAGTGAAATATAGTTACCTATTAAACTTCAACTAATCTCTTATATTGTCCTTATAAATTATTTATGCAATAATGGAGATCTACACTCATCTTAATCTTAATATATTTGTTATACAAATATTACAAACAAATTTAAAATACCATTTGTATAATATACAAATTATAGAAAAATAGAGCAACAACAGTATCATACCCTTGCACAAACACTCAAATGAATGTAAATGTCAGTAAAGACGCAAAAGTGACGCCTGAAGAAGTAACGCAGAAGTGACGCCTGAAGAAGTGACACCTGCAATAAATTCATACAGTACCACACAACTGAGTCACTAATGACAATACCCTCCGCTGTATTTAGAAGTTAATCTTCAAATACAAACGCGAGATGAAAACAATGCTCTGTATTATATAGCGGTACCTTTATATCCACGTGGTATACACGTGTTCTTTATGAATAATACTCTTTATTCTGTTTTTGTCGTCAAGATTTTATGCCTAGTCGTCTCTTTAAATTATTAGATAAAAGTTGGACGAAAAAATCATGTTTATAGAGAACACCATTCTCAGTACATCTAATATATTCAAATTTTATTAAAATTAATTTTTGGAGGTGTCACTTGAAGTTACATTACGGACAGTACTTAACTTAGGTCTCATGTTTTACAGCCAATTTTCGTATGCCCATCACTCTGTTGAGCAGCCAATTTTCGTATATCCGTCACTCTGTTAGCTGCCAATTTTCGTATGCCCATCACTCTGTTGAGTAGCCAATTTTCGTATGCCCATCACTCTTTGAGCAGCCAATTTTCGTATGCCCATCACTCTGTTGAGCAGCCAATTTCGTATGCCCATCACTCTGTTGAGCAGCCAATTTTCGTATGCCCATCACTCTGTTGAAGCGTATATGCCCGTCACTCTGTTGAGCAGCCAATTTTCGTATGCCCGTCACTCTGTAAAGCAGCCAATTTTTTATGCCCATCACTTTTAATATATTTTAGCAACCTTGTGAGCGATGTGAGCCTCTTCAGACATTCACGCATATATTTATACCAATGTATTTATGCATGTACGAGATATTGTTCCTAGACATTTCTATGGGACACAATAACATTCTAACACTTTATCGAATCAAAATGAAACTTGGTACGAAAATCGACCTTTTTAATGTCCCACGCCCTATTGTTTATGAAATATGTGTGACGTCATTAACCCGCAATAATGACTCAGCAAAAATTTCAAAAAATCATAAAACTTAAAAAGTTGATTGATCGTGCTGAATTTTACACAAATACAAATATGTATGGTGCACAAATATATGAAGTTTAAAATTTATTATCAGCATTACTTTAGGTTTTATCTATTATCATATATAACATTAAGTCACTTGTTTAATATACCTAATATGCTATTTTAGCAATTTTTCAAACGAAATAATTTTGTCAATTTGTCAAAGCCATTTTGTCCATTGCTAGGGAAGCGATACTCTTTTGCTCATTGCGAGCGAAACGAGCCCCTTCCGAAAAACCCATGACTCTTCATGACCCCAACCTTATAAATTATTTTTCAATCCTGTTAGTATTTTGAGCCTGTTAGTAATTAACATTATTTGATGTATTCTATTGAATTGAGGTCCTGATGCAACACATTACTTGTTTATTATATTTAAAATTTACTATTAAAAAAAATTGTTATAAAACTATTTTTTTAATTTGCAGTGCGGGTTAATCTTACTTTTCTGATTTTCCAGGGGAGGGGTCAAGTGACCCGTTTGACCGCCCCTTGCAGACGCCTTGCATCTATGCGATCGCCCTGGACCTTAGAAAAACTACATAAGATATCTTCTGAGAGGTCGACTATTTGGGTTCGTGCTGTCACTTGGTTGTGTAAAAGTTTTTCATAAAATATAACCGGCATTAGAAATGTATCTGTTATCATCGAAAGCTGCTGCAGCCAAAGAGACTAAAACTATTAGAGGGAGTACAGAACCCCATTAACACAGTGATAAGGGGTCTGGAAGTGAGACAGTTTCCATAGGTGCCGTAACTGTACTTACCCCTACTATAGTCTCCCTAGAGAGAGACTAGATACTCCACCACCCCTTTACAACTCCTATTGTAGCATGCAATCTACGAACGGCGGACATTTTTCAGTGATGCCACATTAAACCACTTTAATCAAAACTAACAATTAAAGAATACATGCAATAGATAATAATTAAAACTTGTTTAAAATTAATTTTACTTGATTTAAAACAAAAAGTCGAAAAATAATGTAATCTTTACGTGAAATTGTAATTATTAGGAAAATAAAAAAAATGACGTCACCAATGTACCGTTACGGCACCTAGCTACCCAAGGAATGATAAGAGCTGTTGTTCCTCTAATAGTTTTAGTATCTTTGGCTGCAGCTCTTTTCTTCTCTACTTCTCGCCACGGAAGATGATTTGTTAACATTAAAAGTGATGGCAAAGCTAAGGTTAAGAACATTATTAATGTATAATTCATACTATTTTTCATAATAATTCACAACCAACTTTTATTTTTAATCTGATTTATTACTTCCAAAATAGTATTAACCTTGAAACAATTAATACATATAAAAACAATGTTTAGCATAAATGAATAATTCCACGTGTGATCACAAGTATTAATACGTACTACTAGCCATGGGAAGCAGGTCATCCAAGCCACGTGCAAGAATTAACCTTAACATTAATAGTAATTATGTTTGTAAATAGTGTAATAAATATTTAATTAGTGTATTAAATATATTTAATTAATATATTAATTATCCTTTTAGAATGGTATATCTATTGTAATAAAGTCAAAGGCTTTTTAAATATTGGATTCCACGTATTTAATGCTAGATACAATATTGAATTCCATATTTTGTTGAACGAGTTAGTAAAATAATTATTAAGTTTCAAGTATCAAGTAGGATTATTCCATCCCTCAATAGTGTGATTAGGGTGGTGTATCTCACAGTAGTGAGGTTAGGTTGGAGTAATCCCACAGTAGTATGAATAGGATATAGCATCTCTATAGAGTGGTTAGGTTGAAGTATTCTAAACTAGTGTGATTAGGTTGGAGTATCCCACAGTAGTGTGATTAGATGAGGTTTGAGTATCCCGCTGTAGTGTGATTAGGTTGGAGTAACACAAGGTAGTGTGATTAGGTTGGAGTATCCCACAGTAGTGTGATTAGAGTACCCCACAGTAGTTTGTTTAGGTTGGAGTAGCCCACGGTAGTGTGATTAAATAGAAGTAGCCCACAGTAGTGTGATAAGATGAGGTTAGAGTATCCCGCAGTAGTGTGATTAGGTTGGAGTATCCCGCAGTAGTGTGATTAGGTTGGAGTATCCCGCAATAGCGTAATTAGGTTGGAGTATCCCACAGTAGTGTGATTAGGTTGGAGTATCCCCTAGTAGTATGGTTTGAGTATCCCCTAGTAGTATGGTTTGGTTCTAGGCGTTGCAGTTTTCCTTGCAACGTCTGGACCCACAATAAAGCTTCGACAAAAGGGGACATAGGGGGGTAAGATGGGAGGGAGCCGGAAGGCTCAAAATAAGACTAAGGCTGAAGTAATGTGAATAACGGTTCCAGGCTAGGTTCAAGGGGTTTCGCGGAGTGATTTTTAGTTGGTATGAGGCAGACCCTGAGTCCAACACTGTTGACAGACCGCTATCTTCGTGCGTAAATGCATTTCTCCTCTCTTTTTGGTAACATATTTCCCGCAAGAAAAATTTTGCCAGAAAAAAAGTAGTATGGTTAAGTTAAATTAACCCACGGTAGTGCGATTAGGTTGGAATATTACGTAGTAGTAATTAGGTTCCAAATTATCAGAACATAATTATGTAAAAGTGTATAGTATACCATATCAATTTGTAGTATAAAGTGTTCCACAGGAGGAAATAATTCTCAGGATATCTGAATTAAGTTCAGCTAAATTTTTCCACCTCCAATGTTATGAGGAAATATTTCTAGATAGCTCTGTGTGAAATTACAAAAAAAGTAACAAATAAAAATATCAAATTAAACATTGTTTCTCCTTAACTTAAGACTTTTAGCCATTATCATTCTTACTTAAATGAGTGCTCAACTAAGAAGTTAAAAAATCGTTGGCAATAACATAAACTTGCTTCGTGTGTAATCGTAATTCTAAGCATAGCATCACAAAAGGCTAATCTGGTACAACCTGTATGGGGGGGGGAGGGGTTCCGCCACAAAAATATTTTTCAACACGCTATACTTTGTAACGCGGATTTTCATACATACTGACTTCTATTGATGAAAAATTATATTTGAGTTAAATTCTTTCGACATCGGTACATAACACACGATTTAACTAAAATATGTAAACTCTTACTTAATAATGCGATCAAGTTTATAAGTATTAAACTTTTTTGTCGAATTTCCGTATAATTAAGAGCTTATGCGAAAAAATACGAGCCTTTTAAATTAATTATGCCTGCCTTTTGAATTAATTATTTGAAATTAATTCAAATAATTATTAAATTATCGCCTTTCAAGTGATTCTTTAATTTCAAATAATTTATTTATTTCAACAATAAATGTTTCTTTAGTTTTAGTCCAGGATTTCGCGAAATTTCTAGAATTGTAGAAGTTTAGCACTAGACTAAGTGTTAAAAGCTATCAGTAGGTTTTCGCTTGGTCTGGTACTCACTCGTCTGAACTCGAAGTGTTTACCACTACTCCATACTTGTCTAAATAAGGTTTCTAGTAATTCTCCCTACTCTTTAGGAGCTGTAAAAGGGTCCGGAAAACCAAACTTTCTCACAACTTTTCTTTATTTTCATTTAACTAATGAAAATATTTTAGTATTATTACAAATTTTAACTATTCGAATACACCTAAAGCTTGGATTCAACTATTCGAATTCAGTTTGGATTAATTTTAATATGAAAATCGTATCGATCTGTAGAGCATACTCCCAACAAGAACGACTTGAACGTTTTGAAATATTAGAGCCACTTTTTACAGTTTTAAACAGTCTATAAGTATATAAAATAATAACTACCGTTGGGGTGAACTAGAGAGTTAAAGCTTGCCTCAAAAATCAGACTTAAAGTCTAAAGTGTTGCCTAAAAGTTTTTAGACCACAATAAATTATTTTTCTTAGTCATCGAAATTTCAAAAAATTCGTTAAAAATGTTACTTATTGAGTTTGTCAACGTTAAGAAAATGTACATCTATAAGAAGTAAATCGATCTCAAAATTGTATATTGCTATTAGTCCACGTTAGAAATATATACTTCGCAATTTTCAAACATTGACGTCGTAAAACTTCTCATCTTCCAACTGTTTTCACAAAGTACATCATAAGATAGCGTAAACCATAAGAAACTAATAGTCAAAATTCAATTGCTAACTTTCATTGGTGCGATACTTAAAATGATGTGAAAATGTACATCTGTCAAAAATATGACACATAACCGCAAAAAAATCAAATTAACAAAACATATAGAAAAAAATCAGGTTCGGGTTGCCTCGGAACTTTTCCTTATCTAATCGGATTCACTACGCTTATGATCCCTACTTCGGACTCGCTTCGCTCGTCCTCAGACTATAAAAAATACCAAATTTATAGCAAATTATCTGAGGACAAGCGAAGCGAGCGTTAAATTTACACTGCAAAACGTCTTCAGGACTTGCTCGTCCTCAGATATTAAATGCAATCGTTTCATTTCCAGATGTCGCCCATCCAGGAAATAAACACGTTTGATGCTACTTAGCTTTTATGATCCAACAAAAACCGTATACTTGATTTGAGCGTTTCTACTTTCCCAAATGACACTCTACTGAGAGCCCCTAGAGTTTCTGCACACACTGCAACCAGGGGAGACTGCGTTTGTTTAGTATATTGTAAACTGTGACAAACTGTTGTCACTGTTTCTCTAGTATATTTTTCTAGTCCCATTAGCTATTCTAGTTTCATTAGTCTCATCTAGCCAGTTGTTTACAACCTCACTAGTTTCTAGTCTAACCAGATACTCTTTATACTTACTGCTCTGTCCAGTTCGATACAGCCCGACGGGGAGAGACGTCGGTAGCAAACCTGAAGTTAGTGTACTGAGCAAAAACCCATTCCCATAGCCCTGACCTGAAAGCCAAAGCTCCGCAGATCATCAGGAGGCGTTTTGCAGAACCAAACACATCATCCCTCAATTATTACTATCATTATTTAAAGAATAAAAATTTATAAAAACTAGGCTGCCGATACGTAATTTTCGTCACATAATTAAATGGTTATGTATTGTAATACTTTCCGAAATTTTAATTAACATTAAGGTATAACACCCTAGGAATTCGTTACCTAATAATTCTGATGTTGAGCGTACCGATCCTTATAATACCATCAAAGGTTTGGGTAATCACAACATTTTAAGGACGAGCGAAGCAAGTCCGAAGTCATAACCACTCTACACTACATTTTTTTTTATCGTGCCTATCATACCAATTTTTAGTTGTTTTTAAATATTTTTATGACCACCTTTTACTAGTTATAATTTTGTTTCGTTTCCTTTTAAATGATAGGAATATTTACCAAAAAGCCTTATTTCCAGTAGGAAATATTCCAAAGATGTAATTAGATAAATTTTACGTAATGCTACTGAGCTATTGATTGAATTGAATTAATTGAATCCAGTAATTATTTAATTTTCTGCCGTCATTTAACTTCTCCGTACATAAACTTAATCCTAAATATAATACATAAATCAGATAACGAAAAACTACTGTGGGAATATCATCAGGTTTTTATTAGATTCATACATCATCATATTATCAGTATGTCTGGTAGGAGGATATGCGTGATATAAAGAAAATATGACTCGTTACTCACGACATATAGTGGAAAAGTTGTCATAGCAACCCTTTGCTGTGATTAATCAGCAAAAAATATATCTCAAATAAACCCTAATCCATCAATAAGTTATCAAAACATACGAAGTAATGTATGCCCATCAGTAATTTGTTAATGTACGTTGAGATCTGGAAGTTTTTTTTTCAACCAGTCGATCCATCAGTTAAAGCTGTCTTAATGGTTCTATACCGTGCTAAAGATTATTCTATCTTCACTTTTTTTCTGTAGCACGTGCTTTCATTTGATTGCTGTATAAACTATAAAAATCAAAGAAGTTTTTTTTCTCCACGATTTTTCTTGTGTGTTTTTTAAAAGACGAACATTAAACCCCCATTATTTAAGCAATATTAAGAACCCCAAACAGCCACATTTCTATAATCCTTTAAAGAACGTGTTTGTAAGCATCAAGGTTCTGATGATGGCCGGTGCGGAACCTTCATTCAAGAATTAATAGCTGGCTTTACCACAGTGCCCCAAGGCGTATAGTATGGTACATGTCTTAACTCCTACGAGCTGAAGACAGATCCCAACGCGTCTATTTCTTTTTAAAGCTTACACCAATAATCAAGAAAACATCTTAAACGTTTTTTTAAAGTGTTTAAAGGTATGTATTTTATATTTTTTTTCTATTCTTTTCGTTTAAGACACTTTATAAAAACAATTAAAATTAAAAAAATAAATAAATTTTTAAAAGTTTAGAAAATTAGAGAAAAAATAAATGAAGCCAACTAAAGTACTAGGTCAAAACTTTTAGGGTGTAATTTACGATACAAATTAAAGTACTTGGTCGCAACTTTTAGGGTGTAATTTACGATACAAATTAAAGGTACTTCGACGCACTTTAGGGTGTAATTTACGATAAAAAATTAAGTACTTCGTCGCACTTTTAGGGTGTAATTTACGATACAAATTAAAGTACTTCGTCGCACTTTTAGTGTAATTTACGATACAAATTAAAGTACTTCGTCGCAACTTTTAGGGTGTAATTTACGATACAAATTAAAGTACTTTGACGCACTTTTAGGGTGTAATTTACGATAAAAAATTAAAGTACTTCGTCGCACTTTTAGGGTGTAATTTACGATACAAATTAAAGTACTCGTCGCACTTTTAGGGTGTAATTTACGATACAAATTGTCCAAAACTCGCCTCATTTAGCCTTCGATGTCTACGACTATGCATTAAATACAAATCTAGCCTTAGCTGTGGAGCAGAAAATAAAAAGCAGGACTAAACTAAAAAAATGTAATAATTAATACACGACGAAATTCGCTTATCTCCAGGGATCCTGTATTCCATTACATATTTTACCGGTTTCATTAATCTCCAACATTATATCAAAACCTGCATTCTATATTTTTTTAATTATTTTTTCCTAATTACATTATTTTGATTAAAAAATATTAATTTATTATTTATACAATCTTGCAGTTGAGTATATTTAATTATTTTTGTCTGAAAAATAATTCGGCAGATAATAACAGCGTGATAATGTTTGTTTCAATTAATTCTTATAATTTAATTATTCCATTGTTCCAAAGAGAATATACTCGCATGTAAGTAATATATTACCTGGTTTATTTTATATTATGACTTTATTTATATTTAAATAGTTATTAAAGGCGGCCATGTTGTTGAATATAGTCACGCCTGAAGTAATGCAGATAAAATAAAAGAAAATGTATAAAAATAAAACTTAAATTAGACATCAAGCAGATAACGCCTAGTAATTGGGTTTCCTAAGGAAGGAGTGCATATCCTTACTACAACATAGGCATATCCTTACTATCATATAGGCATATCCTTACTATCATATAGGCATATCCTTACTATCATATAGGCATATCCTTACTATCATAAGGGCATATCCTTACTACAACCTATACTGTACCAATATTGCAATAAAAACGGGCAATAATATAAATATTATTAAGTCTAGTATGAAATTAATCAGAGGAAGCTGCGATATCATGCACTCAGCTTATTTCTTTATTTTTTAACATTTTATATTGAGGAATACAATTACTGTTAGTATTAGAGCTAGCATAGTTTCGTAGGCTTAAAGGCTGGTAAGAGAAACCAGAGGTTTTGTAGTAATTGACCACCATTTGTCAACTTTTTGGTCATCTGGAGTGGTCTTATCGACTTCGGACAGATTTTATTCGAAATAAATAAGTTGAGCTGTGGAGTCGATAAATAAAAGGAATTGAATAGAAACAGTCTCTGCATGATTTAAAAGATAATATATTGGAACAGAGGCCAGCCTTTCAGTTTTTTCCAGTTGAAACGAGTTTGTTTCAAGGTTTTTGACAACTCAAATTAATGTCTGTTG
>JACMZG010001863.1:11544268-11646480 GCA_018340805.1 Microvelia longipes | reverse complement strand
ACATTTGGTTCACTGTTTACACTTCAACTTTCTTACCTTAGACTTTTCTCATCATTTACAAATGAACAATTAAGGTTCACTTTTGCAGCTTTAGAAACTTTCTACCTGTACACGACTTTTCCATCTTTACTGAAATGACATTTAGGTTCACTTGTTACAACTTAAAACTTTCTTACCCTTACACTTTACCACCAATTTGACTAAAGTTGACATTTAGGTTCACTTTTACACTTAGTAACTTCCTCACCTTACTCTTTCCATCTTGGACTAGTGACATTTAGGCTTCACTTTTGCACTTCCTTTACACTTTAGTAAAGGTTAAGTGCAAAGGTAAGAAGTGTAAGGTAACACTTTCTTACCCTTACTTGTTACAGTGTCATTTACAAAATAGCCGACTTGGAAAAGGCTATTCGTACATTCGATACGCTAGTCTTCAATTCTCATGGTATTCTTACAATAGAATTTTTATTGTTATTAGTATCGGTCTATCACCAGGTCTTGTTCGTCTTTTTAGGTAACATTTCTTAACCTTACCTTACCATCTGACTAGTGACATTTAGGTTCACTTTTACACTTCAAACTTTCTTACCTTACTCTTTACATCTTGAATAAGTGAATTTAGGCACTTAACATTAGAACTTCTTTTACCTTAACCTTTACTTCGGAAAGGACATTTAGGTTTTGACACTTACTAAGTGACTTTAGGTTCACTTTACACTAAAAACTTTCTTACCTTACACTTTCATCTTGACTAAGTGACATTTAGGTTCACTTTTACACTTAGAACCTTCTTTTACCTTTTCATTCTTCACTAAGTGACATTTTAGTTTACTTTTCACTTAAACTTTCTTACTTACAACTTGCTGTGAATTAGGCACTTTTACACTAATTTTTTCCTTCATCCACTTGATAATGACATTTAGGTTCACTTTTACACTTAGAACTTTCTTACCTTACACTTTTCCATCTTGACTAAGTAACATTTAGGTTCACTTAACTTTAAACTTTCTTGACCTAGCACTCCCATCTTGACTTAAAAACATTTAGGTTCACTTTTACACTTAGAACTTTCTTACCTTACACTTTTCCATCTTGACTAAGTAACATTTAGGTTCACTTTTAACTTAGAAACTTTTTTAAACCTTACACTTTACATCTTGCTAAGTACATTTAGGTTCACTTTTTTTAGCCACATGAATTTATTCATAATTAAATACAGGGTGGTCTAAAAGTCTACCCCCTCTTAATTTTGAACGTACATAAATTTTTGAAACTTGGGGATCTCAATTGTGTAAAGTTTATTTTTTTTGAATTGAAAAATTTGGGCGCAGCGCCCCTATGGGGCTCCGCGGCACCTAAGTTTAAAATGTACATATATTGTATTTCATATCCTTTTAATAGTGTAAATAAAACAAATTAATTAAAGATGTATTATCAAACATTTACACGACATTTTATCAACAAATATACAGCAGTTCACTTTATTAAATAAAATTTCTAAGTTTTAACAGGAGGCAAATAATATTCATTACAGTAAAGTAGGAAGGGTAGAGATGGGGTCGAAAATAGACGAAGTTTGCCGAATCGTTGTCTTTCTCTCACGCCAAAGATAAACAGGGTAAGTTATCAGGGCCCCTTTATCAGGTCTTATCACCCCCTACTAGGCCCCTATTTACTAGAGAAATTTTAATGATTTGCACCTTGGTTATAAAGGGCGTGGCTGAGTTTTCTCGTCTAAAAGAGAAAAAGGTTATTATAGATTATGATCTTATCCTAAACCATAAAGCATTCTATTTTATTGATCAACTGTACTCAGACTGATTAATGATATGCATTGTTTGAAAGATTAAACAAGTATTCTTCCACATGAATCTCACAGGAGCATGTAAAAACCTATTTCTATTAAAAGCTTTAAATTTTGAATGAAAAATTGGTGAAAAGTTATTTTCACTTCCATATAAAGAATAACTAGATACCTTTGCTTATTGAATTTCTTGACCAACAAGATTATTAACTTTGGAATTTCTTTGACCAACTAGATATAGATAACTTTGCTTATTGGATTTCTTGACCAACTAGATTATAGATAACTTTGCTTATTGCATTTCTTGACCAACTAGATTTAGATACTTTGCTTATTGATTTCTTGACCAACTAGATTATAGATAACTTTGCTTATTGAATTTCTTGACCAACTAGATATAGATAATTTGCTTATTGAATTTGACCAACTAGATTTAGTAACTTTGCTTATTGAATTTCTTGACCAACTAGATTATAGATAACTTTGCTTATTGAGATACCAACTAGATTCTTATTGCATTTCTTGACCAACTAGATTATAGACAACTTTGCTATTGATGCATTTTACTTGACCCTAGATTATAGATACTTTGCTCATGAATTTCTTGACCAACTAGATTATAGATACTTATTGAATTTTGTGACCACTAGATAATGTAACTTTACTTAATGGATTACTTTGGCAACTAGATTATAGATAACCATCTTTTGTCTAATCTGGGTCTATATAAGTAAGGTCTTGAAGTTTTTTGAAGAGTTAACCACTGTTTTACTCTAGTTTTTCACCAGAGATTAAAATTATCTAAACAAAGACAAATGAAGTGTAACAACAAAATTTAAATAAATACCAATAATTTATTCGAAGGGTCAACAAAAATTTTAACAACAGAAATTTAAATTTATAAAAATCCAGGAGGCACTAACAGCTATGAATAACACATTTTACCTTATCGAGCGACTTTCGCCCCAAATTTGATTTTTATTCAAATGTTTATCATAATTATGGTCGAAATCTTTATGTATTCGAAAAATAAATGATGAAAACAAAAAGAAAATTGTGTAAGGTGTTATGTTAGTCTTAGATTTATATAAAGGCGATTCTAGGTAGCACATTGAGGAACTTTAATAACATCAAAAACGTTTCAAAAGAAAATATAGCCAAGTTTAAATTCTTGCAAGGTTCAAAGCAATGCGCGATAATTGATGGTTATGAAAATACAACAATACGATTCTTCCAAATCTAAGGTAATTCTTCTAAATATTCGGTGAAGAAGAATTATTGTAGGGATTACGTAAAATTACTCTATTGCAAACTGGTAAGTTTGCAAAGAAATCAAAAGATTGGGAGAAAGATTAACAGTAAACACTTGGTATTTAACCTACTTGGAACCATGTCAGGTAAGACACATCTTAACTGAGTACACACATATTTGAAGTATTCATTGACAAATTTGGTTTAAAAACAATATAACAACTATGTTTTGTTTTTGTGACAAGTTTTTTGCATTTTTAAAAATTTTAACATATATATTAAGATATCATCAATATTAAAAACACCAATGTTCATCAATCTTTTAAATAAAATATAATCCTATATGCGTGCCAAATATCAAATCATTTTCATGAATTTTGTTACAGGAATTTTCGAAATGTTTGCTGAATCATTGCCTCAAAACATCAAACCATACAGAAAGTAACTATGTAAAACATCAGGAGTCAAAAAAAAAAAACAGATAGTACAATAAATTTGGGTTTCGAATTTTTAACACATACTTTTCCTATATAAAAAAATTATTCACACACACACACACACACACAACCAACACACACACACACACCATATATATATATATATATATATATATTATATATATATACACGTAATTTTCTATACACACATTGTGTATACACTCAATATACACACACAAATATATATATATAATGTGTGCGTGTATTTATTTATGTATACAACCTTACAATCTACATTCTTGATGCAACCTTTGATAAACTTCCTTTAAATGACTCCTACTTCATTAGCTATTTTTTTCCTAAATGCACTAAAAGGCAAAAATGATTTTAGTTATAACGAATTTGAATAGGAAATATATAAATAAATTAAAATAATTTAATATTAACAATAAATTTTTATTCAGTTACAATTTGTGTTAACTTCACAAGAATAATAGTTTTGAAATTTAAATTCTAATAATCGTTGTAAGAAAAATTTCCAGAATACTAACTTGTATGAATGCATTTAATAAAGAGGTGTTGAGGGTGGTGCCTTGGCAGCGGGATTTTTCCTAAGACGCAATAAATTGCTTTTATCGTCATTCCATTCTGAAAAAGTTTCCTTAACATCAAATTCACGTGTAGTCCCATTACTTATTAGGTAAGGTATAAGTATTTAATGCTGTGTGTATTATTTTAATATTTATTGATTTAATTGTGTTTCAATAAAAACTAAAAAATATTCATAAACAACTTCTAATTAAGTTCAAGCTTAATTCTTAAATTAAACTAATTAACTCTAATTTAGTTCAAGCTTAATTCTTAAATTAAGCTAATGAACTTCTTTCTTAATTTTAAATTAATCTAATTAACTTTATTTAGTTCAAGCTTAATTCTTAAAATTTTACTTATCACGGCAAGGAGTATCACACTAGGTGATTCTCTATGCCCGCAAGTCACTTTAACCCGTATAAGAACTTTGTCAAATACATTTATTGTAGACAATAAATAATTTATTAAAAAAAAAATTAAACCACAAACTGATAATAAATTTTTGATAACTGAAAAAAGAAATTTTAGCTGAAGAAAATTTAATTATGTAACATAATGGTAATATAAAACATACTATATTGTAAGCTGGTTGTAACCTCTTATTAATCTAAGATTGACATTTCACCTTTTGGCCCTATTGAAAGGAGCCGAATATAGGCGGAAAATAGCGTACCATGACAAGAAGTCTCATAAAGGTTCTTTCCACTGATACACGAAAGCCGGTTGACTGGTGCACTTAAGTAATGCTGCCAACCTGACAACAAACATTATTTTAAATATGTTCTCATAAATATCTATTAATGAAGAATGATCGTAAAGAACAAATATTATAACTTAAAACACCTGCTGAGTATTTAATAAAACCGGTTTAAAAGGCAAAGGGTGGCGGAATACAAAAATCTAATTTAGTTGACGAGGACTACTTTAATATTATATAATAATACGTTAAACTACAATTTTAAAATCTTTTTAATATTGTAATGCACCGATATTTATATTATTTTTATGAATAATCAATCATTATTTAATAATAGAACATATAATTCAGCAACCGGAAATTTTGTCAACTTTTTTTAGAAATTGTATATTGTTAGGGGTGGCAGCATTACTTAGGTGCACCAGTGAACGCCTGGTGTTATGAGTAGTGCTCCTTCTATATAGTATTATTTTAAGTGTTTTAGTTCTGTTTGATAACACACTTTAAAAGCATAGGAAGCTAAATTAAGGTGCACTGATGCTGCTTTTTTTCGTATTACCCATATCGATCGGTCCTATTTTGACTTAGATACTTCAAATTATGATATAATCATTAAAACCTTCTTAAAAAAATATATTCGTATGGTGACATCTAATGGTCACCCATAAAATATATTTTTTAAGAATATATTTTAAAGACAATATTTGGTGCATTTCTGCACCAAATTTGGTTTGGGAAGTAAACTTGAATTACTCACGGGATGAAAGTAAGGCTGTTTAACGTCAAAAGGTCAATATGTTACCATATGAAGCAAATAAATCGGGTACGGGGTCCTCGGAACTTTTCCTCATCACATGAGGATTCACGTTTGTCCTCCCTAACTTCAAACTCGTTCGCTCGTCTTGGAAATATAAAATTACCACTTTACACTGTAAACACGTTTCGGGACTCAGATAGTAATACTTCGTTTAACACCAGATGTCACCCATACAGGCTTTTGAACACGTTTGATGCAACTTAACTTTTATGATCCAACAAAAATCTAGATATATTTGTCGTATTCAAACGCAATTTATTTATTACGTAAAGAGATACACTGGTCAAAAATTTTAACTAAAATGAATTTTTTAATGATTTGTACAAAAGTGAAAGTTTTTAAAAAACGTACTAAGTCATTCGATTAAAATTAACTAATGCTGATAATGAGATGAAACTTGGCACATATGTTAGACTCATAAATATCTAATGCGCGCTATAGCTAAAATTGATCGCAATATTTTGTCGCGTTTTATACATTTTGAATTTTTCTGTCATTATTGTGGGTTAATGACGTCATAAAAAAAATCATTTTTAGAATAGGACAACTACACCTATATATTGATTTTTGTACAATACAACCAACAATACTTGTATAAATCTGACAACTTTGTGAAAACCATCAGGAGGGCCTTAAACACCTGAAACGGATAATTCATTAGTCATCCCGGTTTCAGAGTTTTTTGCTAACACAACACTTTTCCTACACAACTACAGTATAAATAAGGAAAATGAAAATTGATAAGATAAACAACTTTATGATTCAAGGTCAATTTAAAAGTGAACATTTATTGTAATGGAAAATACAACATGTTGGACTTATTGTCAAGATTTTAATGCAATATAAATGTCATAATTTCCACGAAATCGTAAATAAATGTAATTTCACTTCGTTGCATACAACATTAAGGTAAAAATGTTTTTGCTAGGTAAATACTAGAGTTATCTCTCAAAGCCACTTATGAAGCTTTATAGAGAAAATGGGTCGAGACGAAATTATTGGCAATGGCCTTTCCATCCAGTATATTTAATCAAATAATAATTTAAAATGTCTGGGATGAGATAAATTCAATATTTATCGCGGCAAAGTTTTGGCTTTTGACAAATTAAAAATTTTAATTTTTACTTTAATTTCTTTAAATTTGTTATGGGCTCATGCCCAAATCATTTGTGCGGCTAGCTTGGCTTAAACGTTCAATATAACTATTGACATTATTATTCTAGTTTGAACATTTCAAATAACAATTATATTCTAACAATCTTTCATTATTCCCTTTTTACTTTTCGTCATGTATACCGTAGGTATATAGGAAAAGTATTGTGTTTGCAAATAAAATCCGAAACCGGGATGAAACCGGAATTATCCGTTTTAGGCGTTTTAATGGCCTAAACGAATTGAAATTTGGCACGCATGTGACTATGAATAAACTAACATATGTGCCAAGTTACATTGCATTATCAGAATTAGTTTAATTTTTATTATCACATCACATCGGATGAGCGTAGCGAATCCGATGTGATGAGGAAAAGTTCCCAGCTAATCGTACCCTATTTTTTTCTATGTAGAACTTTATAAAAATTGTCAAGACATATTTGATTTTGAAATCAAAAAAGTGAAATTTTTAATTAAATATAACCGAGTCACAGGTTATGAGTAAACACGCAATACTTGACGAAAAGGGTCAAACCACAGGTTTAAAAAAATAAATATTCCCAAAAATAAAAAATACCTTTACTTAACAAAACATGCATCACATTAAAAATAACTAGCTATATAAATAAAAATAATATAAAACATATTTTCACAGCAAGTCGCAGTAGGCCGTGATTTATCGCGACCCGTTACATTGAAATGCAAATAAGTAAAAGGCTTATTTTTTCGGCTGTGCTTCGTATAAGCCAGAGCCTCGTTATTTTTCTATTGCGGGACTTACGAACTCCCCCATTCCGTGTCACTAAGAAATATTATCGTTTAAACACCTAAAAAATAGTATAATAATAAATATTCTTTTTATAGGCATATTTTATTTGGTATATAACAAGTATATTTTATTACGTGGTCTATTATTAGTTTTATTTGGCCTGTAATAGCCTTTTTTAAATTATTCAATATTCAAGAGGATATTTTTAATGGTTAGCATCGAGCTATTTCGTATTTATTTAATAGACCCATTACGCAACTTTAAAGAATAAATTAAATAAAAATGTTAACAATTAGGAGAATAGATATAATAGAGCAAGTATTAACAATAAGGTATAAAGTATAGGAGAATAGATATAATAGAGCAATAAAACAATAAGATAAAAGTATAGGAATAGAATATAATAGAGCAAGTAATAACAATAAGATATAAAAGGTATATAGATTATAGGAGATATAGAGCAAGTAATAACAATAAGGTAAAAGTATAGGAGAATAGATATAATAGAGCAAGTAATAACAATGAGGTATAAAAGTAATAGATATAATAGAACAACTAATAACAATAAGGTATAATATAATAGGAGAATAGATATATATATATAAATAGAGCAAGTACTATCAATAAGGTACAAAAGAACTAATAATATAATGAGTTTATTATTGTAAGATTAAAATTAAGTTCTTAAGTAAATAAACTGCGCATCTTCCCCATAGTGATAGTCAGAGATAGTATAGACGGAGAGGTGATCGTGTCAAGTAGATAATGTCGTTAGGCACTTGTTGCTAACTCCTTAAAGGAAAGAATTTGGATGCACATGTCATGATTCATTACAATCTAAATTATTTGGATTTTCGGTTAATGACAGTGCAAATAATTCGTACATACGACGTACCTATAAATATCCTACCAATGCATACAGAATTATTAATACTTTAAGAACGAATTCAATTGGAGACAGAGAAAAAACACAACTCTAGTAAGGAGATGACGGGAGACAGAGAAAAAAGCACAACCACCCTTGTAAGGAATGACGGGAGACAGAGAAAAAGCACAACCCTTGAGGGAGATGACCTCTAGTAAGGAGATGACGGGAGACAGAGAAAAAAGCACAACCCTTGTAAGGAGATGACAAGAGACAGAGAAAAAACACAACTCGTGTAAGGAGATAACGAAAGAAAGAGAAGAAACACAACTTTGTAAGGAGATAACGAAAGTAAGAGAAGAAACACTACTTGTGTGAGAAGATGACGAGAAACAGGTGACAGGAAATTATTTAAAAGTAAACAGGGACGAAAAAGAGGGACTTCCAGGCTTGAACATTATTCTTCAATACCATCCTGCTATGATTTTGATAAAAAATGTACTTGTTCGAGAATGGAGATGTAAAATATTTGTTAGCTCAAAACCCAAGTTAAGTCATAAAAAAGTCATTTTAGCAAATTGCCTATTGAAAATGACGCTTATAAGGTAGGCAGGTCGCTCGAAAGGAGTGAAACCATCCCCTTCTAGAAAATATATTGCTACGCCAATAAGAATTGAACAATGAAATTTTAAGATTAGTGAAGGATTCAAAATCTAAAGCGGTTACTTATTCCAACTTATAGGTAATTCTTGACGAATCATAGCGTTAAACTCCTAAGAATACCGTATAAACGAATCTACCAAGTATAAAATAGAATACAGTCGTGAAAGATGTGTGTGAAATTAAACTTGTAGATTATTCCTAGACGAGAGATCGTGATATGTCTATGGGTAATCCTTGATATGAACTATTGTAAATCCTTCTAACAATGCCACATCAGATATCAATATTTCCTATAATACCATCCAAATTAGATTAATACAAGTACAAAGATTTGTGATGTAGAGATTGGCATTATCAATCATTAATTATTCTAAGAGTGATGGGACATGAGGATGATGGGGCTCATGTTGGATATAAAATCCTAGATTATTCCGTGTCGAATAAGAAGACATAATAACAAAAGAATATCCTTTTGCTATGTACTGGCTTGTAAGAACTAACGGTACTGGAAATGATGGATATTTCGCTAGGCCTAGTAATAGACCGACAAGGCCTAAAGCTACACGTTTATTATCTAGGAGTTCCTAGAGTTAAACCTTTAAAATTCCGTCCCATCATCCTACCTCAGCAGATTCCCGCCTCGCCATTTTCTTCCATCCTCTTTATCCGTCTAAATAACTATGAGATGTTTCGTCTATTATTGTTACAAGCCAGAAAACATTTTTTTTTCTATGATCTCCGAAATTGGCAAGATAAAAAAAACTTATAGTCATAAGATGTACTAAAGAATGCCTAGAGAAATTAGCTAAGCATAATTACCTTTAATGATGTTTTCTAGAAGTTCAACAACCACAGAGGAATTGTTAAAATATATTTAGCTGTAATGTACTAAATAAAATATAATAATAAAACACATGTTGCTATTTAATCCATTAAGCACATTATCTTACCCATTAAAGTCAAAATCAAACCTTCATTACAAATTACAGGCACAAAAATTTATAAAAATATACATTTTAAACACAATAAATAAATAAATAATAAATAAACCATCTATTACAAATTAATATCTGCAAATCGGTAGATAGCTGATTAAACACAATATATACATTAAATAGTTATCGAAGAAGTAGGTAAATAACACTTAAAAGATATTTAAGGTTAAAAAAATGATCTCAAAGAAAAAATAAATCACATAAATAATTTGTAACTACGCTGTGAATTACTCACAAAATTAAACTACATATTCCTTGTTTTCCTCTAGAATCATATAAAGTATCGTAGATCTATATTGTTCCTGAAATATGTATGACTTCATTAAACCACTGTATAACTCAGCAAACATTTCAAAAATTGCGGCATCAGCGCCAGGGGCCACATGGCTGTTGTCCTCTATCAGTTTGTCAAAAGGTTGATTCTGCACCAAGTTTCATTTCGGTCCGACAAAGCGTTCGAAAGTCATCGGGTCCCATAGAACATCTAGTAATAAAAATCTCGAACATACATACATACGTATATAATATATATATATATATATATATATATATATATATATATATATATATATATATATATATATATATAATATATATATATATATATATATATATATATATATATAATATATTATATATATATATATATATATATATATATATATATATATATATATATATATATATATATATAATATATATATATATATATATATATATATATATATATATATATATATATATATATATATATATCTCGTATATGCACGATATTTGTATTTTGATGACGAAGCTAGTCTGAAGTAGTTAAGATGAGCGAAGCGAATCCGATGAGATAAAGAAAGTTCCATGATCCCACGTACCTAATATTTTTAATTAACATTATTAAAACTATTTATTAGCTATTTATTAAACATTAATAATAGCTAATTTAAGTTTAAATATTTGGCAAAAACTTCTTTGAAAAATCGCTAAAAATAATGTTTAAAGCTCTAATTAAAGTCACGCACTTATTTTTTTGAGTAGTTTGGCAGTACCTTTAAAATTAGTACTAAAGACGGTCGTTAGAAGAGAAACTAGAAAAGCATTAATGTACAAAAAGTTTGATGCTCTAGATCCTAGACAAGCAAGATCACAATCGGCAGGTTTCAATTATAATTAACCGCACCATCATAATTAAAACTAAGGTCAGCTGCAAACATACTTTCTCAGGTTTAAAGTAAAATATAACAAACTGCTAAATATGAGACTATGCTCTCAAAACTGATTCATTAAAACCTATAAGACAAGACATAAACATGATTCTGTTGGGATCTGTAGGGGCTAAGAAATAAAATTTGACAAAAGAAAAAGATTTACATCCCTAGCGAATATTTAATTATTTATTTATATTTATTTAAACACGCGATATCTCAAACGGTTTAATATTTTTTAATGAAGCTACAAAAATCATTCTTGGAAAATTTCCTTTAAAAAATCTGGAAAATGTAGTAACAAGTAATAATAATGGTAAAATTTAAAAAAGTGTAAACCTAAACATAGGCAACATTTTATTATTAAGCACACATTTTAAAGGAAATTCGCCCGGCATGCAATTTGTGTCAGATTTATTTGGTACAACGGTTGTCTCTTCGATTTGATGAAATCTATTGCACTCCTAGAAGTGCAGTAGAAAAACATAAAAGTCTTCTCTTTTTTTGTTGCAGACTTTGTCTATTTTAAATTTGTTTTCCCTAAAATGGAGAATCAATTTAATCTTCAAGGGTTTCCGGTAAACCTTGTTGGGTACAAGATCACGATCCTTTGATAAGTTGGCCATTAGCTTTGGCACAAATCTATTTGTTTGGCGCAGAACCGTATAAAGCGTCTTGGAATCTATAGCGAGTAGGCAAAGAGCATCTTTAAGAAGGAATAACTAAATGATCGAACATATGTTTCTCATCTCTCTCATCTGTGTTTTAGTGACCATTATTAGCCCCATAAACGTATGGGACGAGTAGTAGCAGGGATCGGAAGCATTGTGTATGTCCATTTATCAATAAAATACATGAAACCAACACTGTCAGTTCTTCAACATTTAAAGAAATGAAATTAATTCATTCTAATTATATAAGAAATTTAATTCATAAAAATTCTAACAGGAAATGGATATATAAACAATTATAATACTTCAATACTATAGTGTATTAGTAACTCATCTCCATTCATATTATTACCAAGTACTGACTCACCCCTCTCTCCTGTTAATACAAAGGAAAATGCTTGTTATGAAATTTCGTCAATTTTTATCGTAACGAGTTTAAATAAAACTTTGAAATAATTTCATCTATTATTGTAATAATTATAACAATGAAGTTAATTATTTAAATAATATTTTCTAATCAAAGTTATTTAGATAAAGAATTTATTTAATAGTAGGCAAATATTGATTATGATTACTTTGTACAAATTAAGTTATCATTTTTTTAGTGATCTACAAGTAATAGTATTTATCATTAATTTTTCTAATAATAGTTTTTATGATGATCAAATAATTATGCAGCGGAATTTGGCAAGCTAGGCAAATTTCCTTCAAAACTATTCCTTCCTGGCTCAATAATCCATTTCTAGCAAAGGTTTTCAGTTTAGTATCACTATTTGTTGCACATTGTTCTGAATTTTTCAAAGAAATTGAACATACTTATTTCATAATTTATTTAACATTCAAAATAATTTGAACATTCAAAATTTTATTATTTACTAACTTTTTCATTTTTTGTCATTTTTAAGAACTGAAGAAGCTCAGGATCCCTGGGCGAAAGCTCTTCAACAATTTATTATCAATACATTTTTATAAGGACTAAAGTCTTAATTAATTTAATTGATATTAAATTTGTAATAGTCCAAAAAGCTCTAAAGATACTTATTTTCATAGGTTATAAAAAACTATGCTCGTCCTTCCAAAATGTACACTGCAAAAAATTATTCGATCATAATTATGGATAAGTTTAAATTAATTTTTAATATTTTTAGGGAATTTTCTTAGAGCAATCTACAAACAATTTAGAATAAAGAAATAACAGGTAAATAGAATAAATTAAAAATATTTGATACATACGTACTTCAGAACTTTTCCTAACTACATCGGATTCGCTATACTGATCGTTACTGCTTCGGACTCGCATCGCTCGTCTTCAGAATATAGAAATCGCCACATTTATACTGCAATACCCTTCGGACTCGCTTCCGTTGATATTAGATATTAAATACATTTGTTCTATTCTAGCGGTCACCTATGCGGCACTTAACTCCACTCGATGCTGCTTAACCTTTGTGATTCAACAAACCCCGTAGATATACTTGATGCATTAAAACGAAATGTATACTTAAATGATCTATTTTTAGGTGTTTTTAAGTCCACCTAAGTGGTTCTCACAAAGTTGTCTGTACGTGCGTATGTACGTGTGAGTGTCTGATATTATCGTAGAACCCAGTGAATCTATGCTAGAAAGTTGAAGCTGGATACAAAAATCAATCTATAGGCTACATGGAAATTAATTTGTACATGACTTCTTTAACCGGCAATTATAACTCAGCAAAAATTTCAAAAAAATCTACAAAACGTTAAAAAAAGGTTCGATCGATTTCAAATTTCGCACGTATTTAAAAAATACATACAAAGAAAACAACATATGTACCAAGTTTCATCTCATTATTAGAATTAGTTTAATTTTTTTATGTAATGACTTATATAAGTTTTTTTTAATTGTAAAAAGTCTCCAATTTACTTCAAATTTGATACAAGTGTAGTTCTGTAGGTAATAAACAAGGATGCAAAGTTTAATTTAAATTCGGCAAATGTATCTACTGCTTTTTTAGATCATAAAAGTTAAGCAGCAGAGCGAGATCAGTGCCTGGATGGGTGATAGCTGGCAATAAAATTAATGTATTCACTGTCTGAGGACGAGCGAAGCGAGTCTGAAGTAGAAAGGATCCGAGGTACCTCGTACCCGTTTTTTATGTTTACATAAACATACCTTAGCCTATACTACGGGCACCAAAAACAAAACATAACATACGCACGGATTATGCAACTGAGTTCATTAACATATTTATAAACTTATTGTTATCATCATTTAGATAAACAGAAAAATAAATTAATATTTTCATTATCCGTATAAAAAGAGCGAGTAATTATTCATTATTCTTACGATTACTCAATGCGTAATGATACAAGATAAATTAATAAAATTAATTATTTTAAACTTTTGACCTGTTTGTAATATCGTGTTATTGACCTTTTATTGAGTTAAAAAAAAATTTATTGTATGGATGTGAATTTTAACACAAATTTTAATAAAAGTTATAATTACTCTTATTTCTGCTTCATTATTCACGACCTCACTGTTTAAACACAATTTCTACAAAGGAACATTAAGAATAAAACGGAATCAAATGTATAGAATAAGGACACGCCAAATTTGATAAACCAGAATTGATAGAAAAGGAGTGCATCATCTTTTAAAAAGGAAAAGTCTTTTTGTCTGGAAAAGGGTCTTATTTAGAGCTCAATCAAATGAAACCGGTGCGGGGTCGATAAAATCATTTTAATAAACCCAGACCAACACTAAAACCCAAACACGGTAAATAACTTAATATTGAAAAATAGGAATGATTAGTAAAATAATTTCGAAACAAAAGACATTTGTTTCAATTTAATATTTAAAAGGTGATCATAAACTAAACTTTAAACAAGCGATTACGATTTTAAAACAATAAGCATCGTTTCGACTATCCTATAGGACGCACGAGTGCGTGCATTTTAGATAATTTGATCTAGAAAAATCTAGAAACATTGAGTATGAAGTAGTAATGCTACTGGTTAGGTTATGAAGAAAAAATCATGGAGATATATTACTATTGAGGTGGCATAGCCTATCTTAAATTCATCGAGAGGGCTGAAACATCTTTACAGGGCTCTTAGGGGTTCTGTGTAACCTTATTGAAACCTCCTTCAATAGTGAGTTAAGGTTATAATAAATCAATTAATTTTGGCTTCCCATACTTTGTTCGTGTTTTGATTTGTATTTTTAACATTCTCTATACAAGTGATTGTAATTTTGTACTGATTATTTGATTGTATTATAATCAAAGGTGGTCAGGTTACTTAACAATGTTTCACAATTTAACTTATAGGGCCCCTCTAGTATTAATATCTCTATGCTAAGAGCGCTGAAACATCTTTTAGGAACTCTCAAGGGCTCTGTGTAACCTCATTTAAACGTCCTCTAAGCTTAGAATAATACTATATATAGAAGGAGCACAGGACCGTAAACACAATGTAATTCCACTGATAACACGAAAGCCGGTTGACTGGTGCAACTAAGTAATGCTGCCAACCTGACAACAAAACATTATTTTAAATATGTGTCATAAATATCTATTAATGAAGAAAGATCGTAAAGAACAATATAATAACTTAAAACACCTGCTGAGTATTTAATAAAACTGGTCTTAGATGGCAAAAGGGTGGCGGAATACAAGAATCTACATTTAGTTGACGAGGACTACTTTTTATATATAATTTTAATAAATACGTTAAACTATAATTTAAAATGCATAAAATATTGTAATGCACCGATATTTATATTAGTATTTTATGAATAATCAATCATTAATTAATAATAGAACATAATAATTCAGCAACCGGAAGTATTGCCAACTTTTTTTAGAAAATTGTATATTGTAAGGGTGGTAGCATTACTTAGTTGCACCAATGAACCGGCTTTCGTGTTATCAGTAGTGCTCCTTCTATATATAGTATTATTCTAAGTCTAAGGCATAATAAGGTTATATAAATTAATTATCGTCTGCTTTTCACACAGTGCTTGTGTTTTGATTTATATTTAGCGTTATACTTTATAGGTTACTCTAATTTTGTTTCGTTTATTTTATTAGATTGAAGTCAAAGGTGTTCAGATTATTTTTACGATGTTTCAAAATTCAACCAATAGAACCCGTCTTGTAATAATAATACCTCCAGAAGAAAAAGAAAGTGAGCAAGCATTTCAAAGAAAATTCGCTCAGCTAGCGGATCTCCGCGGCCAGAATTTTTTGTAAGCCAAATTGATTCTGTGACGCAAATCTTTCGAAGACATTTTAAAAGCAAATTCTAGAACATCAAGGAATTGAGATAGAAGGCACATCAATTCAATGAAATTTTAAAAACAATAAATATTTATTAGTAGGTCAAATATTTTCAATTGTAAACATTTCCTAATTCGAACCAATTTTTCACTGCCATTTCCACTTTTCTTAGAAACATAATAATTATTCTTTCGGAAAAAATAGAATAATTAAAACGTAACATTATAAAGTAAAGAAGTAAACAAATTTTGGAAACATTTAGAGGCTAGTCTCATATTGTTTGCGACATTATGACGTGGTTTCTGCGTCTGATAATTTCTATGCCGGCCGAAAAACAGCTTTCTCTTACAAATAACCTATGACAGCAGCATAGATCTTGATATCGAATATTTAGATAATGCGTTCCCCATATATTCATTATTTTGTTATATCGTAGATCGTATTCATTAAAACGTTACAGTTTCATTTAAACATTGGCCTTAATCTGGAAAAAATGATCATGAAAAGTTTACGGCACGGAATTGAAGCATTTAAACTAATTTTACGACAGAAAGTTGCCCTTTCCAGATTAATAAGTAAAAGTAAATTAGTCATCATTGACAGTTACTTCACCAACAAAGGGAGTTACAGATAAGGCTAAATTCAAAGAAATAACACGAAACATCTTTGTGTGGTAAACAGGATTTAGTATAGGATCTAACCTATATATGTAAAAAAGGAAAGGGCAGATCTAGTAAGACCTGTGTAACTAAGCCATTGTTAAGGAAGTAAGTTAATATAATATATTAATACAATATTATATATTAATATAATATTACATATACACACACATACTTACAAACAACTTTAAGTAAACAAATAATGACAGATTAAGTAATTTATATGTTACGCAATAGCTAAGTTCCTCCTCAGCGTATCACGACAAAATTTATAAATAAACACTACAGAGCACAAAGTATTTTTTAAGCAAACCATCCAGCAGTTTCAGCGTTTTCATATCCTACTGACCTTTTTATAATAAAGCGAAGTTTTACGCGCTCAAAATCCGTTTCAGGTCAAATGAAGTCGTTTGCAGCAAAACAAATTTATTCAATTTTTTTGGAAACAGACCTCTTTGAGTATTGTGAGCAACAAGGTAGGAAAGGAAACATCACTGACACGTATAAAGCGGCTTGCCTGCCTCGAAAGTCAAGTGGTGAATTACCTGCAACTCGGTTTCGCCTCTAAAGGTAATGTCTGTAAGTAAATCACGATAACCGAAATCATGAAAGCTATCTCTGTCAATAAATTTTTAACGTGTAGTGAAGAGACTTGAGTTTTTCATAAATACTTCACATTTCTTTACTGAAAACAGGTTAAAGTCTTTCATTTTTTTTGATTTTAATCAAAACCACATCTAATTTACAGTTCCTTCTTTATTGAAACATAGCATGAAAAATTTGAACAAATTACCAGTAATTTGCATCTTTTTAACGCCAATGACGCAATTCATTGAAATTATACCAGTTTGAATTCTAAAATCTAGAATTTGACGGATTACACTAATTAGTGGTTCCATTTCTTTAATGCCAATTTGTGACGTTCTTTTCATGATTTTCATCTTTTTGAAATTTTTTTTCTTTGAAAACCCAAATAAATTAAATCGTCAAATTTAAAAATTTAAGGTCATGCACGGAAATTCGCGAATATAGAGTATAATCGTAAAGATTGTATCAATCTTTTAGTCAAAAACAACAAATTTTTTCATTTTAAATGTACTATATCATGGAAAATGTACTGATCATACTTTCAGCAACAATAATGAAAAATTTACTATAAATAATGCAAGGGAGATAGAAAGAATCTATTTTCTACAAATCGACTTTGAATACTAATAGATGAGTATATTATGACCTCTTTAATTTCTAGACTCTATGAATAGAAACATTAAACAAAAATTCATCTTTATGAATAATCCGAGACCAGCAGCTAAAAAATAAACAAACACATGCTTACGTCATAAAACTCTTCTTATCGTAATGTAATCCTTTCTAAATTTCAATAATCTCTAAATTAAATATTTCAAAATTATAATTTCCATTTTTAAATAGAACACATTGCTACACAATATTAATTTGTTTTCATAAATGTAAACACTGAGTGAAAATTATGTAGTCATCATTGTTTAGTGATGTTAAAGTATTAAAAATTAATTTTATTTCTTTTTCAAAGAAAATACTAGATTAACTTATGACCCAACATTGATAAATTGCTTTTAAATTAATTAATATATTCATAAATTTTTATGTGAATACTTAAAATTATTTAAATACTAAGGTAAAAGTAGTAGGTCATTAATTTGTTTTTCTTGCATAGGAGACGAGAAAGTAAACATAGACTGGCCTGTAAATCTAATCAATATCAGTATAAAAATTCAGTCCATAGACAGCATGAGGTTGGCAGCCTTGACTGATGATTACGGACGGGCTGCACTAGCTTAGGCTTCGAAATTTGATAATTCATAAATTTGGAGAAGATATACTAGACAAACTATGAACCTGGTCACAAGTACAGTGTCGTAATGGGGAGGGTACAAGTGCCGAAGTCTCTCTGGTTGCAGCGTCTGCATAAACTTTAGGGGTTCTCAGTTGAGTGGCATTCGGGAGAGTAAAATTGTCGGACTAAAGTCGTGCGACTTTTTCTTTAGTCTTTTACGATTAATTCTAGCCTACTTCTTGAACTAATTATTTAACTATTTTTCCTCATTTATATCGTAGGTATATAGAAAAAGTATTGTTTGCAAAAAAATCCGAAACCAGGATGAAACCGGAATTATCCGTTTTCGGCGTTTTAAGGCCTCCTGAGTGGTTTTCGCAAAGTTGTCTGTCTGTATGTGTGTGTCTGTTATCATTCGTAGCGCCCAGTGTATTTATGATAGAGAGTTGAAATTTTGTACAAAAATCAGTCTACCGCTGTAGTTGTGCTATTCGGAAAATAATTTTTTTATAACGTCATTAACCGGCAATAATGACTCAGTGAAAATTTCGAGCGTCATTAATGAGATTTTGGCACGCATGTAGCTATGTATAAGACTAACATATGTGCTAAGTTTCATCTCATTATCAACATTAGTTCAATTTTTATGGACCGACTTGTGTACACTTTATAAAAAAATTATAAATTAAGAAATTGTCAAATTGAGTTGAAATTTGGTACAAGTGTATATTATTACCTAATAATAAGTAAAACTAAGTTTTTTTAATACGACAAGTATATCCATGATTTTTTTTTTGATCATAAAAAATTTACTATCTGAAAATTTTTTACAATTACTTTTACTTTTTACTTTTATTTTTTACATTTACTATCTGAAGACGAGCGAAGTATAAACTGCAACTCGCTTCGCTCGTCTTCAGATAGTAAATGCATCCGTATCATTCTCAGCGGTTACTCATACAGCATTGACCAAGCTCAATGCTCCTTAATTTTTATGATCCAAAAAAAATCATGGATATACTTGTCATATAAAAAATACAACAATTTGGCGAATACAATTCGCCAAATTTATATTTGGCGAATTGTATTTTTGAGGACGAGCGAAGCGAGTCCGAAGCAGGAGGACGAGTGTAGCAAATGTAATGAGGAAAAAGTTCCGAGGTACCCCGTACCCGATTTTTATTGGTTATCTTTGCATCTGTGGCTTCACAGATCTCAAAATATTTTTCATTTCAAACTTATCTAATACACCTGTTATTAGTATGTATGATACAAAACGCCACAAAAATACAATGTTTAGAAGTAATAAATATTTACAAATACAATTTTCTAATTACACCGTATTTTTTTCTTAAAAAGCACTCAAAGCTTAACTATAATTAAATTAATTCATTACAATAAATTTATTATTTATAATTATTGGCTACATTGTCTATGCAACATTTTCTTCATAATTATTACGGACATTTTCAAACAGGATAAACTATTTTAATACGAACACATTTTTTGTTATATTAAACAACAATAATTATAATAATTATTGTAAGACTTAATACTTTCTGGAATAAAATGTATATAAATTTATATACAGAGTAATTTTTCACACTTCTCCATAAATGTTTAATTCACATTGCAAAAAGCATTGCATTAAAATTGTTAACGGTTCGTTAGATTTAACTTGGGTAGTAATTAAATGTAATTATGGTTAAAATGGATTTGGTATGAAGTTTGTATAAACGAGAGGAATTTTCAGTATAAATATAATTCAAAGAAAAAGTGAGGGGTCACAAAAACGTGTATTACCGCTAAATCAGAAAATTCTGGCGCGGTGGTCCTCATACCGGGCGAATTTGGAATGCGTGTTTCCGTGCTTAACAATCCATTTCTAGCTTAAAGCTTTATAACTTTAGCAGTTAATCAAATATCAAGCACAACTCATAAATATTTTTTACTTTTTCTTAATTAAACCGTAGGTATTTAAAAAAAGTACAGTGTTAGCAAAATTATCCGTTTCAGTGTATTTTAGACTACCTGAGTGGTTTTTACAATGTTTTCTGTCTGTATGTGAGTGCGTATCGGTTCTAATAAATAAGATATCAAAGATAATAAATAATATCCAAATACAGTTCAACAATGAAAGATCTAATAAATAATAATCCAAATACAGTCTCAACAATAAAAGATCAATAAATAATAATCTAATACAGTCTCAACAATGAAAGCTCTAATAAATAATAATCCAAATACAGTCTCAAACAATGAAAAGATCTAATAAATAATAATCTGAATACAGTCTCAACAATGAAAAGATCTAATAAATAATAATCCAAATACAGTCTCAACAATGAAAAGATCTAATAAATAATAATCTGAATACAGTCTCAACAATGAAAAGATCTAATAAATAATAATCTGAATCGAGTCTCAACAATGAAAAGATCTAATAAATAAATCTTCTATTTCCTTTCCTCCATCTCACCGGCACTGATGATGACCTTTTTGGGGTTGAAAGCCGCCATTGTTTTTTAATAAAGTAATTAAGTGGAGAGACTCTTTTACTCTTTTTTTATTTATCATTAACCTCAATAAGTCTATTTTGTGTTTCGTACGTATCACGATAACTGCCGCAAAATAAACCGATACTAATAAATCTATATACACACACACACACCACACATACACACACACACACACACACACACACACACACACACACACACACACACACACACATATATATATATATATATATTATATATATATATATTATATATATATATATATATATATATATATATATATATATATATATATATATATATATATATATATATATATATATAGACCTAATTATTAGTGTCTGCCATAATCTATACAAGATATATAGATAGATAGAAATTTATTTTATCTATAGAGAATGTGAATATATGCGAAACAAGAATGTTAATATTACTTATATAGTAATAAGTTACTTATCATTTATTTCTTTTTAAGCAGCTAAATAAATTACAAACGCAACAAGATCTTCACAGTAGATGCCATAGGTTAATGGGTGCGGTCAGTGGCCAAATACACTGAAATAAGAGATGCTAAATATAAAATGGCGAAGATGAGTTCAAGTTAAGTGATCCGTATTAATGGGACAACTTAAAGAGCCCCTGTATCATTTATTTCGTGTCAAGTTAAGGGACTTAACAGTGAACTAAGTAGCAGTGACATAGCTTGTTAAGGTTTAAACGATTTTATAACGTTCGTTTAACAGATATAAAGTTACAAATATTAATAAAGCTCCAGTAGATCTTTATTTATGAGATCTCGCCTTTTAAAGAGTTACAACTTAAAGAAAGAGGAACACGGTTTTATTATCACTGACCATTTTATTGCTTGAGCTTAATTTCTTGATCAGTAGAATTAGTTTGAAAATTCTAAAAAACAAATAATGGGACTAAAATAAAAATAAAATGACTTGTTTAAGTATGTAAATAATTACGTCATGTATTGTTAAGTGTATTCTAATTATTTGATGAATTTTATTAAAATATATATGACCTCAAGCTTTGTATATTTTTGTATACTTATTGGCAAATAAAAATAGTTTATTTTATTAATTTATTTTATGACACGGTTAAATAGATATTTTAACTATACAAGTATTTTTAAAAAGAAAAACAATCGATACAGGCTACCTTGTATTTTTCCTAAACAACTTTGAATTCGCTTCGCTCGTCCTCAGATATTATTTTAAGCCAAAGCTTAATAAGATATTAGATCGGTCTGGCAAAAATAACTTCAGGATTAATAGAGTTGCCCAATGTCTGTGTTACAATTTATGGGTAGTATATAAGTTTAGGAAAATATTATAGGATATAGTTTTCCATGATATAATACTATGACTAACTACTATGATATAATACTATGACTAACTACTATGATATAATACTATGACCTACTATGATATAATACTATGACTAACTACTAACTACTATGATATCTATACTATGACTAACTACTAACTACTATGATATAATACTATGACTAACTACTAACTACTACTACATAATACTATGACTAACTACTATGAAGCAATGGTTCGACATGAATGGCTTTTGTTTAAATCAAGAAAAAACACAGATAACAACTTTTTCATTGAAGAAAGACATCCAAAGCGATACAGTTAAATTTCTGGGGTTTAATATTGACAACAAGCTAAGTTGGACAAACCATATTAATCTATTAGAGGAAAAGTTATCCTTCCTTATATCTTTTTAAATGTATGAGAAGATATCTGGATAGTGATACCATCAAAAAGGCCTATCATGGAATGTTTGAAAGTAGAATGAGCTATGGAGTGTTATTATGGGGACACTGTGAGTCGAGTGAGATATTCCTAAAGCAGAAAAAGCTTATAAGATTAATTGCTGGTGCTGGGAAAGAAGACCATTGTAAACCACTCTTCAAAAAACTTAAAATTTTAAGCTTTTACAGTGTTTTTGTACTTACGAGTCTAAAACACATGAAACAAAATGAGAGTGAGTATGCAACTTTACAACATAAGTATCCAACCAGGAACAAACATAACATGATGACACCTACTCATAGGTTGACCAAGTCAGAAACAGGCTTTGGCTGTTTAGGAGTGAAACTATTTAATAAAAATTGACTGAAGAGACTAGGAAACTATCATATCTTTCCTACTGCAGTAGAATAAAAACTTATCTTCTAGAAAACCCTCTATACTCTGTCTCTGAATTTTTAAATTCAAACTGTAAAATTTGATTTTTTTTGTTATTTTGACGATTTTATGCTCTCTGTAAGTTAGTTTTTAAAATAAAGTTCTTTTTATTATTATTGTATTATTACTATGATATAATACTATGACTAACTACTAACTACTACTACATAATACTATGACTAACTACTATGATATAATACTATGACTAACTACTATGATATAATACTATGACTAACTACTATGATATAATACTATGACTAACTACTATGATATAATACTATGACTAACTACTAACTATTATGATATAATACTTGTTTATAACCTGTGGACATACGTGGCACCTATATTTTATTAATTTTGATTCTTTATTAAATAAAAGCAATATATTTTATTTTATATTATTGTCAATTAATTTGAACTTTAAGCAATAAACACATGAAGTATTGAACTATAAACTTAGGTTATAGGATTGGTATATAAACGTTTTTGTGCCAGATACTAACAAAGTTTAGGCTATAATTTAAGTATCAAACCAATAAATGAACATTTTCGCTGACAACTTAAACCAAAAGTTAAATAGCTTTCAAATTTGATTTCACTTGTTCTTAGTGTTTCACATGATCTAGCTATATGGCATACATCTATAGAGATATAATAATAGAGCAGGCATACCCTATTTTAATAAGTTTAGAAAACTGAAACATTTTTTGTGGCTCTCAAGGGCCCCATTGAGGTTACAATTTGGGCAGAGAGTGTCGTTTTTATTTTTTAATAATTAACACATAATCAAATATAATCGTTAAGTAAAATAATACACAGTAATCCTTCCATAAAATAGGGATTTCAGACTTAAAAGTAGAAAAATGTCCGTAATTTATCGCAGCAAACAGACGGTTTACCAGTTTTGACAATATTAAATATTCTATTTACTTAAATATTATGACTTAAATATTATACTTAAATATAATATTATACTTAATAGATATAGATACTTAATAGATAATAGGCACTTAATAGATATAGATACTTAATAGATAATAGATACTTAATAGATACTTAATAGATATAGATACTTATAATAGATACTTAATAGATATTATACTTAAATATTTATTCTATTTTACTTGCTTGTTTTTACTTTTTCTCATTTATACCGTAGTAATAGTAATAGTAACTTTATCTCCCGACATTTATTTCTAACATATCGGAAAAATATTACTTTTCTGCTCATACATATAACATTAATAACATATTTTCCTGCCGTGAGAAGATAAATGTACTTAAATACATCAACGCAATATCATAAACTCACATCGACTAAAAGGTGATAATTATAATAAACAACACACATTGCATATTATACAACCGATACCCAATGCCATAGCAATATCTTACATTATACACATTTATAACACGTATACACAACAAATTAAACAAAAAATAATATTAAAAACACAAAAACACTAAATAAATCGAACCAAACAAATAAACCGGTTTCGTCCACGCATGAAATTAAAGTACACAAAATTTAAAATAATTATTTCAAAAGAAAATAATTAATAATAAAAAAACCATCTTATGTAACACAAAGTAAAGAGAAAACAGCTATATATTTAACTTTTTTAAGTTCATAATGGTCCTTGTAATTTAATGTACCATCAAAATAAAGTATCGTCCATTTAAAGTTCGTTTTATGTATGTAAGTTTAAACTTAATTTTGTTTATAGATTAAATATTTCTTCTAATTCGTATAATGGTATAATTTACAAGGTATAGTATTACTTAAAAGAAGTAAATTTTAAAATGGCGTTGCGTAATTATTAAATGCTTAAATTAAAAATTAATTTAGGAATTAATACGATTTATTTAATAATTAATGTGGAGTTCAAGTTTGTAAAAGAAATTAAAATCAGACCGTATTGTACAGATGTAAGATAATAAAAAAATATGTCCTTTCATAGTGAAATCCTTCCCTATTCTTTTAGGAAGTAGGAAAGCAATACTGTATTAGTTCTCATCATCAAAGTAACCTTTAATAGTAGTAAAGCAATACTGTATTAGTTCTCATCATCAAAGTAACCTTTGATAGTAGTGAAGCAATACTGTATTAGTTCTCATCATCAAAGTAACCTTTAATAGTAGTAAAGCAATACTGTATTAGTTCTCATCATCAAAGTAACCTTTAATAGTAGTGAAGCAATACTGTATTAGTTCTCATCATCAAAGTAACCTTTAATAGTAGTGAAGCAATACTGTATTAGTTCTCATCATCAAAGTAACCTTTAATAGTAGTAAAGCAATACTGTATTAATTCTCATCATCAAAGTAACCTTTAATAGTAGCAAAGCAATACTGTATTAATTCTCATTATTAAAGTAACCTTTAAATCTTCATAATTTAAACTGTCAGCGACAGTACATCGTAAAATGACAAAACAAGAAATTGGATGTTTCAAGTTTCTAATAAAACATACTTTTCATCATACAAAGAAAGTAAGAAGGAGAAAAAGACCTAAAGAAACATCATTATTCTCATACTTCATTCTAACCTCATTTCAGCCTCAGAAATATTACTTTCAATCATTGAAACCAAGTTTACAGAGTCTAGCGATCAACTCTTCAATTCAATTCAATAACCCAACTACAATTGTTTCTTTTTCAGGATGGATGATCCACATTATTGCTCTATTATTTCCTTTAATATTATGATCTCATTATTTTATTCAATTACAATTGTTTTCAATAAGTGGTCACATTTATTGATTATTAATTTTATTTTAGAATTTGTTTCTTCTTAATTTATTTAAAAGAAGAAGGTAAAATATTAAATATGATATCTACACACATACACTATATAGTAATGTCAATCAATTCAGTTATATTTCTCTCCACCAGCACAGAGCTTTTCCTAAAGATGGAGGATCATATTTTAGTTAGTTACTATTAATGTATGTTCATTTTTGGTTTAATGTCATGTTATTATTTTTTTTATTTAATTAATATTGTACAATTTATCAAATAAAATAAAATGTTAAAAAAATATAAGGTAAAACTGTTGTTAAAGGGTCATAAAAACATGCAAATTAAATTGAGAGATGTTGTGCGTCGTATTAGAATGTTGTACATCGAAGTCAAGGATCTTGAATAAAGGGGATGACACATTAAAAACATTTCTGACACCATGGAAGTTGTATGAGATAGAGAAATAGGAGCTAACTTACCTTCCCTGGATATAATGAAAAAAGGGCGCCAAACGCAGATTATGAAGCAAGGTTGTCGAGTTTGCTTCTCAACTTTCTTCTGTGCTTCTCGTGATTGTTACATTTCTGGTGCTTGTTAAGTCATTTGTGCTTATTTAATTTTAATTTTTGGACTATACTTTGCCACTTCAGTGAGTGATAATTTAATCGTGTTTTGTTATAACCTTCTCTAGCAATAAACAATGATAAACCATTAAGAGTAAGTTTGCCTCTAAATTTAAGACCTGTGCTGTTATGAGAATTGTAAGCATGCGCAGTTTGTACCAAGCATGTACAGTTGGATTTTGACGTGTGTTTCGTGTTGAATTCTCTCTATGTTTTGGTTTTCGATGGCGATCACTTTTTTGTACGGCAAATCAACTTAGTGCGACATCCCCTTTATTCAAGATCTTTGATCGAAGTAGAAATAACAACATAGTGACTCGGAAACAACGCCAGACAAATATGCCATGATGCTGGGCCCTACTTGGCTTTATAGTAGTGAGATAGAGAATTTTTGTTTGCTTTACTTTCAGAACAAAATTTTAACCAAAAATTTGTTACATTATAAAAACCTTAAGTAGTTTTCTTAAGAAAAATAAACCCATTCATACCTTAATAATCCAACCAACAGCATCTAAATTTATCGTGGTCTAAAAAAATGTTTTCCTAATTTGAAACTAATCATTGTACACGAATCATAGCGGAACCAGGTTGAAGAACAATTTTTCAGTATGCGAATAGAAAATTTCCTTACCGAAATTTTCTATTTCATCAATGTGCCGATGCCGCGTAGCGGCTACGGAGTGAAGGTTCGTATTTATTATTCAACGTAGGTTTTCAAGGTTTTCAATTATTTAACTTCCGAATACTGTATCATGTCGATTGTGGTTTAATCAGTAATTATTTTATAAAATCTCATCTTATGCAATAATATAATACGACGATGAGGTTTTGGCTTAAATGATGATAAACTAGAAAAACACGATAACAGTGCATTAAAACACCAACGTTCAATAGATTAAATCCATTTTACTATAAGTTAAATGAATCTGACAGATTGAATCAGAGTAGTACATACAGCAAACACAATTTATACAATATATTATTTTCATTTTAATATAATATTATAATCTAATATTATAATATATCTAATATCTAATAATATATTTAATTATAATATTATATAATAAATAATAATATAATATTAAATAAAATATTACTGAGATCCAAATAGCTGAAATTATAAAATTAGAAATAAATCACAGAATTAGCTGGGTACATTGAAGTAACAAACAAAAATTAAGTGAAGTTAATATAACATTAAGTAACTTAAAAAATATTAGACTGGAAAAAACTAGTGCACGTATTTAATGGCCTTTTCAGTCAAAATTTATGGACTTAAGGCCTGGGGAAATTCATTTTGAGAATTTATCTCTAATGATTAATTATTAGGACCAACTGTTTTTCATTAATAAGAGAACAAATCGGGAGCGGGGTACCTCGGAACTTTTCCTCATTACATTACGTTACGCTCATCCACTCTACTTCGGACTCGCTTCGCTCGTACTCAGAAATACAGTTAGCCAAATTTATACTGCATCATGCCTTCGGCCTCGCTTCGCTCGTCTTCAAATAGTAAATGCATCCGTATCATTCTCAACAGTCACCCATACAACACTGACCACGCTCAATGCTACTTAATTCTTATGATCCAACAAAAATCAACGATATACAAGTCGTATTGAAACGAAATTTAGTGTACTTATTTATTAGGTAATGGTATAGATTTGTAGCAAATTTAAAGTCAATTAGACCATTTCCCAATTTTTAAAAAAACTAACACAAGTCATTCAATAAAAATTGAACTAAAGGTGATAATAAGATGGAACTTAGCACATATTTCAGTCTTATACTTAGTTTCATGTGTGCCAAATCTCAACCTGATCGCATACTTTTTCTATTAATTTTATGCTAAGTCATTCTTGAGGGTTAATGACGTCATAAAAAATTATTTTCCGAATACAACAATAGTGGTAGACTGATTTTTGTACAACATTTTAACTCTCTAGCATAAATACAATTGGCGCTACGATGATAACAGGTACACACACACATACAGACAGACAACTTTGCGAAAACCACTTAGGAGGCCTTTAAACGGCTAATTCCGGTTTCGGATTTTTTTGCTAACACAATTCTTTTCCTATAGACCTACGGTATAAATGAGGAAAAGTAAAAAAGATGCATCAGTAACATTCCCTCTTAAAAATCTTGCAAATCGTTATTTAGGAAATTTAAAGTTTTGACTGTATACCGGTTATGTATGTATTAAACAAGGTTTTTCAGGATAAGAAAAGAATTGCAACATTTATTCGCACAATTTAGATATGATAAAACGCATGAATATGGAACGAGGAATACAAATTTATTAACGATAAAAACAGAAAACATTGAAGAATAAAAATAGTTGTGAATTCTCAGGAACGGTTTGTATAAATCTTTGCCGCAAGATTTAAAAGATATTGTTGACAAATATTTTTTAAAGATTTACTTCACCAAGAAACAAAGTGGCATTGTATCTTCCTTGATTTGAAAATCATGTTTTGTATCTTATTATTGCATCCCGAAATTGGTTTGTTTATCATCTACTTGGAAAATTATAATAAGGTACAGTATCGTGACTAAATAAATGTTCAGCATATATGATACAATACATGATCATGATAAATAGTGGCAAGAGCTCTAGATATTTTCACAATCCTCAAACAAAAATAAAAGTTAATTTAAAAAAAAGATATTAAACGAAGATTTAAACATGAAAATTAGAAAGGGGAGTTGAAACATGATTTAAAAATAAGTCAGAGAAAAAGATGTAACACAGAGATGTATGAGTATAGAGGGGCATTAGAGGCAGACACAAATAGCAAATACAACAAGAGGTGGGGGAAATGGAGATCTAATTCCAGTTGGGAAGGGGGTGGTTGACCCTTGCACGTGGCTTGGTGGTGGCGCCAAGGGAGGCGGGGTCCTTAGGGGCGGCAAGGTCAGGGTCCGTCATCTGTCTTCTTGTGTTTATATATGTGTGACACCTTGGAAATTTAAGATAAGGGGTTAACGATGAAAGGGAGTCTAAGGGCTACTGACCCTTCTTCACCTACAGAAACCCCCTGCTCCGTCTCTTGGGGTTTACAAAAATCCCTTCACAGAAGTATAACCTTCTTTTTATTGTCAAAGATCGAAATAATTCAAAAGGTGTCAAGAAACTGGGTTTTAAAGATGCAGTTCGGTATTTAGACGTAGGTAGTAAGGTCAGGTTCAGGGACGTGTTGCCAAAGGAGATAAATATGACACGTCGGGGATGTGGGGCGTCTGGCAGAACGTATCAGGTGGGAGAGAGATGTAGCCAGGTGCAGCTGGGAACAGAGTGGGGGAGGAATGCACCGGGTTATCTCGGACCTGCACACGTGTCAGGGATATGCAAGTCCTAACTGCAACAAATGCAGGTAGGTGCATTCTACCTGCATCTACCTTGCACCTCTAAACGAGTTCTTTATGCCTTTACACCTTCCTGACACATCAGAACTGGTTTCTTTGTTGTTTTTTCTCAATGGAATACCTCGAGAGTTAAAAGCCACTGATCGCGTAATCAGAGACTCGTTCCTGGCTATATATTAAAACAATATGGACAGTTTTGCAACCAAACAACCCAGTTATGAGATACAAACAGGTGGAAGGAAAGGTCAACCGTTACTCAGCAGATTTTAACTCCTATATTCCAGACACGCGTTTTAAATATCTATTTTAGTCAGGTATAAATTTTTGACGAAACAATTTACAAAATATTTTTTTTCCTTTAGAAGTAAGAAAAAAACACTTTTCACCTTAAAATATATGGAAGGAAATGTGCAATTAAACCTGTTCTTAAAATACAAAGAGAAAGTGAAACCTAGGTAGAAAAAAATTTAAGATTTTTTATAATTTTTCCGATTTGGCGCAATCGAACCTAAAAATCCATGCTTCGATTCAAACAAAGGTTTTATCGTTTTACTCAAGAACGGCACATTTATTTTTAATTTTAAAAATGTATACATCTTGCTTATTATTAGTTACGCGTTTTTAGGCTATATTTTCAAAATTAAATTAGGAAATAAAAAAGAAATGGCCAAAGTTTTTTATTATTTTGGTAGACGTAGAATTTATCTATAAGTATAATACACTAATACTGCAATATACCTATTAATTTGATTTAGTTTTTATTAAATAAAACATACAAAAGAATAAGTTAATAAACGTCCGTAAACTAATTAAAAAAATCGGGTAAGGGGTACCTCGGAACTTTTCCTCATTACATCGGATTCTCTACGCTCATCCTCCCTGCTTCGGACTCGCTTCGCTCGTTCTCAGGTAGTAAATACAATCGTATCGATTCAGCACTTCATAAAAATAATAGACATTTTTTGCGAAAATTGTACTGAGGAAACCGACAAATGAGGTCACGACAACCAGGTTTTCAATAGTACTCGTTCGTATTCTCTCTAAGGTTGATTTTTGTACCAAGTTCAATTTAAAAATGCCACGGAGGCTTGTCTTTGGTATTAAAATATAAATAAGATCGTATAAAGGCGAAAATAAATCTGGTGGAAAATTTCAATGGGAATAATGTAGAGAAGAAGAAATGTACAGAATAAAGAGCTCTGAGAAGTAATTAGGTTTTTTCAAAAAATCCCCAGCGAATGATTTGATGATAAAACACAATTTCCCGAGAAAATACCGTAAAAGTGAATTGTCTGTTAAAGGTCTAACCAAGTTTTTCTGTTTTTCAGGGTTTTCTAATTTTACATTTAAGATTTCACAGACAAATTTTTAGTCCTGCCGATATTTTATTTGTAACATTATTTTTGCGAGGAATACAAAGAAGCATCAGTGTTTTATTAATAGCGCTTTATTATAAGAACAATTAAGGGCATAAAAACCCTAGTTTTGTCAAAGTAGGGCTTTTTCTTAAATTTTATCTGGAATTACTATGAAGGAATAAGCAGGAGAATAAAACACTCTAGTCTCTCCTTATAGATTTCTTTGCAGAGATTTTTGAGTGTTTTATTAATAGTTCTTAATTGTTTGGGTACAGGTAAATGAATAAATCGCCCTAGTCTCTCCACGTCATGTATTTATATAATTCAGTGATTTAATGCAACATCGAAGTATCTCCACTTATATTATTTTATTGGTGTTCAGTGTTTTATGAACAGCTCTAGGTTATCAGAAACAAGCTCATGAATAATAGTTATTTATGCCATAAGGCTGAGAAGTGTGTCTTTATGTCACGGCAATTAGATTTACCGACGAGCGAAGCGAGTCGGGAAAAATTGCCAAGACATAAAGACATTCTCATTCGGATGGCATACACTATTTTTTTTGAGGTAGCACTCATTAAATAAACTGCGCTATATACTTAATTGAAAAAAAAACAAACGTCCAATTAACTCCATATTATCGTCGTCATTGAATTCATCCATAGCTTCACACTTTTACTCAAAAATGTAAAAGCTTTACAAATAAACACAAAAATTGTCAATTAGAACACCTTTTAAAAACGAAAAAAAAATTAGTCTACGAACAAAAACAGAAACAAAATGAACGTTTTTAAAGAAACCTCATGAAGGTTTTACACAGATTGTTTTTTGAACACGCTACATTACAGTAATGGCAGCAATATATGAATTTCTTTTACGTCCTAGGAGTTTTTTTACATTCATTATTGTCCTCGGAGGTGAAAAGTACTAAATAATCTCCTATAACAATAATGATTGGCGTCTCATCCTAAAAACGGTCCAATAAAGTGCTTAATTACGTACTACCTCAAAAAAATATATTTACATTACACATAACATTTTTTATAGGAGCACTTGAGTGTTGAATATTAGAAATAGAGTGTCAAACTATACTCTCTGAGGTCTTTGAGTATTTTAATGTTTTATTAAATACTCATGATTCTTGCTATTAACGATAAGAAGGTTCCCATATTTTTCATTTTTACCTTTTACCCCATAAATTTAAACGTCTATTACAAGTTTCTCTAGAGAGGCTTTTGTTATAATTATTTCAATATTAAATTATTTTTGAAAGTTTACTTAGTTAATTTAGTTATATCCGTAAACCAAAACCTATAAATTAAAAATTTATATTATTTGTAAACTGGTACTATAGGTTCTATCTCTCTAGCTCATCGCTCCAGATGTTAATCTCTCATTATTTAAGCCGTTGAAGCGTGATCAGAACCGATTAAAAAAGATTCGGGAAATGAAGACTATTATCATTTTTAAATTATCTTTATTAAGGTGGAGTTGTGCATGTGCGTTCATAAACTAAGCATACGCGAAAGACAATCGCTTTAATACCGGATATTTATCAAGGTTTTTTTATTACATTAGATTTTATTCTGATTTTTATTTGATTGTGATTTATATTTAATTTAATAAAAACAGAGAGTTTCTTTCTTGTTTATATGTTATTTACTAAATTCTTTTTTATCTGCCTCCTTACAATGTTAGGTAAAAAGGCCATTAAACTAACGTTGGATTCTATGCGCCTGAAATTATTAAAATTATGGTGCATGTTTAGCCCTAGAAATTTATGCACTTTTAATTTAAATATATGCAATTTTAATTTATTTTTGCCTCATTTATAACGTAGGTATATAAAAATATGGTATGGTGTTTGCAAAAAAATTCCGAAACTGGGATTCCACCTAAATTTTCCGTTTCAGGCGTTTTAAAGACCTCTTAGTGAAGACCAAAAGAGACCTCTTGAGTGGTTTTCACAAAGTTGTCTGTCTTTATGAGTGTGTCTGTGTGTGTGTTATAATCGTATTTCCCAGTGTATTTATGCTAAAGAGTTAAAACACCGTTCAAAAATCAATCCTTAGATGTAGTTGTGCTATCTGGAAAATATATCTTTAAGGCGTCATTACCTCGCTACAATGACTCATTGAAAATTTCGAAAATTCATAAAACGCGGGAAAATTTGAAGATCGTTTCGATAATTGGCACTCATGTACTTGGCGATTGTTTGACTTAAATACGTTTTTAAATATTGAAAAAATCATAAAATAAATTATGTTGAATTTAGAATAAACCAAGTTGAAATTTGGTACAAACGAATTACTTTGCGTAATAAATTAGTATAAAAAGTTATCTTTATTACGGCAAGTATGACTACGATTTTTGTTGGACCATAAAAAGATGCAAATAATTGGACAAAACGCTCTGTATGACATCTAATCCAATTTTGGATAGATGTAATAAAAAACCAGAAATTTAATTTCAAGAGACTCTTTTTCCAAAAAACTTGTAACTTTTTTAATAAATACTTAAAAACATTCCTTCATAAAACATTAAATTCGGAACTTCAAATAAAAACAAAAGTCAATTCCTTCAGTTTTTTAACATTTAGGATGGCTCCAAAAATCTTTTAAAAAATCAAGAATTTGTGCCGGACAAAAAATTCAAAAATCTTCCTCCAAAAATAATGTAGTTTTTATCTTCATATTATTTTCTAAGAAGGACATTATTTAGCAAGTTTTTTACGAACATATTTTTTTATTATTCTTATATTTCATCTCCTTTCTTCTTTCTTTGTGAAATATTTATTTAGTTAAGGTATATGTGTCGTTAATATTATTACACTGTTATTAATTTTTATCTTTAAACTTATAAAAAAAAATATTTCCCACATAATTCTTATAAATTTATTTATTTTATTTTTGTTTTACTTATCTGTTTAGTGTTTGGTTAAAATTTATTTATTTAATTTATTTGTTATATTTAATATCGTAAAATAATTTCGGATCTATTATATCTAATTCAGAAACACAAAAAGACTTTAAAAACGAGACCCTACTCAAATTTAACGCAAATATAACAGAAACACATAACAGAGACGATTATTTTTTAAGGAGTTGTAAAAATAAGTCATAATTAATTTAAAGCAATTTTTTCAATACTTAATGTTATTTTACACAAGCACACACACACACAATAACACAGTTGCGTTCATTGTTTTGTTTTACAGTGAACGCACCTTCTTACACAAATGAGTTTGTGTCACTTATGAATTGCACTCTTTAACTGTATATAACTTTGAACATATTTAAAAAATTAATTAAATATAAAAAACAAAAGGACTTGGGCTTCTTGGTCTGACCGTTGTTGTACTATATCAGTTTGTCATATTGTATAGTATAACTTACTTAAAGTTACAAGTATTGTAACTTACTTAACTTATACTTAGTACTAAGTATTATTATACTTAACTACACTTGCATAATTATTTAAGTATCCTCCTATCAAAAAAAAAAAAGAATCACCTCTTGCCCGTCCATGACCCCAATCTCATACGCTTATTTTTCCTTAAAAAATTCGCTAAACGATATCAAACAATTTATTATTTATTACTTCATTATAAAATTTTCTTTGTAAATTGGTAAATAAGATTGCTGTAAATAAAAGATCAGTTAGTATATTAACCCTCTTACGTAATACTTGTAGGTTAATTTATTCCATAGGAATAATATTAAAATTATTTTTAAAGTTTAAGTGCTAGGCAGGAGCGTGTTAATTGAAAATCACGCGCTCCGTGCAGCATTCAGACTTCGTGCGGGTTCGTCGAAATAATTTGGTAAAACAACAATGTATTGCGGGATTTTCAAAAACGAATTATCCTTGTGTAGAGTTTGTTCTCTCGTCTATCTTTAATACTCAATCATAGACTACCTGTTGAATACGAGAGGAAAGCATTGTGATAGCAATTATGTTACAAAGATTGTTTTCAAATGTTCAGATTTTTCATATTTAGATTCAACAAATTAAAAATCAAAAAAATAAAATGCCCGTTTTAGGGCCTTTCAGCCCATCAGGGTATTCACCCTGCGGGAACCATCTCAGGTGGTTTGTATCTACTACACTCTAAGAATTAATTAATTTAAGAGTTGGCGAAATCATTTTAATACAAATACTATTTATAAAATCTTAGAGTATAGCCCGGGCTGCGAACCCCGGACCTCCGGTGCCGAAATCGAACGCCTTTACGATCACGGCCACGGAGGCAGACAGATTCAACAAATTGCTAACAGCAAAACAAAACTGTAAAAAATAGATCATCTAAAATTCAGTACAGGCTAAACAGCTTCGATGAAATCAGATGAAACAAAGAATTCAAGTTCTACAAATGCAAACATAATAAAGGCCATTTTGAAATTTGATTTGTTTTCTTTAGAACAAATATTAGTAGTTAAAAAATGATAGAATATCGATATCGAGGTATTAAAGTTTTAAAAGCAGACAGATTCGCACCACAGATGTAATAAAATCATGTTTTCAATAATTGTTCGGACAAATTTTAAGGTAAAGTTTATTTCAAGGTAAAATCAATAATATTTTTGAAAAATATTATTGACGCCATACTATACTTTTGCTATTTTCCATCAGGGCTGATTACTGTGTCGGGGATAATCTTAAATTAAACCCCCCAGGTAACAAGTGAATAAAATACAAAGAAGCGCTTTAGGAATGGAATTAGAACGCTTGTTTCTCAATGACCAAATTAGCTTTAAAGAAGATAGTTTCTCGAAACCCAGAATCATTAGTTTTGTTTTGTCTTCTAGTTTACAATTAATAAACAAGACTGAGACGTCATTTTAGCCACCAATTTTTCTCTCCTAGAAACATTTTTTACATAGGTACCCAAACGCGCGTGGAGTCAATGAACCAGAGTAGTGTACCCTTGGCCAACTGGGCGTAGAGCCAGCACTGCAAATTTGTCAAATCGTACGGTTTATAATAGATAAGAATAAGAAGAATACACCCAGTATTTTTCCTAGCTCTATATGAAAAATTTAAATTATAGCATGACCAGTCTTGTGGTATCCATATACTGAATCTATATTGTCTTTTTAAGACGCAATTATCATAAATAGGGATTCACCACGATAACATGTTGAATCCATAATATAAGGTGACAACATAATATGGTGATATCTGAAAACATGAAAGACAGAATCCGTTTCATTTTAAACTCACTGCAATTGACCAATCTTCATTGATCATTGCTACGACCATTTTTAACAAGGTCATAAAATAATGTTTAAAAATTTGATTTTTTCTCTACGAAAAATAAAATTATTTTACCTTAAACTCGATGAAGAATATGAATATTGCAAAATATTGCCTCACTTACCTGAAACATAACAGACAAAAAGATAAAGAAAGCGTCCATGGAAACGTTCTTGAGATAAACATAACTGAAATCAATAAAACTTCATTTTTTGCTGACGATTAAGGCCAACGCTTTATAAGTTGAACAGTAGCATTATAATTTGTATCTCATTATAAAAGGTTACTGAATTTTTCAAAGGATATGTGTTAAAACCTTTTAAATGAAAGCATTTACGATAGTGTAACACACGGCTAAAATCAATTGACAGTTTGGGAAAATAATACTAGGAAGCCAATAAGGTTAGTCCTGGATGATAAACTACACCCTCAATTTCATATTGGACCATCCTCAAAACCACACTGTCAACTGATTTTAGCCGTTTGTTATACTATATAGGTTTGTACGCACGGAAGCACGAATTTCAAAGGAATTCGCCCGAGATGCGGACCTCTCCGCAAGAATTATTTATATCAAAAGTATTATTATTTAAAAAATTGGGTACGGGGTACCTCGGAACTTTTCCTCATTACATCGGATTCGCTACGCTCATCCTCCCTGCTTCGGACTCGTTTTCCTCGTTCACAGAAATACAGATTTATACTGCAACATCCCTTTGGATTCGCTTCGCTCGTCTTCAGATAGTAAATGTATCCGTATCATTCTCAGCAGTCACCATATAAACCATTGACCGCGCTCAATGCGTGATCAACCTTAATTTTTATGATCCAACAAAAATCATAGATATATTTGTCGTATTGAAACGAAACTTAGTGTACTTATTCGGACCATTTCCCAATAGATAAAATGGTCCCCAAAATCCCCAAAACGTACACAAATTATTCAATAAATTTTGAACTAATGTTGTCAATGAAATGAAACTTAGCACATATGTTATTATTATACATAGTCACATGCGTGCCAAATCTCACTCTAATCGCATCATTTTTCCGCGTTTTATGATTTTTTGAATTTTTCGGTAATTAATAATTGCGAGTTAATGACGTCAAAAAATATTTTCTGAATAGCACAACTACAGCGGTAGAATGATTTCTGTACGAAGTTTTAACTCTCTAGCATTAATACACTGGGCGCTAAGGAGATAACAGACACTCACACACACACAGATAAACAACTTTGCAAAAACCACTCAAGAGGCTTTAAAAACGCCTGAAATGGATAATTCCGGTTTCATACCGGTTTCGGTTTTTTTTTTCAAACGTAATGAGGAAAAGTAATAAACCCTAAACAATATTTATGTATAAAATTACCAAATACCAAATTTGTTAAAAGTCTAAACAAAGATGGACGGTACCCATTAGAGGTGTCAAATCTCAATTCAATTGCATAATTTGTTCGCCTTATATTTTTTGAAATTTTTGCTGTCATTACAACGGTAGACTTATTTGTGTACAAAATGTCAACTCTCTAGCATTAATACACTGGGCGCTACAATGATAACGCACACACATACACGCACACATACAGACAGACAAGTTTGCGAGGCCTTAAAAACGCCTGAAACGGATAATTCCGGTTTAATGCCGGTTTCGGATTTTTTTACAAACACAATACTTTTTTCTAAATACCTACGGTATAAATGAGGTAAAGTAAAAATCTTAAATGATATAAAATATTCTGTAGGTAAGAGACGCTTACCACATCATAGATATAACTTCAACAGTTTTTAATGTTCTTACTCAAATAACTTACATAATTCAGGATAATAAGTTAAAAGGATAAGAGTATGTAATATACACCCAGTGAAAGTACTTGGACTTGAGGATCGAACCGAGGTTAAGTTTTGGAGGGCTTCATCTTTATGTTTTTAAAGTAATGATTTTATTAAAGTATACATGATAGGTAAGTTGTACTTTGAGGTTTAAGTCCTAACTTTTACTAACCTTGGAATCCTTTATAACACTATTGTTTTATATTCATGTAATAACTTTAATGTCTTTTTATAATTTAATTTCTTTGGCATTATTATTGATGTTCACATAGGCAAGATAAGTTCATGTTAAGTGCAAGTTAGGGCAACGTCTGATAAAGCGATCTATGCACGCCTCATAGTTTCCTTGACGTACGTTTAACCACTAATAAATTTGTAAATTCGCTTAACTATCGTGGCAGTACGCTACTAATAGAACTTCTGGTACATAAACTGATACAGCACAGCAATCATGTGACTGCGACGCTAATATAAAGATAACTCTTGGACATAATTAAAAAAGGAAACTTTTCATTCAACTTACATTGCCTCACTTATAACGTTAATAAAAAAGTTTGTGACAACAACACGGCGGATTCTTAATCAATCGTTACTCAAAATTGAGCCTAAAAATAAATAAAAAATATTTTATATAAAAATATAAAATACAATTAATATGATTAAATAACATAAATTTTTATTTTAATTTTGAAAATAATAATCACAAACAAAAGTGCTTTTTGCTACCTAATTTAAAATTAGCATTCCTTCACTAAAAAAGATTTTAATCAATTTACCACGTGATTCGCATTTATTTTAATAGTGATATAAAAATAATTTTATCAATTTAAAATTATTTTTTAAATTATGTTTAAAACATTAAATTATTTAAAAATGTTATATACAAATTAGCTTTAAATGTTAAACTAATTTTAAATAATAATTTAGAAAGCATAAAAAAAAGTTTGTATTAAAATAATTTTAATAAATAAGTTTTTTAAATTACTTAAGTTTTTTTTATCAGACGACAGAAGGATTTGATATTTTTTAATAATATTGATCTGCAGGTGCTGTCTATTTGTCTTTTTATTTAATATTTTTGGCTTTTTAATTAGCTCAACCCTAAAAACTTAAGACAAGAAAACGAGTTTTTATTCTTTTTAATGGAATACAATATAAAAACACATGGTGTCCGAAATAAAGGCGTATTAAATCCACAACTATTTGATTATGTTTAAATATTTCGGGGTTGTTGGACCTGAAAACCAGTCCCAGCACAGTTAGCTAGTAACGCGAGCTCATTTACATTTTTTGCCATAGATAAAAAAAACCTTTTTTGAACCACTAATATTTAGGACTTTAAAAAGTTTTTAAAATATATTAGACACAACTTATAAGATAAAAGTAAAGAATGAATTTATTTATCATTTTTGTTCGGAAGAGGTGCGATGATTTTGTCCGTATTGTCCGGTTTAGTTGGATTTTATTTGTCCGGTCGATTAGAAGTCCCGGCCTACTAAATTCTTTTTGAGACTATCTGGTTACTTTTTATGCTAGGTTTATTTAATGTCGTTGTCTTTCTTTAAATATATTCTTTTAAACTTCTTAAACTTATTAACTCAACTAGGTTCCATATAAAATTTAAAATGTCAAAAAATGCGAGGAGAGGACAGTGAAGGAATTTTTTTTTATCTTTCGGGGCCTGCTTATAAAGTACTCTTCATTTTAACCTAAATAGAAATAATAGAAAAATATACAACAACCTCGTCGGAGTTTAAGTCACTTTATTCCCTGTTGTACAGAATATTAAATGCAAAACTTGTATCCACTGTAGTGATAGTGATAGTAATTAGGGAGAAGTGATAGATCTCCTAGCAAGTAGGCCACGTTGTTGGGCTCTTTTTGCTAGCTCCCTTAGATAGAAGATTGTGTTCAACCTTATTGTGTTAGCTATATTGCAGGCATTTTGCGTCTAATCCACAGAAGAGCCTTTGACTTTACTATTAATTTCTATATATTTAACTAAACAACACGTGCCCCACTGCGGTACTAAACTTTCCTCCTCTCGAAACCTTAAGGCAGAAACATACATATAATTTTATATAAACTACAACTGAGGGTCCAAAATTTGGCCTGAACCCAAGTTCACTTAGGGTTAGGGATCTTTTAAGAGTACTTGACATCGCACAGGCTCCGAACCACTGGCTTAACGTCCCTTTCAAGAATGGAATTAATTTTATTCAAGAATTTAGAGCTCACTTGTCTCTCTTGGCAGAGAGTAAAACTGTTGAACTTAAGTGGGTACCAGGCCATATGGGCGTCGTGGGTAATGAGGAAGCAGATAAACTTGCTAGACTGGGGGCAGAAACCCCATTCATTGGACCAGTACCTGTCCTTCCCCTTTCAGCAATACATGCTAATACACTCTTGGATAGCTGGCTAATGAACACCCTAAATCTTAACTGGCATGCCTTTGCTGGTTACAGACAAGCAAAAATGTTCATTACTGGGCCAATTGCAAAAAAATACAAATTTTCTAATTAACCTCAGCAAGCCTAGCATTAGGAACCTAGTTAGTGTTCTGACCGGTCACTTTAGATTAAATAAACATCTTAATACTTTAGGCATAATCTCAGAGGCTAATTGCCACATGTGTGGGCATTATGAGGAGACAGCCTTTCACCTGCTTGCAGAGTGTGAGGCCTATACTACTCTTCGTACCCGCATATTTGGCGTAGGCCTCTTGTATGAAGAGGAACTTTCTTCTCTAAGTTGGAGAGATATCCTACAATATATCAACCTTTCCAAGAGATTCTTGGTAGAGGTGGTGTAAGCTAAGGAATCGGAGCTGGCAAGAAGGGCCCAACAACGTAGCCTATTTGCCTGGCTTTGCCACCCTACTCTATTACTACTACTACTACAAAAGTCCCTTGCGAAGGACAGCACGTGAAAGGTGTCATGTTTCCAAGATTCAAATTATTACTTTTGTTTATGTTTGTGTTACTATGACAACTATATTGTCAGTTTGTTTGTTATATTATTAATAAATGGTTTTTGTGTTGGATTCTTAAAATCTACATTGAACTCTTATTATAAATGATTAGTTTATATTATATAATATTGTATTATGTACTTAGATACATAACAGTGGCGCAGTGCGGTATTGGATTTAGAATAATCGGTAATCGTTTGGTTAATTCAGACTTAATAATTTCAGTAAGTATAAAAGCGAATTAATTATACATACACTGTCATTATGGTTAAGACAAGAAGTTCCAGGAAAACGTAGAACCTGAGCTAGGGACCGAAACTAATGACTTCTTTAAAGCATTGCTGGAGCAAAACAAACAACTTCAGGAAGCTGTCGCTCTATTGATAAATGCTCAAACGATTACAACTCTGTCTAAGGAGGAAGGAAGTAGATCACAGGCTAGTACGTCCCGCGGTATATCGGGGCTCTCATTTGACAAGTATGACGATCAGGTAGAAACATTTGAAACTTATTTAGAGAGATTCACGGCTTATTTAGACATACAAAATGTTTCAGATTGTATGCGGCCTAAAGCTCTCGTAACAGTGTTGAGTCCTGAAATGTTTACCTTGCTAAAGAGTCTTCTGTGTCCCGAGACGTATGAAAATAAATCTTTTCAAGATTTAAAGAACATATTAGTCAAACATCTACATCCAAAACCCTTAGTAATTCCTAGTCGTTATGCCTTGGTTAATAGAAAGCAGCGAGAAAGGCGAGTCGATCTCTCAATACCTTACTGAACTAAGGAAGATGGCTTCGATCTGCGAGTACCCAGAGAACATGTTGCCTATAGTTCTAAGAGATGTGTTTGTTGGAGGAATAAGATCTAAAACATACTAGCCGACTTTTTGAGGAAGATGATATTCCTTTAGCTCGTACCGTACAAATTGCTGAAGCAATAGAGCGAGCTTCGATCAATTCGATTTGTTGTTAAGATCTAACCAAACAAAACAATACAGCATATCTAGTTGTAATCAAGATGAAGCCTCAACCACATCATGTAATAAGGTAGAGCCCGAAAAACGTGTAAACAATACAATAATTTCTTTCCGTTGTGGTGCTTCACATTTATCTCGTGAGTGTAAGGAAAAGAATTTGAAATGTAATTTCTGCAAACGAAAAAATCACTTAGAAATAGTCTGCAAAATTAAAAAGACACAAATGAAGAAATCTACAAATATTCGAAGGATGGTAGGCAATATAGATCAAGAGGATGAAAGATCTCGGTACAGCTCTAGAGAGAGCGTACACAGTGTTGAAAGTACGCTGCCTGTTCCTTTGAGACAAGTAGAGACCTCTCAATCTGGTAAGCACTCTTTTAAAAATCCTATTATGGTTAAGATAAAAGTAGAAAACCCAATTTTATGGAAATGGATACGGGAGCTGTTTTTTCAGTGATGAGTTTGAAAAACTTCAGAAAATTTTTCAAATAAAACATGGGAATCAACATCAGTTGTTTTTAGAAGTTATAGCCAACAATTAGTAAAACCACTGGGGTTAGTGTGGGTGAAAGTTGGTTACGAAAATAAAGAAAAAACTGAAATTATTTATAGTTAAAGAAAATTTACCAACTATCTTAGGAAGAGACTGGATATATAAATTAAACATTAAACTGCCAAAAGTTTACTCTATAAAAACCGAGCCGAACCCTATATCTCAGGACCAGTTAGATCAACTATTGAATTCTTATCCCAACATTTTCGACGATAACTTAGGTGAAATAAAAAATTATGAATGTAAAATTTATCTTAAACCGGGAGCCAGACCAATTTTTAAAAAAGCAAGACCTGTTCCTTTTGCACTGAAATCTAAAATTGACGAAGAACTTGACCATTTAGAAAAAACAAATGTTATTACAAAGATACCTTTCTCTGACTGGGCGACACCAGTAGTCCCCGTCGTGAAATCAAATGGAAAGATACGTTTGTGTGCTGACTACAGTGTCACTCTAAACCCACACATACATGTTACCCAGTATCCACTTCCAAGAACTGAAGACCTTTTTGCAAAATTAAATGGAGGACGGCACTTTACTCGTCTAGATCTTAGCACAGCTTATCTACATATGCCAATGACTGAAGATAGTGCCCACTTATTGACTATTAACACTCACCGGGGTTTGTACAAGTGTAACAGGCTCATGTTTGGAGTTAGCTCTGCTCCTTCCGAGTGGCAGAAGTACATGGACTCATTACTCGGAGATATACCGGGAGTTTGTATATTTTTTGATGACATTGCTATCACTGGGAAAACAAACGAAGAACATTTAAATAGATTACACCAGGTTTTAAAGCGGTTATCAGATGCTAATTTGAGAGTAAACAGGGAAAAGAGTGAATTTTTTAAAAAGGAAGTTACCTACATTGGTTTTAAAATAGATGCAAGCGGAGTTCACACCACTGATGAGAAGATTAAAGCTCTACAGAAATCCCTCAACCAAAATCAGTAAAAGATGTGAAAGCATTTTTAGGATTAGTACATTCTATGGAAGGTTCATGCCAAAATTATCCACTATTGCGTATCCTTTGAACAAACTTACTAAAAAAGATGTACCTTTTTTATGGAGTAACGAGTGTGAAAAAGCTTTTCAGAAAATAAAAGAAACTCTAATATCACCACCTGTACTAGCTCACTATGACCCAAAATTACCAATAGTTTTATCTGTTGATGCGTCTCTGTAGGGATTGGTGCAGTGCTAGCACATGCATTTCCTGATGGAACCGAAAAACCTCTTGCCTACGCTTCAAAAACCCTAACAAGGACTCAACAGAAGTATTCACAGTTAGACAAGGAGGCATTGGCCATACGCTGGGGTGTTGAAAAGTTTTTTCAATATTTATATGGTCGTAAATTCATTTTATATACGGACCATCAGCCTTTGGTGCATATATTTGGTAGTAAAAGTGGCTTACCCAGTCTCAGTGCTGCTCGATTACTGAGATATGCATTATATCTACAAGGGTTTCATTTTGAAATAAAATATAGAAAAACTGATCAACACGGTAACGCTGATTGCCTATCTCGTTTACCTACTACATCAGAAGAAATATTCCAACAAGATGATTTAGGCCTCTATTTACTCTCTCAAATAGATTCTCTACCTGTAACATCTAAAGAGATTGCGGCGGAAACACAAAAAGATGAGGACATGAAGAAACTGTATGATGAACTCAGACAAGGGGGCAGACTAACTAATTTTACCTTAGAAAGTGGGTGTATCTTTAATGGCAGTCGCCTGTATGTGCCAACAAAATTTAGAAAACTTATCCTTCAAGAACTACACCTAGGTCATATAGGGATTTAAAAATGAAGTGTCTGGCAAGGTCCCTCATCTACTGGCCTAAAATTGACTCAGACATAGAGAGGATAGCTAGCAGTTGTTTGAAATGTTTAGAAAATCAAAAAGACCCGCCGAAGTGTAAGGTTCACCACTGGGAATACCCCACCAAGCCATGGGAAAGAATCCACGTGGATTTTGCTGGGCCATTTGATGGATCAACGTTTCTGGTTGTTGCAGACGCTTACTCCAAATGGATGGAGGTGTTTATAGTCAAGTCCACGTCAAGTCGGGCGACCATAGAAAAACTAAAAGAATTATTTTCCAGATATGGATTCCCAAATATTCTTGTGAGTGATAACGGCCCTGCTTTTAGAAGCTGTGAATTTTCAGAGTTTTTGAGAGGATACGGAGTTCACCATATAACATGTGCTCCTTTCCATCCCTCCACTAACGGACAAGCAGAACGATGCGTTGGATCACTGAAAAATACTCTTAAATCACTCAGAGGAACCCCAGGGTCCTTACCAGATAAACTAAATACCTTCTTATTATCTTATCGAAGATCTCCTAATCTTACAACAGGCATCAGCCCTGCTCAATTGTTTCTTGGAAGAGAAATAAGAACTAATTTAACATCATTAAGACCTGATCTCAAAAGTTCCATAAGAATTATCAATACAAAGATAAGTTATGCTTTGAAGATAGGGTTTTCGCTCCTGGTCAACAAGTTGCTGTTCGCATTTACAACCAGCCTTATAAAAAGTGGGCTCCTGGGATAATTATAAGCAGAGATGGCCAGTTGCACTATACTGTTGAGATTGATGGTACTATCACAAGCGACATGTGGATCAAATTAGAAGCGCTAGTTTTCACTCCGAAGACAATCAGCCTGTTAGTCACCCATTGCCATCCAAAGAATCTGATGTGGAACAACCTTTGCGAAGATCTTACCGGATCCGGAGCTCACCAAACAGATATGTTCCATAATTCCTTTCAGGGGGAAATATTGTCATGTTTCCAAGATTCAAATGATTACTCTTGTTTATGTTTGTGTTACTATGACAACTATATTGTCAGTTTGTTTGTTATATTATTAATAAATGGTTTTTGTGTTGGATTCTTAAAATCTACATTGAACTCTTATTATAAATGATTAGTTTATATTATATAATATTGTATTATGTACTTAGATACATAACAAAAGGATTTCCTTCCCTAGCATAAAAATCCTAGAGGCCTCAACCAGGACCGAACCCGGACTGTCTGAGTGGCAGGCACACGTGCTAAACCATCATTACCGGGACCTCCAACTTGTATTCACTGTAAAAAGAGTGTTTAGTTAAAGCTTATTTTTTATTACAGATGGGAGTTCATCTATGTTCCGCGAAGAGCGCTAATGACCACATTCTTGTTTTAGTTCAGCTTTAGTTCCGCTAGATGGCAGCACTTGTTTAATCAGTAGCTTTTCTTTCTGTTATCTATTTATAGTTTCCTTGCGATCAAAACTAATGGTGTTTAACACTATTAATTTTCAACACTGGTCCCTTTCAAACACCATTATTCTGAGGTAGAGCGAAGCGAGACCGAAGTAACACCACTTTAAACTTTAGTTAATCAATACATTAATAGGACGAAGTAAGAGCGCAACAAGCCCGATAACCTTAGGCTTTAGATAACTATTTGTCTAAGGACGTACAAGTATCGAGAAAACTTGTACCCGAGTTTTTATACATACTTCCAAAACCAACGCATTCACTCAAACTATTTGTTACAAAACTCAGCATATTAATTATTAACATTTTTTTAAAAATGAATAAATACGTATACATAAATTTTAAATAATTTATTAATTAGGAAATAACAAAAAAATATTCAAAACGTTAATCACCGTTAAATTGTAATAATCAAATAAATTACTATTCCAATATTTATTTTTAGACAAAAAAAATTAAAACGATGTAACTTTTTCCTTCTGGAAATTATGTTAATAAACCTCTAAATTATCCTATAGAAAGGACTTCAGGTACAATTTTGATTTTGCCGGTAATTAATGTGAAAATATTTATGGTCCAGACTTTCAGATATTGAAATAATTTGTGAGGAGAGGGGTTGGCACCACTGGTTTGATAATGAGATGGAATTTTCTGTCAACTAAATCAATTATTATTCTTGACTTGTTTTTATTCGGCTTCTGCTATTTGTTTTAGAATTTTTTTGGACTCGCACACGAAAAATATATTTTAAGTTGGAAACGAGGCAAATAAAGACTGCAGTCCTATTTAAGTAGCTAATTATTGGCACATATGAAATTCATCGCTGCTGCTAGCGAAACCCAGAATCTTAAGGTTGCTAATAACGAAGTGGAACCATCACAATTGAGTTTTAATAAATTTATAACACATATCAATAAGGTTAACAAATAATGAAAAAATTACTTTACAGCCATGATGCGTACAAAATCTTATGACGTCAATAAAAAAGTTTTAATACAACAAAACATTTAAATTCAACATAAGTTTTAAATAAATTAATTACATAAAAAGTACTGAGTTACGTGATGTTCAGACGGAAAACATGTTACAAATTAAGGCAAACTTTTTCCGGTAATATAAATTTTTTACATTTTTTTTTAAAAACGTACACAAGTCAATTAATAAAAATTGAACTAATACTGATAATGGTATGAAACTGGGCATATTTGTTAGTCTTATATATAGTCACATGCGTGAAAAATCTTAATCCGATCCCATCATTTTTCCGCGTTTTATCATTTTTCGGAAATTTCGCTGAATCATTATTCCGGGTTAATGACGGCAAAACAAAAATTTTTCCAAAGAGCACAACAACAGCGGTAGACTGATGTTAGTACAAAATTTCAACTCACTAGCATAAATACACTGGGCGCTACGATGATAACACACACACATACACGCACAAATACAGAACAGACAGCCAACTTTGCAAAAACCACTCAGGAGGACTTAAAAACACATAAAATGGATAATCCCGGTTTTATCCTGGTTTCGGATTATTTTTGCAAAAACAATACTTTTCCTATATGCCTATGGAATAAATGAGAAAAAGTAAAAATTAGTAAGGAGTAGAGCTTATAATTTTTTTTTTAATAATAATATTATCTTTATTTCTGAAAGTTTATACTTGTAATATTTTCAATAAGTTTACAAAAACAATAAGACCAAATAATATAAAAAATAACACACAATTTACAATACAAAAATTAAGGAACTTTGAGAAAAAAGATTATTAGGTGGAGGGGTGAAGAGTTAAAAATGAAATTGTTAATGATTATTGAATTACTAATAATGATAATGATAATTATGAATCCCCAAAAGCCATTTCAAAGTTAATTTTAATAACTAAAAAAAAATTGTAGTCAGCAAAAGTTGTATACTTTTAGCAAATTTCAAAAGGAAAAATAAGCTAATGATGAGTCATGGAGGGGGGGAGGAGTTTTTCCTCTTACTCATAAATTCATTTTTCATTTATTTCCCAAAACTAGTTCATAACTTTTAATGATACATTTAAGAAAAATAGAGTATGAAAAATCAAAGAAACTCTTTATAATTTTAAATGTCTTCCAATTCTATAATTATTTATTAATTTCTAGTCTATATATTACTTTCAAATTCATATTCAATTCAATTTTTCCTAAAACCAGTTATTTTAATTGTCTTATTTTCACAGCTTATTAACCACTTTTTCCATAAAATAATCATACAAGCAACTGAAAATATTGAGTTCCTATAATTTTATTACTTTTAATTGCATAATTTGTATAGTTTACTGATGGCTACCTAATAATTATTAATTTACTATGTGTTACTTTTTTAATTTTTTTTATTAGTTTTTTAATAATTGCCCTCGAGTGAAATTGTTTAATGGTTATAGGTGGTTAAACTTTGTATGGCAATTAATATAATTAATGAGAAGCTTCCATAAAAAGATCAATAAGTGGTATAATTGGTAAATAATTTTATTTTTTGAGGTGATTATATTTAAAGTATTTTTTCTTTTACATTTTTAAAATAAAAAATGTAGTTGGATAAGAATATAAAATTTTGCCATATTCACAATTTAATAGCTTTAAACAATAACTAAAAATAATTTAATTTTTTTTTATATTTGAAACATGTTTAGGATTGTAAGAATAATTTTAATTTTATTTTATTAATAATATATTATATATATATATATATATATATATATATATATATATATATATATATATATATATATTATATATATATATATATATATATATATATATATATAATATATATACAGTAGAAAAACTCCAGTTTAATTTTAAGTGTAATATAAACAAAATAGGCAATAAAGTTAAGAAAAGAAAAACTGATTAAGTTTTGAAATGATAAAAAATACAAAAAGAACAAAATTTATTTGAAAAAATATGTGTTTGCTAAAAATGATTTCTATGACTACTCTAAGTTGACGCCAATTTTAAATACTTAGAAAAATATAATTTGCTAATAATTATTTCTGGAGCAAACACCACATATGCTGTATATCTCAAGCATTGTTCTTGAGATATTCAAGTGTAAAAATCGGACACTATTTAGTTTAAGTTTAGTATACGAAATAGATAAGCTTAGTGTTATAGCTGCCCGCCAAAAAACAGTGAGCACCACATTTTTTGAAATTACAATCTAAATGATAAAAAATATTAAAGCAATAAAGCTAATAAAATAGCAAACCATTTTTTTACGCCTAAGAAAGATGTCTATCCCTAATTGTATGATAAACACTTGAATAAAACTTGGCGTCAATATATTTGGAATAGTTCCATATGATTGTAAAAGAAAATGAGTCTAATTAATATCAGATTTAATCGTATAAGAATATAGTGTTCAAAAATAAATAATCACAAAGGAACGGGCTCATTTTTATAGAAATAAATGTATAGTTGAGAGAAGACAGTGCTAAAGCTTTTATATAAAGCTCGGTTCCCTAGCTTAAATATCTTACGGACAGAGCCTTGAATTATTCAAAAGCTTTGCCACAAGTGTGGTAAAGGTTTCTATAAACTCAGAACAAATTTAACTATCACTAAAAATAACTGTATCCAAACTTTCAGCGAATTTAAGTCAGATATTAACGCTTTTATGAGGTTGTTGTTGTTGAAAATTTTAAGGATCAAATAAATTAGAAAAGATATTAGATCATGCCTAACATTAGAAATATTCATTATAAAAACCTAATAGTCTATTAATAAGAAACAAGATACTAATCAGTTAAGTAAAATATATTCTCACTTAATTTCCAAATTTACAGTTAGAATTAAATGCTCCCGCCCTTTGCTTCCGCCTAAGTTATTTTCTTTCAATTTTATTTTTCATCTTGGGCAAACCTGCTTTGTTTATAATACCTTTTATAACCTGTCTTTAAATTCTGTTTTAATTACATGTAAAAATAATATTTTCTATGATTTAAATAATACTGTAAATAAATTAAAATAGTTTTAGTTTTTACTGCTCGTTGTTATGATTTTAGGGTTTAATAGTTTGTTGTTGTAGTTTTGGAACAAAACTCTAGTCTCTTCTAGCCTCCGAAGAAGACTTAGTGCCCCAATCGAAAGCTTAGGTTTTTATTTTTAAATTTTAGGACTGGAGCCTTCTATTTATTACTTATTATATTAAGGAAAGTCTGCCTCCGTGGCCGTGATCGTAAAGGCGTTCGAATTCGGCACCGAAGGTCCGGGGTTCACAGCCCGGCCTATGCTTTAATATTTTATGAATAGTATATGTATTAAAATGATTTCGCCAACTTTAATTAATTCTTAGAGTGTAGTAGATGCATCCCACCTGAGGTGGTTCCAGCAGGGATGATACCCGGATAAAACGGGCATTTTATTTTTTCTATATAAAGGAATATTTTAAAATTGGGCGCAATGTTAGATTTCATTTTATCTAATATTGCACTTTTGCTAAAATATGAAACTTGTTCACACTTAAGATTCCTTGGATTGGTCCAATCGTGTTCTTAAGAAAGTTCATATCTATCTATACGGTTATCTACTTTTTTTTATTTCGGGCTTCCGCAAGTACTGAAACAAAGAAGTTTATCAAGAAAGTATGGTGTCCTATTTTATGCTATAGCAATCCTTTCCTCACATATAATAGAAAATAAGGAAGCATTAAAAAAACGAATCAAATTTAATTAACAATGGTACAAAAAATACTAAGACTTTCAATGACGTAATTGACTTCAAAACATTGACGATTAAAATTAAACAAATTAAAAACCGGATATGCACGAAAATTATCCTTAATGAAACTGCAATTATATGCAGTTAAAAACACAAACCAGCCAATTATATCGTCGCCAATAAAAGGCGAAAAAATTACAAAGATAAGACTACATTCAATACTCTAGACTGAAATCCGTTATTGGGGATTGTTAATTTGGTACGAAGAATTAAATAACGGCCCCAATTAAACATTACAGAGTTTATGTTATATACTTCGCGTGTGTTCAAGGAACATTCTATTACACAGTACGTCTTTAATATTCAAAAAATGATTTTTAATTCATCTTTGTACTATGTAATTACGTATTTTAATTTTTCTCTGTTTTACTTTGAGAATGCTTATACAGGAATGATTTGCCAGTTCTTTTTATTATTGAACTCCTTTAAGTTGTTTTTATTTTGTTTTGCTTCCGAGGCTGAGTGGGAGATATGTGTGGAAGTCTTCCAATATTTAGCAATTTTTATTACAGAAGATAATGTTTTGCCAGGATTTTATCGCTAGCTATCAAAGCAATTGATAGCACTAAGTAGCAACATTGGAATACTTAGGATAAGAAAATATCTGAGATGATCAAGAGGATTCGCCTCCTATCTGGTTTTTGGATTTCTGTTTTTTTTAAACTTTAAACAAAGTTGCACAATTGTTGATATACATATACATACCTTAAACACATTTATAAATAATTAATAATTAAATAATTATAATATAATTTCATTATAAATTATTTTTTAAATTAATTATTAATAAATAAATTTAGAATTTCTCCATTAATTAGTTAATGGAGCTTAGCTATATAACAGGTAGTTATATAGCTAAAGCCAGAACAGAACTGTACAAGTCATCATGACACCTAAGCCAAAACAGAACTGAATAAGTTATCATAAATCCTAAGCCAAAACAGAACTGCATAGGTCATCTTAAACCCTAAGGTAAAACAGAACTGAATAGGTCATCTTAAACCGTAAGGTAAAACAGAACTGAATAGTCATCTAAACCCTAAGGTAAACAGAACGAATAGGTCATCTTAAACCCTAAGGTAAAAACAGAACTGAAGGTTACAAAATCTAAGACAACAGAACTGCTACGTAAGCATAAAGCCCAGCCGACCAGAACTGAATAGGTCATCGATAACCCTAAGTAAACAGATGAATAGGTCATCCAGAAACCCTCAAGGTAAAACAGACTGAACTAGGTCATCCTAATCTAAGACAACAGAAACTGTTATACGTAGATTATAAAGCTCTGAACAAACAACCAAACTGTTAGGAAGGAAGTAGAACACTTTATTATCTAGTCTATTAATTATTTGTTCTGATTTAAAATGATATTCAAACTTTTTCTATAATCTTATCACAATAATATATTTATATCAAAGAAGGATTGAGTCGAATTTATTAATTAAACATTAAAATAAAATCAGTGCTCAGCAGTATTCAAATTACGATTGTTTTAATTCCTTCTGATTGGTCGGTACTGCTTAGTTCCTCTGGTAATAGTAATGGTACCATAATATAACCAAAAGAAAAACGCACATAGGGATGTGTTAATTTGTCATATAAGCGCGTGGAAGCTATGCCACAATGATTTGCATAATACAATTATTATTAATAAAAAGAGAAAATTATAAATATAATTAATAACAACATTATCGCGTTACAAGACGGTGTAATTAATCCTGTTCAAAATATTACAGTTATATACAGTTTAACTAAACATAGTGCAAATATTATCACAAAGATTTCCAAAACGACCATAGAGTGGTGCCAGGAAGCGAATCGCAATTTTGGATACTGTTAGGGTATAATATTTGTCTGTTCTCTTCCTACTTAAAATTTGAGCTCCAAGTTTTAGGTTTTGAACTCCTCTGGTTTTAGGCACAATGTGGAAACACAAAAAACAAGGAATTTCCGTCTAAACTAGTACGGAAATAAGTTAACAAAATTCTAGAATTTAGGACACATAAAACGCTGCTTGTATCAGTGAGTGAGAACGACCCCTTAAATACTTCTCTAAAAGCAACAAATAACAATTTATTTTTTGAAAAATTCGTTAAAATCCATGTTCATAAACTATTAATTTTCACAAATCAGTCTTTTTTCAAACCAATAATATGAAAAAAATAGAAAAACTTAAAAAACGCACAAAAATGAAACAGCGATCGTTGCACGTATAACGTATATTTACCATTAGTCATCCAGCGACACCAACAGGTACATAAGTGTGAGTTTTTGCAAAAAGCACATTTAAAAGCTATTGTGTCAACCTAGTAAACAATAATCTTAATAACAAACAATACTTGATTACATGTAATTGGTGTTTTAATATATTAATCCTTAAACATTAAAAAAATGACTCATAATGTTTCTATTTATTAGAAATATGAATATCATACTTATTATACAGAAATATGAAAAAGGGTAAAGTTGACTCATTAAAAATTTTACTTAAGCACAATTACATTCGCGCTTGTAACTCATTTATTAAACCAAACTCATGATTTATTGATTAGGATAATCCGGTACATTTTTTTACTTAGAAATAACATTGATAAACAAAAGTAATAAATACTCAAAATAATTAATAAAAGAAGGAAATAACTGAAATATTATTCAGAACAAAAATAAAATAAAGGTAATAAAAACCTGAGAAGCGTAATAAGTTTCTTTAATACAAAGGAAAACGATGATATACATTTTTAGTATAAAATGAATAATGTAAGGAAATGAATGAAATTATATATTGAACGAAAATAAATTAATGGCAACAGAATAAAATTAGAAAAAAATAGGTTAAAGGTAACTCGGAAATTTCTCTCACTATACCGAATTCGCTAAGCTCATTCTAACTACTTCAAACTCGCTTTGCTCATCTTCAGAATAAGAAATCACTAAATTTATATTGCAGAACGTCTTCGGAAACGCTTCGCTTGTCTTCAGATAAAAAACATCGTTTTATTCAAAGTGGTAACCCATCGAGGATGGGTTAACATACTGAACTTTTCTTATGTTTAGTTTGATAAATAAATAAATAAATGTTGTTTACACATTGTGACTCATAGAGATATATACTAGAGGGGTATAGCATATCTTAATACATTGAGAGTCCTGAACATATTTTTGGGCTCTCAGGAGCTCGGTAACCGCATTGAAACCTCCTTCAAGAGTAAGTTAAGGTTAAAATAAATCAAATTGTTTTAGCCCTCCAACAACATAAATAATGTTTTTGGAACATTATCTGTGTTTTAATATGTCTTTAAACGTTTATTTAATATATGTTACTGTATTTTTGTTTATTTATGTTGATTATATTGAAAAGTCGAAGGTAGGCAGGCTTATTTTTCGATGTTTTCAAAATGCAAGCCATAGTAATAATATTCTTCTATTTTGTGACTGTGTTGGGTCATAGTGTGTATGTTGGGTTCATAGTGACCTTATGTTGGGTTCATGTGGACTTATTTGGGTTCATTGTGACTTATGTTGGGTTCATTGTGATTTATGTTGGGTTCATTGTGGTTGGGTTTAGTGACTTATGTTGGGTTCATTGTGACTTATGTTGGGTTCATTGTGACTTATGTTGGGTTCATTGTGACTTATGTTGGGTTCATTGTGACTTATGATGGGTTCATTGTGACTTATGTTGGTTCATGTGGCTTATGTTGGGTTCACTGTGACTTATGTTGTTCATTGTGCTATATTGTGACTTATGTTGGGTTCATTGTGACTTATGTTGGGTTCATTGTGACTTATGTTGGATTCATTGTGACTTATACGTTTATTATGTAAAGCGATTACAGCTAAAATGTCAACTTTATTGGATTATTTTTTGATTTTTTACTTTTTTTAAAATTGAACTAATGATAACGAAATGTAACAGCGCAATTGTTGTTTTTATTATATATGACTACATGCGTATTAAATTTCAAATTGATCAAAACACATTACTGCGTTCATGAATGCTTAAAATTTTTGCTTTTGCTGAGTCATTATTTTTAATGGTATCATAAAAATTTCTGGTTCCAAACTAGACCCCCAAGATTGATTCTATACCAAGTTTTCAACTCTCAGTATAAATACACAAGGAGCAACGATGATAACAGACAGACACACATACAGACAGACAACTCTGTGAAAATCCTTCAGAAGGTATTATAAACACCTTAAACGGATCATTCAGGTACTATCACGGTTTCGGATTTTGAATGCAAAACAATACTATTCCTATTTTCCTAAAATACAAATAAGAAAAAGTACAAATATAATTCTAAGAATTAAAGTCTCATATCATAAACGTCATAACTTTCATATCTACTAGGAAATATGTATAAATGGGTGGTAAAAATATTAAAAACTTATAGTGAAGGTAATTAATAAAAGGGAATATCCAATAAAGATGTATGTGTACTTTATAATGTTAAACAATTGTTTATATTTTATAATATTGATATTTACTAACTTAATCATAGAGATATACTGGAGGGGCATAGCCTATCTTAATAGATGGAGAGCCTGGAAACAATCTTTTTGGGCTCAGGGCTCTGTGTAACCTCATTGAAACCTCCTTCCAGAGTGAGATAAGTTATATTAATCAATTTATTTCTGGCATCTGCACATTGTTTTGGTTTAGATTTGTATTTCAACGTTTTAACTTATAGTATGTAAATTTTGTACTGATTTTTTGCTTATATTTATAAGCGAAGGTGGTAAGATTACTTTTTCGATGTTTCAAAGAACCTGGAGGGCCCCTCTAGTAATAATATCTCCATGAACTTAATAATAAGAAAAATAGAAAACCCCATACAAGAGATAAACAGTTTGAAATTTGTATTCTCGGAAAAATGTATGATCAATAAAAATATTATAATGCCAAAACAATGAATAATGAAAGGAAATAATTAAAATTTTATAAAAAGAATATTTAAACAAGTAAGAGTAATAAAAAAACCCTGACATGAGTGTAATAAGTTTCATACATACTTGGAAATATGTATGACCAATACAATATAATTATACTTAAATACTAAATAATAAAAAGAAATGGTTAATTTGAAATATTAAATTTACAGCTGTCGTCAACTAATATACTTTTGTTATGACAAGAATCAGAACTTAACTTAAGACTTTAAAAGTTAATTGATTGAACTTAAAAATTATATGACATATTTATATGGTTATTCTATGACATATATAAAATTTTAACAGATAAAAACTCAATTTTATTTACTGTATGATTCAGCAAGATAATGTAAAACATCTTGTAACCAGATTTCCTTTTTTTATTTTAATTTAATATATTTTAATTTTTTTTTACAAACAAGTTCAATTTGAGACCGGAAATATTTGTCGAGTTATTGCGTAGGGGATCAGAGTTTAATAATAAGTTGGTACACCTTGTGAGGTTATACAGTGTATACTAAGCAACACTTTAACTACCTTCTTGCAAAAAAACTGCACTTAAAAATTGAAAACGTTTATATCTTATGCATCTTTGAAATTATCTTGTTTATCTGATATATTTTGTCTCGAATTAAACAAAATTGAAAAAAAGACGTAAAATGTTGTTCGTCTGATGTTTTTAAATTTTATAAATTTTGGTTCTTAAAGGGTAATTTTTTTGATATTTTAATTTTATACTGAGAAACAATCTTGTTTAAGTACTATAAAGCAAGAATACAAATATAAAGAAAAAATATTAAAATTTTCTTAGAATAAATTGTTTATCCACTTTAATATATACTGCTTTTTATATTTTAATATTATTATATATATATATAATATATATATATATTAATATATATATATATATATTTTACATAGTAGAATTTTGTTCCTAGACGTTTCTATGGAGCACGATAAGATTCGAATCATTTTAGGATCTGATTGAAATTCGGTACAAAAATCAACCCTATTATTGTTCAGAACATAATTATTTATGCAATGTATATGACGTCATTAATGACTCAGCAAAATTTTTAAGATAATCACAAAATCTTAAAAAATTGAGTTATCAAGCTGATAACTCATTAGTTATTATTAACTAATAAGGTAAACACACGGTACTATGGATTGTAAACACTTATAATAATAATGCCCCTTAGAGCCTTGCGGCTCATCAAGGATAACCCTGCGGGAACCACCTCGGTGGTAGTAGCAACCGTTACGCTCAAAGTGAATTCTAAAGTTGGCGATAATTTATCTAAACAATAATCTTCTAAAAACTGAGAGCGTAACCTGGGATGCGAACCCCAGACCTCCGTGGGTCACATATACAACAAAGTTAAATTTTAGTATTAGCTTTAGTTCTGATTTTATCAATTTACATATATAACATAATGTAAACAAATCACGTTTTATTTACTTATAAATTTTAAAATTTGCTAATACTATATTAGCATACTTTACTATGCCACTATGGCAGTATGACACTTACATAAACAACTGTTTATGTAAGTGTTATAACTGTAACAGTTGTAAACAACTGTTTATGTAATTGTCATAACTGTAACAGTTGTAAACAACTGTTTATGTAAGTTCATAACTGTAAACAGTTTTAAACAAACTGTTTATGTAAGTTCAAAACTGTAAAGCAGTTTAAACAACTGTTATGTAAGTGTCATACAACTGTAACAGTTGTAACAACTGTTTATGTAAGGTCAAAACTGTAACAGTTGTAAACAACTTTATGTAACATAACTAACAGTTGTAAACAACTGTATGTAAGTGCAAAACTGTAGCATTGTAAACAACTGTTTATGTAAGTTGTAAGCAGTGTAAACAACTGTTTATGTAAGTGTCAACAACTGTAACAGTTGTAAACGACTGTTTATATCAATCTGTCATAAAACACTTAAAAATGACAGATTGATGTAAGAGAATTACCATGTTCTTAGCCGCTTCGCTTTGGCTAAGAAGCTGAAGGCCTTTTGTTTATTAATTTAATCAAGACATTTTCGCAGATGAAGAATGGTGTGTCAGTTAAAAATGCCAAAGTAGATTTATTGTATAGTATCTGGCCGTTGCGCTTGTTTCCATGCAATCTTGGAATGCACTTTCTTAATACCAAAGTTGTTTCCATGCACACTTGGAATACAAAGTCTTAATACCAAAGAGAAAAGATAGGAAAGATAATTGGTTCTCACTTATCACTCCTCTCATAATTAATTTATAGGAGGAGAGGCTGTGCTGTCAGGTTAAAAAATACATTAATTTAAATATCTCCGGTTTTGAGCAAAAGATCAAAAATATTAGAAGCCGTGTCTTTTCTACTTTTTGGTATGCTTAGAATAAAACGTATGTATTTACCAACTGAGGAAAAGCGAATCGAGTCCTCAGATTTGGCGATTTTTTTATTCTGAGTACGAGCGAAGCGAGTTCGAAGTAGTGGTGATGAGCGTAGTGAATCCGATGTTTTCATAAAAAAGTTCCGAAGTACCCCGTTTCCGATTTTTTAATTTAAAAAAACAAGTTTACGTATAAAAAAGTATCATTCGATAAAATATTGAACTGATGCTGATAATGAGATAAAACCTGTCATATTATACATTTAAGGAATGCACTGATAACAGTTTCATTTTTACCGTTGTCAAAACACAACAACGGAACAATTTCTTTAGTTTATAATACATTTCCATGTTAATTAACTATTTGTACTTATACTTACTAATATATTTAACGTTTTTAAAGAATATATTACTTACATAATTAAAATACCACAAAAAATAAATTGTTACCACATCCTAGACATTACCGAACTCGAACACACAAATAAATAAATTTCTAAACACTTCACGCGAATAGTCTTCATCGGACTAAAACGTTTCGTTAAAACTAAAAGAAAACTTTAATTAACACTCCGATATTAATTATATTTAATGGAAAACGAATAAATGAAACCGAAAACACGGTGTACAAACAAAAACATTTTTTTTAATGTAATTGATCTTCTTCTTTTTTACTCAGTTTTCGTATTTAAATAAATACTATAGACATAACTCACAGATTTAGAGAATCACTGTTGTTCTTAACATATTTCATTTAATGATTATAAAACTTTAAGCAAAGAAAATTAATTATTAGTTATTTAAGTACAATTTTGACTATTGTACAATTCGACTAACTCATATGCCTAATACTTCATAGAAATAAAATTATAAAAGGTTTCAAAATTTAGTTTTCATTAAAGTATCTATCCGGATGATCATGCTTTTACCGATATATTTCAGCGGTTTTATTATTATTTAAATTACTGCAATATTAAGAAAACATAATTACATTAAATACACAATGTTTAAAAGACATTTGTAAGTCCGTAATAATAAATTTACATAAAGGACTCATGGAATAGCTTGTTTACAATACTAGTGCACTAACATCCCTAGATATACAACACATACATACAGAATTTTACAATTTATTGGTGATGAAACGTAGATTTAGCTATTGCAATGTTTCCTTTCCTCTTACATAAAAGAGAAGCAAAAATAAAAATAAGTTTAACTAGAAACTCTACAGTTATTTTTAATTATTTAAAAAATGTCTACACAGTATATGCAAAAGCGTTGTTCAAATAAATTGCGTTTAATAAATTCTCATTTAAATTTATACTTTAAGAATGCTGAGTCAAGGACTATCGTTTTACCTTATAATTATTATCTTAGATTAAGCCATTTAGCTTTAAGATTTAAACTGTCTTAGTTAAATAAATAAAAAAAGTCTTAATTAGTTAAAATAAATTAAGATATTGAGGTAAATTTATTTAGAAATGTTGGATGCCCTGGTTTAACTTTTGTTTTAGTTTAATGTATGTTATTCTTATTCTTATTATATGGTATTTTCAAGTTCGTATTATTACTCTTTATTTATTTGAAAACATAGCATGCTTTGCCTTTATACGAATATAGATTGGTTCCATTATATTATTTTTTGGAAGTATTTTATGCGTTGATAACCTGAGGCTAAGAAATTGAAATGTAATCCTGAGCTTAAAATAATCAATTGGTATAAAACGAAAAATAATGGCTAGATAAAAATGTCTGCGTTTGGTTATTATGATCGAGCGAATAAAATATTCCTTACAATATTGGATTTGCTACGTTCATCCTCGACGATTCGAACTCGCTTCGCTCGTTCTCCGAATAGATAACCACCAAATTTATATTTCAGTACGTCAGTTAAGTAAAAACATCAGTTTTATTTGTCCACCATCAAGGAACTGACAATGCTGTGTCGCTTAAGTGATTCGACATATACCTTAAGTACACAAACCGTATTAAAATGAATTATTATTACAAACCTATTAAAACGAAACTCATATGTGTACTAGTTCTTTGCTTAAAGGTATACCACTCGAGCAGAATTTCAACACAAATAGAAATTTGGTTTGAAATATTTAACACCTGAAGATGTTGAGCTTCGCTCAATACGTTGAGAGAAGTATTAAATAAATTAATATAATATAAGACTGCAGTCTTCAAAAAAAAAAATTACAAATAGATATTTATCTACATTTGACGATTTTTTTAATTAGTGTCATTTTATCAAAATTAAACTAACGCTTATATTGCGACAGGATGTCTAACCAAACTTAAGACAAAAAATAAAGGCTTTTCAAGGTTTTAAGGTTTACTTTAAGAAAAATTAAAAAAAAATAATTGAAACTATGGCAAAAGAACAAAATTAGGATAAATGATATAATAAACCTTATTTATTTGTGCACTAAGGGAGTATAGAATGATTTATTTCCCTAAGTATTTAGTATGTTCCTAAGGCGAAAGCCGATGGAACCAAAGCATTTAACTCCCGAGGCGAAGCCGAGGTATTTTTGTTTAACTTCCGAGGAAAAGCCGAGGAAATCATGACTATTAGGTTACTGGAAGGGGAAAAATAACATTTTACTCCCAAGGTCCATACAAGAGTTTTTTTAATTAATGCTTTTACCACATTTTTAAGGTTTTCAAGGTAGGTAGACACTCTGTGAGATGAAAATTTTGTAGTTCTTGTTTAACAAAAATATTGAACACAATTGTGGGTCTTATATATGACTATATGAGTGTTAAATTTATATCGTGCAGAACATTTTCCACGTTTTACAATTTTTTTTAAATTTTCAGCCGTTTCAAATTGTTTTTTGTTTCATCTTTCCATATGATCAATAAATGTATCTCGTGATCTTTAACATATAAATATTTTTCTGGCAAAACATATTTTTCTGATAGGCATCTAGACGTAAAGATTGTTTTTGAACCAAGTTTCAATTCTTTAGAGTCAGCACGGTAAAAACTACTATAAACCTCGTAAGTGATAAAAAATACAATTTTTATGATGAAAATTCGCAACAACTCAAATAGTTTCAATTTGATTAATATTGCCTTCCATTAAAACAGCAGTGCAACAGGATATTTTCCATATTTTTTGTCGGCCTCTTAACATAAATTAGCAGTTATTACAAAAATATCGACTTATTTTGATTAAATAAAATTCTCTTTGGCAAGGAAAAAAATCTTTTATAAAAATAAGACAGTTATCTTGTTGTATAAATATTTTGCCTGGGCCTAAAACGATCACATTAAGCGGCGCCGAAACTTAAAAACAAGTTTTTCGCTTTTTAAGATGCGTTTACATTCTATATTAAAACCACTGCAGTGGAAGGAGGTATAGAGTGGGCGATAGGTATTTCTTCCGAACCCAATATTTCGTAATAGCACACCTTTAAACTATTTCTTGGACCAAAAAAAATCCTATCCTAGACGAAAAATCCGTTATTAATGCCTCGAGTTTGTCCGGTAGCTTTTATAAAAACTCCCCGAGTAAGAGTTACAAGAAATGAGAACAGAATTTTCAGTAGATAATGAAGTGGATGCACGCGATATCAGGTAGCTTGCAGATGCCATGCCGCTCCTACCTCTCGGAAACTACATTCAGTCTTTGCTCTTTGTAATTTTTTCCCTTTTATCTATCCATATGATCTATAAATGTATCTTGTGATCTTTAACAAATAAATGTATTTCTTGCAACAAATAAATGATTCGGGTCAGTAACCTTAAAGTTTGTTAAAACTTTAATTCTAGACCATCTATTTAAAAAAAAATCTAGAACTTATAATCCAGAACCTTCTTAACATGTATAAAGTAAATCGTAATAAATCATAGAATATTTTTTAAATTATTTTCTCATTTTAATCAATTTTATTTCTTTAACATACTCAAATATATTTATCATTAATGTATACATTATCTGTATTATTTACTTCAATAAAAAGTAATAGATACATCATTTCACAATATAAATCACGCCTCCATTATCACTTTAATTAATAAATTTTACTAGGTAATCAACAAGTTCACTATGAATAGCAATATAAATGTTGTCGTAATCAACAAGTTCACTATGAATATAAATATAAATATTGCCGTAATCAACAAGTTCACTATGAATCAATATAAATGTTGCCGTAATCTACAAGTTCACTATAATATCAATATAAATATTGCCGTAATCAACAAGTTCACTATGAATAGCAATATAAATTTTGCCGTAATCTACAAGTTCACTATGAATATCAATATAAATGTTGCCGTAATCTACAAGTTCACTATAATATCAATATAAATATTGCCGTAATCTACAACTATGAATTCAAATATAAGCCGTAATCTACAAGTTCACTATAATATCAATATAAATATTGCCGTAACCAACAAGTTCACTATGAATATCAATATAAATATTGCCGTAATCAACAAGTTCACTATGAATAGCAAAATGAATTTTGCCGTAATCTACAAGTTCACTATGAATATCAATATAAATATTGCCGTAAACAACACGTTCACTATGAATATCAATAAACATATTGCCGTAAACAACACGTTCACTATGAATATCAATATAAATATTGCCGTAATCAACAAGTTCTCTATGAACATTAATATCAAAATTGTCGTAATCAACAGGTTGACAATGAATATCAATATGAATACTACAGCAGTCCATGGGTACACTATGAATAATACCGCAGTCAATAGGTTAACTTCGAGGGAACGGACAGCAAAAATAGCAAAATTTAATTACCAAAAGGTGTCATCAACTTATGATTAAGATCAATAAAACCACCCATCATAAAATTATATTTGTTTCCTCTCGTCCAGCTGCGAACTTGTACTCATCAGAAGAAAATTAATTTCACCGAAATTGCAGAGATCAATCTTATAAAACTTAATAATTTAATTAAAATAAGTAAAAGTCCTTTAGTTCTTCATAAACCCGACAAAGAATATAACCTCTTTGAAAACCCCTTTTTTACTTCTTAATTAAAATTATGAGATGGAATAATTAACAATTTTGTTTATACTGAAACACTCACTAGTTAGGATAAAAGTTTTTGTAATTTAAAAAAATAAAATATCTTAAAAGTTTTATTCATTAATTAATCGCCGATTTATACTAAAAATTAAAATAATTAAATTTATAATATAATTTATAAAAAATGAAACATGCAGCTGAGTAATTACTTACTAGCCTTAGGCAGTAAGTCTCGTTAACGTGTTGCATCTGCAGCATAATTTTTTTGTGTCTACTCAGCTCCTCGTTACCCATTTAATTATTAATATATAATTGCTATTTATTCATTATATATAGGTAATTATAAGTCTTATGTTAAAGAATGAAAATTAATTTTCTTGTTAAGTGAACATGAAAAGTTTAAACTTATTTAAATTAAGCCAGGTGTTGATTAAACCTGGTATGGTGATTTTTAAACATTTTTAATAAGTTGTTTAAAAATTTTTTAAAATGTGTAAAAATAACATTAATGTAATTTTATAACTTATTTATTTCAAAAGTAAAATATTACTTTATTAGTAAAGTTTTAATTTTGAGTAGCACTGTTGATAGTATACGGGCATTAGTTTGGTAGAATATGAGTAGGGCAAACATTTTGAGTAGCACTGTTGGTAGTATACGAGCATTCGTTTGGTAGAAAATGAGTAGGGCAAACATTTGAGTTAGCACTTGTAGTATACGGCATTAGTTTGGTAGAATATGAGTAGGGCAAACATTTTGAGTAGCACTTGGTAGTAAACGGGCATTAGTTTGGTAGAATATGAGTAGGGCAAACATTTTGAGAAGCACTGTTTTTTTTTTGTTTTTTTTTTTTTATTTATTTATTTGAACAATATTACAGATATTAGATTAATAATTCACAAAATTAAACATTTATTGCACAGCCGCAGGAGCAGAGCTCGAGCGCGGCACTGAGTCAGTACTAACTTTAATTAACTTAATTACTAACTTTTTTTAACAATAATTATGGCAGTGCTAACACTAAGCAATAAGAAATAAAATAAAATAAAATAAACCTTTTATCAGCTCAATTTTCTGGCCTAAATAATTTTTTTAATTTACTTTTAAAAGTTTTAAACGGAATGGTATTCAGAATATTGTCGGGAAGTAAATTATAAAGTCTGGGAGCAGTGAAGGAGGCATGTCTGGTGGCGGCTGTAGTTCTACATGATGGCTCTACTATTTTAGTTCCATCTACTCGTCTAGTCTTGTAAGTATGTTCTACTTTGTCATATTTAAGTATGTTCTTTTTCACAAATAGTATTTGTTTATAGTTATATAACCAAATAATGTTGGTAGTATACGGGCATTAGTTTGGTAGAATATGAGTGGGGCAAACATTTTTGCCACACAAAGGGATAAAAACATAGAAATATTATTACTAGAGGGTAACCTGACAACCTTCCCTAAAAATATAATCAGTACAAAATTACAATAACTTATATAGTAGAACGTTAAAAATACAATTCAAAACACAAAGAATGTGCGGGAAGCCAAAATCAATTGATTTATTATAGCCTTAACTCACTCTTGAAGGAGGTTTCAATAAAGTTACACAGAGCCCTTGAGAGCCCCAAAATGATGTTTCAGGTCTTTCAATGCATTGAGATAGGCTATGCCGCCCTTTAGTATATATCTCTATGGATAAACAGACTTAACTAGACATTTTTTTTATTTTCCACTTGACCGATTGGTTATTGGTTAACTTAGGCAATTTTTTTAAATTGTGACAAGTAACTGCTTTTTGAACGAAGACAATTTGTAATTTAATACAATTAACTAAGCGCGTCTGCGTATTGATCAAAGAAAGAAAACATTTTGATAAATTTGGTAGTTGCAACTTGCAACACGATCTTGACGCCCCTATTTCAGATTTCCATCTATCCGAAGCAAAGAACAAAGTAATTACTCCCTTTAAACAAAGATTCAGGATTCAAACTTATCACAGTAAGTTGCCTTTGTGCAACTTACTCCCCTTCCTTGTAAAAGGGGATAAAGTACTCAGTAAAAAACTATTCCTAAACCTAAAAAGTCCTATCTCTCCTGTCGTAGCCATCCGAGTCTTGCCCTGTCCGAAATTTATAACATAACAGTCGGAGTTCCACAAGAAAATATCCTTTCACCATTCCTTTACGTATTCTACACTTCAGACCCTAAAAATCCCTCTACATCAGTTTTATCCTTTGCAAATGACAAAAATTCATTAGTCACACAGATCTAGTTCAGGCTTCAAAAAATATACAAGACCGTCTTGATTCCCTGGAACCATGATGTAGAAAGTGGAGGATAAAAGTGAATGCTCAAAAAAGCGTTCACTTAACATTCACCCTCCGACGGGGCATTTGTCCACCCCTATTTCTAAACCAGTCTCTAATTTCCATGTCTACTACTGAACGTTACCTTAGTTAACACTTCGACAACAAACTAACATAGACGCATCACACTAAACTAAAACGTTTGGAAGGAAACCGTCGTCTCAGAATACTCCGTAAACGTTTTAGAAGTACTTTTAACGTTTACTCGATAAAAGGTCTAACCTGACACTTGATAACAAATTACACATTTACAAAAGCATAATAAAACCATCATGGTCATAAGGTGCTGAAGTATGGGGTTCCACAAAACCTTCCAATCTTGAACACATTCAAGTCCTCCGAAAAATAGTTCAAGCACCCTGGTACGTATCCAAATTAACCATTTAACTATCCACAATGATCTCAAAATTCACATCGTCAAAGACATTGTTTCCTCTAGATACAGTTCCTTTCATTCAAAATTAGATTTCCATCCTAAACCTCTTAACCAAACCCTACGCATAATTTTTTATGATTTTTGCTGAGTCATTATTCCGGGTAAATGACGTCATAAAAAATATTTTCCGAATAGCACAACTACAGCGCTAGACTGATTTTTGTACAAAGTCAACTATCTAGCATAAATACACCGGGTGCTACGATGATAACAGACACACACACACACCTACAGACAGAGAACTTTGCAAAAACCACTCAGGTGGCCTTAAAAAAGCCTGACACGCATAATTCCATTATCTTTCCGGTTAAGGATTTTTTTGCAATCGCAATACTTTTCCTATATACCTATGGTATAAATGAGGAAAAGTAAAAAAATCAAGCTAAAAGTATATTAAAATCAAATAGAGTTAATCAGTAGTTTTAATTTAATCATTAACTTACTTATAAATCCTACTTATACTTCATTCTTTTTATTGTAAATTAAGTAAATTAACTACTCTTATACTTGTTTTATTTCATACATTACTGTAAATTACTTTATTATACAAATAGATAATATAATATAACTTGAAAATAAATAAATAAATAATAATTTGATAATAAATAATAATATGATAATAAATAGTAATAAATGATAATAATAAAAAATCATATGACTTGCTTAAATTCTGACCTATTATTTGAATACGAAAGAGTAGCAGCTATAAAGATTAAAATGTAGCAGCTATAAAGATTAAAATGTAGCAGCAATAAAATAAAATGTAGCAGCTTAAAACAGCTATAAAGATTAAAATGTATCAGCTATAAAGATTAAAATGTAGCAGCAATAAAATTAAAATGTAGCAAGCTATAAAGTTAAAATGTATCAGTATAAGATAAAATGTAGCAGCTATAAGGATTAAATGTAGATATAAGATTAAAATGTAGCAGCTATAAAGATTAAAATGTAGCAGCTATAAAGATTAAAATGTAGCAGCTATAAGGATTAAATGTAGCTATAAATTAAAATGTAGCAGCTATAAGATTAAAATGTAGCAGCTTAATTAAATGTAGCGCTATAAAATTAAAATGTCGCAGCTAAAAGATTAAAATGTAGCAGCTATTATGATTAAAATGCAGCAGCTAGAGAAAATAAAGATAAAAAAATATAAATTTGTACGAACCCAATTAAATTTTATCACTTATACAAACTAATATTCAAATTAAAATAATAATTATATTTTTAAAAAGTTTCTTTTTGGGGACTTAATAATTTTTTTTTATTATATTTCTATTGAATGATTTATATAATATTTATTACTTTTTTCTGCTCATTGTTATGTTAAACCTATAAGTATTAGTATTAAAGCCAGTAAGTAATAATTAAAACCAACTCTCTTCCATAAAACTGAAAAAATACTTTTTATGATTAAAAATAGTTATTATAAAAAACATTGTTATAAGACTTTATTTAATGTATAATACTTTAATAAATAAAATTATTAGACCGTGGAATAATAATTATTATTTTATTATATTATTAATATGGGTTTGATTATTGAATGATAAGTTAATTATCAGTTTGTTTTTATATTACATTAAGTAGTAAATTAGTGGATCTAGAGGATGTGTTGAAATATTTATGGGTAGATAGAGAGAAGAATAAATTTTACAGAATCGGGCACAGACAAGGTGCCTCAGAACCTCAACTTATCGGATTCGCTTTGCTTATCATCCACGTACTGACCTCGCTTGATACTTCTTAACAGTATTGATCCAAGAAAGAACGTATATACTAGCCGTAATAAAATAAACCTAATCATACTCGTATATCACATAAAACACACACTTGTACCACAATGGGATAACTGTTTCATTTTTAAAGATTTTTTTACAAAATATTATACATGTTGTTCAATTGATAATTATGGCACGGATGTCCGCATTCAGGCGAATTTTCTTGGCAAAGCATTCTTGCTCTAAAATCCAAGTCTTGCATAAGTTTCTGGTTTATGCTAAATAACTTGGGCAATATCATTATTAACTTCTTTCCCAGTTTTCTTTCTCAGCGCATATGGTCATCATTCTTGCGTCGATTCTTAACAGCAATTTTGGCACTCATATAAAGCTCAGTTCATACCATTTAAAATGTTAAAGATAGCAAAGATTTATCGGATTTCCTTTGAAAAATACGGAAAAATTGTGTAAGAAGTTATAATGATATCCCTCAGGTTATAATACATAAACCGGAAACTTAAAAATCCAGCCAAGACCTGGATTGTTAACCAAGAAAGCATTCATTGCAAAGAAAGAACGCTAGCTTTCTATAGTAATATAGAAAACCTATAGCTTTCTATAGTAGAAAAGCTTTTATGCTAAAGCTTTCTATAGCAGAAAAGCTATAGCTTTCTATAGCAGAAAAGCTATAGCTTTCTATAGCAGAAAAGCTATAGCTTTCTATAGCAGAAAAGCTATAGCTTTCTATAGCAGAAAAGCTAGCTATAGCAGAGCTATAGCTTTCTATAGCAGAAAAGCTATAGCTTTCTATAGCAATATAGAACATAGCTTTCTGTAGCAATTTCTTTAGCAAGAGAGCATCCATTGCCCAGAAAGAACACAAGCTTTGAGTACTTTGAGTGGTCTTAATGATGTTATAATCTGCTTGGGTTTTGTACTTCTCTTATGACCATTTTATGTCAAGGTACACTACGATCCAAGAAAGAGTTGGCCATGATTATCAAATTTGGATATTTCGGTACCTTGTATATAATTTTTGGATTTAAAACCTATTTCGACATAATTATAAGATAAAAAAATGTTAATAGTAAAAATATTACAAAATTTGTAATAAAGTAGCTTTAGACATTAAATGACTAGAATAAATTTAGGTATAAAATGTTAAATCAATTTTAACAAAGAAGGTTTCAATGTATTTTTATACTTTTAAACTTTTTATGCTAAGTCATTATTTTTCCATGTCTCATAAAATATATCTATATTGTCATAAAACTTAATTACCATCAACAAATCAAGTAAAACTAACTAAATATTATTAATAAAAGGTTTATCAAACGAAACAGCCAGGGTTATTTTAAACAATTTTTTAAATGTGGACAAACTATTTGTTTACATAGATATTATTTTATACTTTTAGTTCGACTTGATTACATATTTTTATACTTTTTAAACTTTTTTAAGTGTTTTGAATATTTTATAATAAAACGAAATGTTAGTATTCATTTGATTATTAAAATTAAGCTGAGGTGGTCCTGTAGAGGTCTTAGATGTATATGTATAGGTAGGGAGATGAATAAGCTAGTAGATAAAAATTGCGCAATCTCAGTCAATGCTCTCCCAAGGGACTCCTAGATACTTTTCTAACTCGTTTACACACCTTATTAACTATTTTTTGTACCTCTCTCTTACCCGTTTAAAATTTGAAGTCTTTGAACTTTGATTGCTTAGATGTATAAAATATTTTTTTTGGGAGATTAAATATTTTATAAAGTTATTATTTAAGTTGCGGTTAGGATTTTGATTACTAGGTAATGCTTTGTTTAGTACTTAACTTTTATCTAAAGAACAAAAGTTTTTCATTTTTAGTTTTAGGCTAAAATAATTAGGCAGTTATAAACAATTTTTAATTTTTTATCTTGCTCTATTTTTAGTGAATTTTCGAAGAAAAAATGCATTTATGAGGTTTGTTGAGTCAGCAAATTTGTCAAAAATCAGTTAAATTAGGTGATACTATTTTTCTCCAGGATAAAGTTCTTATAATTTTCGGGGAGTTGAATTGAAAGAAACCGGTCCTAAGTCGATACGACCATACTCCATGGTATAAAACCGGAAAACTAAACATACGGTCGGCAATTAACAAATGTCGAGTAGAGTGTCGTTCAAATGTTTTTTGAAACGCTGAATCGATCAAAACCGTTCCGAAGTCGATACGATCACCTTAAGTGACCAAAAAGTAGGAAAACTGGGGTAAATTTCTGGAATCTAAAACAACATATGTTGAGTAGAGTGTCGTTTTCGATGAATTTTAGGGGAAGCTGAATCCACGTAAAACTCGTCCAAAGCCAATAAGACCACTCAAAGTACTCAAAGCTTGTGTTCTATTCTGGGCAATGGATGCTCTCTTGCTAAAGAAATTGCTACAGAAAGCTATGTTCTATATTGCTATAGAAGGCTATAGCTTTTCTGCTATAGAAAGTTTTAGCAGAAAAGCTTTTCTGCTATAATAGAAAGCTTTAACATAAAAGCTTTTGTGCTATAGAAAGCTATAGTTTTTCTATATAATATAGAAAGCTTTAGCAGAAAACCTTTTCTACAATGCAAATTTATAGGTTTCCTATATTACTATAGAAAGCTAGCGTTCTTTTTTTGCAATGAATGCTTTCTTGCTTAACAATCCAGGTCTTGGCTGGATTTTGAAGCTTCCGGTTTATGTATTATAACCTGAGGGATATCATAATTAACTTCTTACACAATTTTTTCGTATTTTTCAACACTGCTCGTTACTAATTTTTCTGTATTTTTCAAAGCAAAACGCATATTTATCTAATTGGTGATACAAAATCTATGGTTCCAAATTGGCAGTGCAAATTGCCTTATTAGGTAGGCACTACTTAGGTCATTCAATGCTTATCTTCAAAGGTTTTAGCGCATTTCCTTAAAAAATACAGACGGATTTTTTCGAAAAAAAGCTTTTCCATTATTGATTTTTCACGTTCTTCAGTTAATTATCAATTCATAAAATATTGTTATGGAAGAAAAAATCAAAATCCTGAGAGGACAAGTATGAGTAATTAAAACCTAAATTGCAAGGGTGTAACCTCCTCGAGCATTCTTACAGAACGCCTTATTGTTATTTTGATAAAGTTTAACTCTACTTTATAATTTTTAAATGTAAAAGTAAAATAATTAAAAAAAAGTAATTATAATTATGAATATGTGTGTGTCAGTATAGATGTAAATGTATGTATAACTAGTCTGTGCAAGTATGCATTAGTTTATGTATAATAGTTATACTCAGGTTATATTGTTTTAAATGTATTGTAAATAAAATATTATTATGTTAAAAAAATAGTAAAATAATGTATTTACTAGTTAGAATAAATTATATATAATTAAGAACTGACTAAATAAGTTAGAGAATAAATAAATGTAATAGGAAATTAAATGGAAAAATTGTGAAATTGTAATAAATCTTTTATAAACACTATGGATATAAAAATATATTATTAGTAGGGATATTGTTGATGATGGAAATTAATGGTTATATAAAAATGGTATAGATACATAAAATAAAATATAAATAAATAATTTAAAAAATAAATAAATAAATAATAATGTATTAATAGTCAGTAATATATGATTTTCTAGATGTATAAATTAGTATAGTGTTTGTTATTACTTTTAAATAGCATGTTACCAACCTTCCTCAGTAGAGGTGCCAAAGCTTATGAAAGAACTGCATGTATAGAAGAAATATGTTAATCCTAATTTGAGTAAAAAATGAAATGTAAATCTTTTATAATGCAAATAAATGGCTTATTATTATTATTATTATTATTATGAACTCTACTTTGCCTCAAACCACATTTAGTAGTACATATCTAAAGCTAACTAACGATTATATATTATTTCAGAGTTCTTGGATATAGATTTTAATCAAATACAGAAATAGGATATCAGTAAATCAGAAAAAGAATAAATTGATAACTATAATAAATTTTTTGATATTTGATGTTTATTGTCTGTTAATTATTAACTTTTATTCATAAAGTTTCTTTTTTTACTGTTTTCCTTACTATAATTAGTTTTATTGTAAATAGATTTTATAATTTCAGGTTAGTCTTATAGGTTAAATTATTTATTTATTGTAATTATTTATTATTATTGTCATTGTACATAATATTTATCTAATCAAGGCTATAGTCATTTTAAATAAGTCCTCATGTGTGTTATAATTCTATTATTTATTATTTTTTAACTACATATAATTATATATTCATGTTTTTTTTATTTTAAATATAAGTATTGATATTTTAATTTTATTTTACATATTTGTATTTTTATTATTTAGATATCTTGTTGTTTTAATAGTTTTAAATAAAATTGTAATGTATGTGTGGGTGTATGTTGAATAAATATGTATGTGTGTATATGTATGTATGTATATTTATATGTGTGTATATATGTATGTATGTATGTAATATATTATATATATATATATATTATATATATATATATATATATATATATAATATATATATATATATATATATATATATATATATATATATATTACAAGATTAATAGTGTAGTTGTTTAAGTCTAGACGAGATTATTTAAATATTACGTACAATTATTTAGTTTTCTTGTTATTTATTTATATTATTAATTTATTAATATTAAGCTTAATTCAATGAATAAGATTGATATAATGACGATTGATCGTTTACAATGTAATGCTGTATTTATATCAATAAAAACATTTTGTATTTTATAACCTCTAATGTTATTTTGATGCAGCCGGTATGCACACAATATACGAATTTAAATTAATTTTAAACAATAGTTATTGCATAAATAAATTAATGCTATACGCAAAAGCTTTTAAAACATTAAAAAATATCGGTGCATACAATAATTTTAAAATAGAATATTTAGCGTTTAATTTTCGGGACTTAGCCCCGGCTTCAAGGCATAACTTATTCCTTTCCGGTCCAAACAATTTCAATACTTACATTCTATCTTTGTGAACTCGTACCACGTTTTATTCCGATTATTCACGGACTTAAAAGAATATGTTTTAATGGATAATTCCCGAAAAAGGACAATGGATGTATAAGTAGAGGGAGAATAAAGAATAATAAAAATAACGTTTATAAATTTTCAATGGTAATTTTTTTTATTAAATATATTTTTTCGGGAGGGTCCTAAACATTTTTTGAATAAGAAAATATTAACTCACGTTCATATTACATTAATTGTCTTGAGTTTAATCCATAATTTTAAACTTTAATATTTATCCCTATGTATTGAAATGATTAGTGCTAAATTAAAATAAAAAAGAGGCAGTTATATGTTGCTTTTATGTACCTTTATAATTTGTAATAATATTCATAACATTAGATACATGAAAGCCAAAGTATGGTTCTATAAAATTTATATTTTTGGGTTATTACGTATTAATGAAAATAAATAAGAATTTAGCGCTGTATAAAGGTGTGGGGTACACGATATTTATATTTTTTGAATGTATTTTTTTTTCAATCCGGTAGTTTTGTAATAGCCTGAAGGTGAACTTGATACAAATACATTCTCCAGCTACTTAGAGTTCATCTCGGCCTCCGGGCTTTACGTTTTTTTAGATCATCCCTTTAAGTACCGATTATCCAAAAGAAGCAATTCGTTTTACAAAAAAAAAATCAAAACGTACGTCTGTAATTATACATCTAAGAACAAGTTTAGCCCTCCCAAAATATACACGTGGCTTTTAATACATCTGGGTCTAAAAAAAATTCAAGCCTTCCGGTAGATACAAGATTATTTTATAAGTGCTCCAACACGATTTGGCTTAAAGCTTTAATTTTGATTTTACTTATAAATAATTTCCTTAGACATTACCTTAGAAAAAAAAACTCTTTGCATTTATTCCTCGCAACGCATGAAGATTACTCGTAATGATAGGTCCTAACTCTTTAAAAAGTTTCGGCAATGTTAAATTAACAACTTCATGACTTTTATAAATGAACCTTTAACAATAAATGAGAAAAATAAAAAATAATGAGAACTCGTTTTATCCATGCATTTCCATTAGTTCATTATAATTTAAATCCTTTTTGCATTTTTATTTTAAATAATAAGACTCCTCCGAAAGTTTGTGAGGTCCTTACACCTTCTATTAAGGTAAATCGTGATCCATCGAGGATGTTTTTAAACAAATGCAAAAAGATTTTTTTGTTGCAGTTGGAATTACTTAGTACTTGAAGGCATACACAGACGATTTATGTATCTATTCATTATTAGTTTCAAAAATAAAAATTCTGACGCGGTGATCCGCAAACCGGGCGAATTTTCTTCGAAATGAGCGCTTTCTTGTATATCAATCCATTTTATTTTAATATAATATAACATAAACATTGAGTGAAACAGTGAAAATTTAAAAGAAATCACATTTGAAAAAGTTATCTGATTGAATTAAAATGTTTTACAAATAATAATGTAAAATATTATTACAGTACATTATTAGTATTAAATGTTACTACTTAAACAATAAAATTTTGCTGAAGTTTCGGCTGATATTTAATAACATGATCAGTAGCGTCACGACTTGTTATTTAATTTTTTTTTTAATTTTTCAAAGAAAATGCGCATATTTATCCCATAGATTATACATGGCATAGCATTTTTTTACTCATTTGATGCTCAGTTTATGTTAATTTTTAGCTCATTCTCTTTGAAAAATTCGAAAAAATTAAATAACAAGTCGTGACGCTACTGCTCAGGTTATTAAAAATAAACCGAAAACTTAAGCAAGAATTGGATTGATATGAAAGAAAGCGCGCAATTCGAAAAAAAAAATTCTCCAGTCTTGCGGATTTCCGCGCCAAAATTTTATAGAAGTTATAAGACGTAAGAAATTAACGACAGCACCAAGATTCGCCAGTACCAGGCAACCCTAGCTTTGAGTAGTCTTATTGACTCCGAACCGGTTTTATAAGATCCAGCATCCCAAAAACATTAATAAGGACCTTTTACGCGGTGAAAAATAATAACCTTAAATTTTTACAATTTTTGCTGACTCAGCAAACCGGAATTATGAAATCACAACAACCAGGTTTTTGATAGGGATTGTGTCCTCCCCAAGGTTAATTTTTGTACCAAGTTTGATAAAAAAATATTCATCCGCTCAAAAGAAAGCGTGTTTACAAAAATCCGCGAGAAATACATACATACATATATATACACATAAAGTTTCACGAAACGTATTTCGTGGTTTGGGGCCTATGGAAAAGATTTTGGACACACCTCCCCGACACAATTAGCGATTTATTTCAAAGAAAATTCGCTAAAAGGTTTTTAGAGGTGAAGTTTTTTTTAATCCTTTTACATCAGTACAGAATAACTGAAGCCGTATTATGTTAGCATACATGTATTTATTTAGCATTCATTATTTATAAAAATAATTAGATGTGTATTGAAAGTACTTACCAGACTTATATTAATCATACATCGTTTACTGTCAGGTTTATAAAACATAAATTAATAATACTTGGATCATGATTATTGGCAGCCTCATTTATATCCAAGCATTGATGGATGCAGGTATTGAACTTCATTTATCATTACTTTGTATGACTATAGCGTTTAGTTTAGTTTAACGTGCTTTATAATGCATATTCTTTTTAGTAAATAAACACATATGTTGTGTGTTAAGGTTCTCTTTATTATTAATACTTTAAAATAAATGTGAATCGAGATGCATATATATTAAATAATTTTGAAATAAATAGGAAATTTTAAAATAGAAAATAAGTTAACCCCTCTGAAACGTATTTGTGTCGTGGTCCGAGGTTCCACTTCCGCCATTACGCTTTCCTATTAGCGATTTTTTCCAAAGGAAATTCGTTTTGGATCAAAGGTGATATGTTTTCACAAATCACCCTTCGCTAAAAAGGTTATATTTTAAACGATAAATTATTGGTTATGATTGGTATGATAAGATATATTGTTTAGCATATAGTTAAATAATGTTCATATAGTTTATTTTTATTTTATTTTATTTACACTATCTCACCTAGATCCGATAAATTTTCGAGGTCTATTGAATTTTAAAACTTTTTATAGAGTGATTATTGTGGGTAAAAGACGACATGCACATTACAAATAAATAAAATAAAAATATATATATATATATAATATTATTATATATATATATATATATATATATATATATATATATATATACATTAATGACTTTAACCTCATATGTTCTTATGCATATTTTTTGCCTTTGTAAATCCGGTAAAAGACGACATGCACATTATATATATATATATATATATATATATATATATATATATATATATATATATATATATATATATATATATATATATATATATATATATGAACCTAATCTCATAAGAGCATTTTTCCTTTGAAATCCGCTAAACGCAGAGGGTAAGGTAGGGTCTGTTGTACCCCAAGACATAATGCCCTGTAAACCTTTGGAATACTGGTAATAGAATAATGCAAGAAAAATGCAAATCTGAGGGCATGTAAGCAAAACTAGAGTAGGAAGGAATACATAGTATAGAGGCCCTAATTTATATATTCGATTAATTTAGTACAAAATATAGCCATGGACTGAGCTATGACAGAACCCCACCTTACTCTTAAACTACTAAGGATAGAAAACCCTAAACCAAGATGAATTAAGATACGTCTTTATTCATTCCGGCCACCCTGGGACAAAATACTGAGAACGAGTGCATATAAGACAAAATAATTGGTCGTAGGCAGTAGCTAGGAGTATGTATATTTACTCATATGTAATAGTATTATTAGTATAGTAGTTAGTATAGTAGTATTATATATGTATTACTTATTAGTATGTATATTATACTCCTTGTAAGTACCTAGTTTCAAAGCTTTAAAAGTTTGGCATCTAGCAAACTTGTAGATGATCTACGATTAAACCAGGTGTAAATAGGTTCGATGTTAATCTATGCGTGTAAAATTACAATAATAGAAGCCCAACAATTTGACCAAAGCCTAATATATTCATATCTCTACTAATGGGCTCAAACAAAAGAGATATAAGTTTTCATAAAGAGATAATATCAGGACGTACCAGTTAGACTCTTCAAACCATCCAATATTCATAACTTGAGCTTACAGTACTTAAGATGAAGATTATCTCCTGCCTGCGGCTCATCAGGTAAACCTGATCATTCACCTGAACTCATTGATAATTATTCACATCGGAAGAAAGTGGTCACGAAGGTGAGAGAAACAATATACAGTTCTTATCTTAAAGTTATTAAATCATGATTTTTATAATAAATGCGTTTAACCTTTTTCAGTTCATATAATATTCTTAAATTCGCAGTTTCAGTTCTTGTAATTATTTACTTAATGTTTTGTTTATGATAATTTGTCCTAAAGCGTCTCTGCAGAAGACTGAAGTCTTCTGCAGTTTATTCGCAGTTTCAGTTCTTGTAATTAATTATATATTAATTATCAACCTGATTCCACTTTTAATACTGGACACACGCACAAGAGCATTTAATAGATCAATTTTTTTACTAATCCTAAATCAAATTATCATTATTCCTCGTAAAAGCTTTAATTAGAGCCATCTAAACTTTTAAATAGAGATTTCTTTTAAACAATTTAAGAAATTTTTAATTTACTTTGAAAATAGTTTTCAAATACTGCTGTTTAAAAATGACAACAGAAATGTGATGTACTTTTGAAAAATAAGTATTGGAACGCGATAAGCTTTGCACATCTTAATGAGAGCGAAGCTTTTATAAGATGAATTTACGCATGAAGCTACAAATATTTGAATTGTTTTGAGCCTCACGGAATAAAATTATACAATTTTCGATTAATACAGGTTCATTCTCCTTCGACCCCCGCCAGAGTATGGTTCTACAAACTAAAAGGACCCAGTCCCAAAGTATCTGAGGACCACCTCAGTCTAAGCAGAAGGGACCTTAGAACAGTTACTGGGACCACTTACTGGTCACTGTCACCTCCGAAAACACCTCAATACCATTGTTATCTTTAAAGATAACCCAATGTGTAAGATTTGTGAATAGGAAACCGAAACTGCCTCTTACGTACTTCTGAGATGTGAAGCCCTAGCTTTCAAAGGTTTTGTAACTTTGGTAGCAGCACTCTAACCAAGTTTGAATCTACCAATGAATCACTGGTCAAAAAGATCCTAGACCTAGTCCGGGGAAAAGGATTATTCTGACCTGGACCAATTGAGGGGATTGTACAATGGCCTTCCAGTCGCAGTGCAAATGGGGTCTATCCTCGATTCCAATCACACAATAAAAATAATAATAATGGTTCTACAAGAGATAATTAATATTTGTTCATCTTATCTTTTATAAGTTATAGCGACCTGAATAGAATCAAACTCTTGTACAACAAGACTAAAAATATTCAATTAAAACACTAAATTAAGAAATTTTCAATCCTTAATGCCATTACGTAAATAAAATAAGTCCTATTTATGGAGAGAATATTAAACTTTACATATAGTCAAGAGAGGAAATCACTCCTCCACTACATTTTCCATTACCAGAGTTATTTCCTGGAGGTTCGGGGGGCTAAAAGGGGGTACAAATTAGATTTAGGGGTGGTTTTTGAGTTTTGAACCATACTTTCGGCAGATGTTGAAAGTACATTAAGCATTTCCTATCGCTTGAAATGGGGGGTAGTGTCTACAAACCCTTAGGAAAATTACACTTATTCTACCTCTTACACATCTCATATTAAGGAAAAGGAAACCTACATTCGGCAGCATCTTTCCTTAAATATTCCTTAAAAACTCCGTACAAATTCCCAGTTCGTAAATCGAATTTTCATGAACCGATTGCTTCTTTTTCTTCTTCTTGTATCTTCTACTTTCTCTATTCCTCCCTTCAGTACCGGAATATAATTCCACTACGGATATTTTCCAAAAACATGTAAATATTATTTTTGACTTCTCGTAAGGAAAATTTTCGTAACTAAGTAAAAGCTGTAAACTCAGTATTCGAAGGAAATGGGAACGTTTTCAACATAAGATGAAAATTTGTTGATTTGAAACGCATCATTTAAATAAATTTCTTATTTTTGTCGTCCTCCTCTATCTGATTTTCAATCTATCGGTGTATTGAGTATTATATATTTCTAAACATTAAGCTAAATAATTTTCCTTTACTACATTCTACTAATCACTTTAAATAAATTAAGTATAACAAATTTATAAATATACTTAGACACCCTTTAGGTAGGAAAACTTAAAAACGTAATACAAAATGAGGATAATCATACCTTAGATGATATAAGAGTCAGTGTTGGTGATGAACCCTGAAAAATAAAAAATAAAATAATTATAAATAACAATAAGTTATTTGTTTATAATAATAATATAAAATATAAAGTATTTATAAATAATAATAAGTTATTATTTGTTAATAATAACAGTTTAATAATAAGTCAGAAACAATGTAGAAAGGCGCAGAATTTACTTAGAATACTCGTTTAATCCCTTGTTTTAATTATGCTTTAATATCAAATGTTATGGGGGAAAGAGAAAAGCATAAAAATTACTAAACAGTGATTGTTTATGATGCCAAGCAGTGCATCAATTTTGCTTGTCATTTAATTACTATACAGTGAAGGTGAGGACAACATTTAAACCTTTGGAGGACCAAACTAGTAATTCAATGGGATTTTTACTTTTACTTATTCTTACTGTACGCATAGAGATATATTACTAGAGGGGCTCTATAGGTTAAATTTTGAAACATCGATAAAGTAACCTGATCACCATCAATTATAAATATAATCAAATAATCGGTACGAAATTACAATAACTTATATAGTAAAACTTTAAAAATACAAATCAAAACACAAACAATGTGCGAAAATCCGGAAAAGAATAATTTATTATGACCTTAACTCTCACTCATGGGAGGTCAATGAGGTTACACAGAGCCCTTGAGAGCCCCAAAAAGATGTTTCAGTCCTCTTAATATATTAAGAGAGGTAGGCTATGCCTCCTCTAGTATATATCTCTATGACTGTACGTATATAGGAAATGTATTGTGTCAGTAAAATTTCAGAAACCGGTATTACACCTGAATTATCTGTTTCAGGTGTTATTAAGACATCCTAAGTGATTTTTACAAAGTTGTCTGTCAGTATGTGTGTGTATCTGCAATTATCACATCTCCCAGTGTATTTATGCTAGAGAGATGAAACTTGGTGCAAAAATCAATCTTTAGGTCTAGTTGTCCTATATGATTTTTTTATGAAGTCATCCACCCACAAAAATGAATCGGCAAATATTTCGAAAATTCATATAACGCGGAAAATTTATTAGTTTGAGATTTGGCACACATGTAGTCTTATGTAAGACCAACATATTTGCCGTGTTTCATTTCATTATCAGCATTATTTCAATTTTTATCAAATGACTTGTATACGATTTTTACAAAACAATTGTAAAAAATCGGAAAATAATTTAATCGAGTTAAAATTCGGGACAAGTATACTAAGTATATCCCCTTATGCAATAAATAAGTAGACTATGTTTGGTTTTAATATGACACGTATATCTATTGTTTTTGCAAGATCATAAAAGTTAAGCAGCATCGAACGAGATCAGTGCCTGGATGGTGGACCACTGGAAGTTAAACGAATGTATTCACTGCAGTTCATTTGATGATTTTTATATTGTGAGAACGAGCGAAGCTAGTTCGAAGTATTTAGGATGAGCGTATCGTATGCGATGAGGAGAAGAAAAGTTCCGAGGTACCCGATTATTTAACTTTTTGCTTAGCACCAAGTATAAAGTTATTGAGTCTGCCTGGAAAATAGAAAGATATCTTAGCTGATTTTTCTGGATGAAGAGGAGAGTTTCTGAATTAGACTGCCGAGGGCCCAAGAGATAATTTGTTGGTTAGGGTAGCGAATTAACCTCTATGACCATCGATTGTCTTAATCTTAAAGATTAAGTAATAGTCTACAGTCAAAAGTTCTATCCAAATAAGACCCACGGCATCTTCCGGTCAAAAAGTTACCCACTACCTAAATTTTGTAATTTATTCATTAAATTGTAGACCACTAAGTCATGACATGAGAAGAAAAAAGAAATTAACAAGCTCAATCAAGGATTGTTATTCGATATTTCATGCAAATGAAGTTTCATTCCAGTCATAAAAACATATTTATACACATACAAAACAACATATAAAAATTCCAATTTTCTATTCATTCTGATTCCTTACACTTAAAATTTAAGAAGAAAAAAAAAACAAAATTTATCGCACAAACAACAAAAAAGATCTACGCTCGCAGAATGCCAAAATTGTATCTAAAAATTTTCCGAGAACCTTACTCAACCCCAAAATTTAAATTAAACTTTTTTTAATTGACATAAAAAAACTTATTGGTTTGAAATGGAGTTACTATACCTTGATAATGGACTAAATATTTCTCTTCCAATATCTAAAGCATTGTTAAGAGAGACATGACCTCACATAAATCTCCAGGAGCTAAAGAATATCGGCTTTAAAAACTCTGTTATTTCCCCGCATTTTTTTTTGTTACCCTTAATGCTATAGGATGCCGAAATAAATGTTACATAAAAGATACATTTATTCCCCCTCCCTTCCTACCATTGTTTTCTGGAGTTCTTTTTATTTTCTTTAATCAAGTATATTTCTTCTTTTTTTTATTGCTCATCGATTTATTTTTTTTCCTCATCTTGATTTAAAGTTTTTTGCTCTCCTTTTTATACGCAGAATACTTAAAGTTGAACAATGTTTCCAGAGAACTGTACAGCAGTGTTGTTGTACTTTTTTGGGGTTCCAGTTGTCCTTGAGAACCTACTGAAATTCTTTTACTTGAACCCAATAAAACTTATTTTTAAAGATGTCCTTTCCTTTGGACTCATTATTCTTTAGATTTTTATCTTTAACAATTAAAACGGTTTCTTTGTATTTTTTATTTGTGAAAAAACTCGTTTATTCTTAAAACTAATCTTAGTTTGAAGCATGTTGTTTTAGCCATAGAATTAAAAGTATACACAGATGACAGATTGTTAAAGTCTTTAAGTATAGTATATGTTAGTCTACAAAGAAAAGTCAAACGCACGAAATTTTGATAAGAAATAGTTCCAGCACAAAGCCCTCATAGAAATATCTCAGAACGGTGTAAAACATATTTACTAGTGTATAAAAAAATATTTTAGGAAAGACTTCTTATCTTTCATTTATTATACAATATATTTAAAAAAAAACTTCTTATTATTTAATTCATTATGAAAAACATTTGGAAAGAGACTTCTTATAATTCATTTATAATTAAAAAAGCTACAGAGAGACTTCTTATTTCTTTCATTTATTATAAAAAAATTGTGGAAAATGATCAGAATTTTCATTCATTATAAAAACATTTAAAGAAAGACATATTATTTTTATTTATTATGATAAGTATTGGGGAGAGACTTCTTTGTTTTTATTTATTATTAGAACATTTCTGGAGAGACTTATTATTTTTAACTTACTAATAAAAATGTTTAGGGAGAGATCTTATTTTTCAATTATTATTAAAACATTTGTTGAGTCACTTTTTATTTTTCATTCATTATAAGAACATATGTAGAAAGCCTTATTTTTTTATTAACTAAAAAACATTTGTGGAAAGACTTATTTTTGAGGAGAGACTTATTTTATTAATTATAAAAACATTTGTGGAGCAACTTATTTTTATTCATTATAAAAACATTTGTGGAGCGACTTATTTTTTATTCATTATTGTTTATTGTTTCATTGACTTCATTCATTTAATTTTTTACCAGCTGTTTATGAATCGTCATATTTTTTGTTTTGTCACTTATTTCCAAGATGATAGAAATTTATGAGGTGATTCAATTCGATGTAAACAAACTAAACGCAGTCGGACGTTAAAAGCTAAATTTTTATGAAAGAATTGACGTCATTGCAAGAATCGATATAGGCGGCTTATCGAAAATTATGAATAATTATCAAAATAAGCAAACGTTATGGCCGAAAATTTCTGAGATTATTAAGTAGTCTAAGATTGATTAATTTACACAGAAATAATTCATTTTTACTCAACATTTTAGTGAAATTAACACATTTGTATAATTAAATAGTTGTTTTACATTTGTATTAGAAAATAGTCTGTCAATGTTTTCATAAGCCTTGATAGCGTTGTGGATACGCATTCGCTTCTAATACAGGACATTAAGGGTTCCAGACTTAGGTCTTCATTCACTACTTTTTGTTAGAGGAAGATTAACATTTTGTAGCATAATGTTGATATATTTTTTATTAATTATAAAATCATCTGTTGAGCGACTTATAAAACATTTATGGAGCGACTTATTTTTTATTCATAATAAAACATTTGTCGAGCGACTTATTTTTGATTCATTAAAAAACATTTGTGGAGAGACTTATTTTTGATTCATTATAAAACATTTGTCGAGCGACTTATTTTTGATTCATTATAAAAACATTTGTGGAGAGACTTATTTTGATTCATTATAAAACATTTGTGGAGCGACTTATTTTTCATTTATTACAAAAACATTTGTGGAGCGACTTATTTTTTATTCATTATAAAACATTTGTGGGCGACTTATTTTTTATTCATTTTAAAAACATTTGTGGAGCAACTTATTTATAAGATTCAATATCCTGATTTCAAAATTCCGGCTTTAAATTAAGTCAAATTTTACAATGCCTTACAAACTCCCCACCGGGCTGACAGACAGAAAGTCATCCATCCCCTTTAGTACATAAGCACAAATAAAAAACTCCCCCGGAACAAACTTGTAAAACGTCCTTATTGTTATTATTATAATTAAGTCATATGGTTCACAACAATATTCCAAGAAATGCAATAAAAATTTTAATTCTAAAGAAAAAAACTCAAATCCAATTTCATCTTATATAAAATTAATATGTTAATAAGTATACGCCTTCATTCAGTGTCCAATAACGGACATTATGAATTTGCTATTAATTTTTTTTCGAAATCTTAATGTGAGGACTTAAAGGTATTACCTTGGTGTAAAAATAAATTTAATTTTGTTTGCGTTGTCTAAAATTGGATAATTCGACTGAATTAAAACGCTGTAAAAAAGGAGATTAAGAAAATTTACGTCAGAACTCAATAAGTAATATACAACTTTAAAAAGAAAAAAAGGATGAAATAATAATTTTATGATATAAAATCAAAATCAAAGAATAAATTGAATAGAAAAGCTCGAATATTAAGTCAATTTTTCTATATACAATTTATTTAAGGTACGTAATCTTATGTTTATTTACTGAAATAAATTGTAATCTACATTAGATGGTAAGCCCACGTACAATCTTTTATTGGTCTATCTGTATAAAAATAGACAAATTATATAGAATGTGCTTAAAGAGCAGTCTCCATTTACTACCGACTCTATGATTTCATCACAACTTAAAATAGGAAAATAAACTCAAAGAAGTAGTTGAGATTTATACATAAAAACTCACTAAAGTGGGGGATTATTGGTAAGTTATACACACGTGGTGCCCACTAAAGGTCAACTAAGTTTAGCGCCTCTACATGTTTCAATTTATTCTCACTAAAGTTAAAAGCAGCACTATCGCTTTTAAGAATTTCTATACGTGCCTAGTTGTTTAAAATATCTTGCGCAATGATTTTTTTTGTTAAGAAGAATACAAGTACCCAATAATACGAAGATGTTTGATACGCACCTTTTAATTTTTAAACCTTGGAATTATTACAAAGAAAACCAAAATCGTTTATCTCATTACTTCTTAGTTTTCTTCATACAATATGGTAAAGTGCATGTAATTTACATATATATATATATATATATATATATATATATATATATATATATATATATATATATATATATATATATATATATATATATATATATATATATATATATATATATATATATATATATATATATATATATTAATTTATATATTAATATATTAATATATTATATGTTATAATATATAATTGTTGTGCGTGAAAATACACACGCGCGCGTGCATTCACACACACACACACACACACACACACTGTATGAAACCATTTAAAACGTCAAAAAAGAGCCTGGAACGGATAATTATGATGGACCCTCGTTTGTATTTCTTAAATTCACAATATTTTTCCTATAAACCTGCGGTAGTAGGTGAGAAAAGTATAAAGAAAATTTTAACAGTATAATACCCATAAGATATTTACAATTATAATTCATTCAAAGGAAAGTAATTTATTTTGACACTTATACTGAGTAATACAACATATATATATATATATATATATATATATATATATATATATATATATATATATATATATATATATATATATATATATATATATATATATATATATGTAAATAAATGTCTATTCCCAAATAAATTTCAAAAAATATAATAATGACAAATGTATATTATTTATTAGTAAATGTATATTTATTAACAATATACATGTATTATATTCTAAATAACTATTTTTTGTATTTCTGTCAAATTAAGATCTTTTACAAATGAATTTTAGTTGTATTTATTTTTAGAATAAAAATCAAGGAAATTAATTATTAAGTACCTCCATAAAACTTTTTAAGTTAGCTATATAGCTGAAGAATTTATAGAGTTCAAGCAAAAGCAACTTTTTAAGTACACGCGTTACAATGTTGTCAACAGACTGAAAGGATGAAGTTACTTAGTTAAGTAGCAATGTCGAGTTATATCACGTACTTTAATAAGCAGTTTTACAACTTTATATTGCTAACACCAAGAAAATATGAGTAAACATCCTTATTAATAAACTTATTATTAATAGTAACTTGTTATAGGTAAACAGCGAAATAATCCACAAAAATAATTAAAGCAAAGAGACTTTTTTAAAGGTAATAGTAATAGTCCTTAGTAAAGAAAAACGAAGATAAGCGACCTTGTCCTTTCCTTCCATTTCACCTTCACAAATGGTCAGTCACGTCTATAGAAGATGAGCTACTGTCTTGGTCTATGAGTCTTAATATCTGACAACATACATTTTGCGTAAAATTTTAACCCCAATAGGTTTACTGAAATAGGTTTTACTGAAAAAGATCGCATAATTTTATATATTCTTCCCAGCAAAAAAGTTATGTTTTGCTGAAAAAAATAGTAAAGGAATCATATGTTTTTGTACAAGCAACACATTGATATGTTTTAGCACATACCAACACATTGATATGTTTTGGCACATACCAATACATTGATATGTGTTGGTACATACCAACCAATTGATTGATATGTTTTGGTACATACCAACACATGAACATCCTAACAAATTGAAATAATAATATTCCAACTTATTAATATGTATTCGTACATACCAACACATAAACATCCTAACGAATTGAAATAATATTAATCCAACAAATAATAAACCAAAAAGTATACTTTCCAATGAATTTTCTCTTTTTTACCCCAAATTCTGTGTTGCATGGCCCATCCAATCCCTTTACTCTAAAAAAGTATCTCAGGTTTACAAAATTTAAAGGGGGACTTTTGGTCCACACTAAACTTACATTAAACAAAGACTTGAGGATTATAAGAAGAAAATTAAGCTCTTGAGATAGGTCATGTCTATATATATATATATATATATATATATATATATATATATATATATATATATATATATATATATATATATATATATATATATATATATATATATTATATATATATATATATATATATATATATATATTATACGTATATATATATTTATATATATTTATAATATATATATATACAGCCTTCTTATATTTATAAAAAAACAATGAGTCAAAGAGGTATAAAGCACAAGTCACGATCTCACGGGGATACGTTACTTTTGATTACCGCTTTAAGGACGTAATGGGAAGATTATAAGGAGGAAAGTAGTCAACGGTTAGAGACAACTGCCTTACTTTTACCTACTTAGTTCTTACTAGGCTTTTTTTTATAAAGGCCTATCTATTAAGCAAGGCCTGCTATATTTATAGGCCTCTCCATTAACCTCAATGTGGTTTAATATAGTAATCATACGCCCTTGTATAGAGATCATGTACACAGATAAAAACATTTGCTTTGAAAATTTCTAATGGCTTAATCACTCACTTCTATTTGTTCCTGGTGTCATTACTTGTTTCATGATTTATTAATATTTTATTTTCATATTGAAGTTCTACGTCTTAATTTCTTTCAATCGATGTTACTGTACTTGTTTCTTCTGTATCGTTGTACTTATAGTTAGAGTTATGAAAGTGGCATACAGCTAGGATATGATTTGTTTACATTAAGTTATATATGTCAAACGATACAATCACTAATACTAACTTTGAAGAGATGTTTACATTTCAACCTGATGAGATAAGTTCTCGAGTTTTCATAAATGTTTGAAATGTATGCTGTAATTATTGTGGGTGGGTTTATTACGTCATACACATTTTAAAAAACAATAAGATTCAGCAAATTAATGAAGTAGAATTTTGAACCAAGTTTCATTTAGAAAAAGCTCTAGAAAGAAATTTGGTAAACAAATACGCACTCCCACCCACATACACTACATATCATACATATGCATAAATATATATATATAATATATATATATATATATATATATATATATATAATATATATATAATATATATATATATGTGTGTGTGTGTGTGTGTGTGTGTGTGTGTGTGTGTGTGTGTGTGTGTGTGTGTTATATATATATATATATATATATATATATATATATATATATATATATATATATATATAATATATATATATATGTGTGTGTGTGTGTGTGTGTGTGTGTGTGTGTGTGTGTGTGGTGTGTGTATGTATGTATATATAAACTACATAAAAACTAAGAGCAAAGCCCGAGTTGGAAACCTCGGAGTTTTGATGCCAAACATTTTACGGTGCAATGGGGGAGGAATTCTTGGTAAAAAAACAAAAATAAATAATAATAAATTGATGAGGACAATAAATATTAAATAATACAGATTATAAAGGCAGAGAGTTGGCAAAGAAAATATTAAATTAAAATTTAATATTTTCATCGTTCAGTCTGACAAGATAATTACACCTTACTGACTTAGACTGATCACATTCAATTAATCAGTTTATTGGGGTTTTAAAGTAAATAAATCAAGAATATTGTCATCGATATAAAAACGCTGTGAGCAAGCAAATGGCTCAAATTTGGGAACCATAAATCAAAATTTAATAATAATTCAGTTAAGTATAGATAATTACATTTTTCACCCTATAGTTCCAGTATTATTGGTCAAAAGTATATCAGCTTTCTTATTTAAAGTTTTTATGTTCAGGTTATGTAATATCTATTCTGCAAAATGTACTCAAATGATCGGGTACGGTATTGCTACGCCCGTCTTTACCACTTCGGTTCCGCTTGGTTCGTCCTTAGACTATGAAAATCGACTAATTGGTATATTTATAAATGACAACATAATAATTCATACAATAAATAAATGACAAAGCGATAAAGGTAAATATAGATAAACAATATTAACATAGATGGTTCACTCAAAGATTAAAAAGAAATAGTTGACGGGATGCAGGAGGCTCAAGTAGTATAATCTAGTGGTGGAAGCGTGAAACTGTCAGAAATTTTTATTTCTGATATTTTTATTTATTTTTATTCAACCAAACAACGAGCTGTTGAGGGTAATTAAGTCTTTCCATCCGCTTTTCAGCGCTAGAATGATGAGGAGTCGATGGATGAGTGATCCCAAGAAGGCTCTATAAGAATTTTGTATAAATTGGTAAAAAGTGAAAAATTTAATTTCTCACTCTTACTTCACCCATACTGTCGTCCTCCCTTGGATTTAAACCTGTAATGTCAGAGTTTCGTTATTTGTTTATTTCCTTTACTAATCCGTTTGTGCCAACCCGAGATGTTATATTCAGATAGCAAATTTAAATCTTAAATCTAAAACACTGAAAATGAATTATTGTTATTTTTTTAAGAAAACAATGGTGCTGCTTCGCGTGATGAGGTTCCCAAGTTTTGAAAAACAAAAATACATCGCGAATACTACAGCATACCATAGATCTTTTTTTTACTTGAAAAATTTGTGAAAAATACATACAGAAAACAATAATTTTATAATAATAATAAATGTAACTGTCATAACCAAGAATTGCCATGGTATTCATAAATTTAACTATAAAAATATAAAGGAATGATTTTGGGGTTAGTTCATGAGTTATCCGCACCGGTCCGCCGCAGCGCTATTTTTAGTAGCTTGCGATAACTGAATCCAAACTTTTCCTCATTTAAGTTGGCCCACCTGCTTTAAGTCACTTATTTACATTTCTGATAACCTAATTGTGTCGAATTTTATGATATGATTTATGAATATTAAAACAAAAATGTAAAATAAAAAATAAAATCTTAAAATAATCCAAAATAATTAACGTCACTCATAAATGACTTCTCGGTTTCCAAAATAAACACCACCATCGTCGAGATTAATCAAAGCGATTACAACTGTATTGGCCCGGGGCCAGGAAATTTACTAGGCAAATTTATCTCTCAATTGCTAGTGACAAAATGTTCTCTGATTTATAGCTTCTGGATTTACTCATAATATTTCATATTCACGTTGATTAAAAAATAAAATAAAATAGGTTAAATAAATGAAAAAAAAATCAGATAAAATTCACTTATTATAATTAGCCGTTAACTTGATATTTAAAGAAATTGATTTAATAGCCGCGAAGCCCCCATGAGCCGTCGACTCCTGGGGGCTTTTTAAAAAAACTGGAAGAAGTAACACTTCATCACAAGCGAATCACATCACAAGCGAATCAAAGTGCCACTTTATCAATAATTTCATTCAAAAGATTGTGCGGATAAAGGAAGAGAGAGAGTGTAAACTTGGCACATATTCATGATGAATTCATGATGATGCACGAGATATTGAATATTACGAAGACTATTGCTTATGGAAAATTTATGACGTCGACAAAAAAATAAATAAAATAAAACAGGAAATTTCATTAAAACAAACTGTAATGTGTTAAGACAGATAGTACAATCCATTCTGCTGGACCATAATAAGTGGCGCAAATAGAATACAATCAATTTAAGTATAGAAACATTGTTCATTAAATATACACTTTCATAGAGTATTAATAACTTATACGCCCAAAACCCCGTTCAAACTAAGTATCAATGGCCCCAATCACAAATATTATATATATATATATATATATAGATATATATATATATATATATATATATATATATATATATAATATATATATATATATATATATATATATATATATATATAATATATATATATATATATATATATATATATAATATATATTACGATGTAATCAAATCACGTTTTTGACTAACACATTTGAAAATTCGCTTACATTGTGGCAGTATGCAACTTATATAAGCTAGTAATTTAACGAACTGACAGCAACCTAGTGGACCCCTAGCGCCGACTACGCGCAGAAGCCAGGAAGCTTAAGGCCCCTTGTTTTTTAAAATTCGCTAAAACTAAACTTTCAAACTTAAAATCATACGTTTAAGCTAAAGCAATCGAAAATTAATATAGATAGACATCATTGTTTATGACACAACTAAAATTTCATCTTGAAATTAAAATTAAAAGAGAAGAATAAATTATACAGTAATATAAAAGTTTAAAGTTAGAACATAATAAAATATAACCGCCTAAAATAAACAAACGAACAAATAAAATAATAATAAATAAGAAGAATAAGAAGAATATTACACGTGGACTAGTTGGCTGGTGATATGCTGGCTCTATGCCTTTACATCTATGTAGTCTACATTAATACATTACTATAAATATAATAGTCTATTTTACTTCTATAGAGTTTTAAACTATAGACCATTTTGACAACAGTCATAAAATAAACCGGTCTAGCACCAAACATATGAACCGAGAAATATTAAACACAGTAATAAAATAAAGCTTTGAAACTTAAAATTACACGTCGGGTAGAAAAATAGATTTAATAAGAAATGAGATTAAAATAATATTTTAAAGTATAGAATAAATTTATTTACTTTAAGTATATTAAAACAAGGACCGCTTTTGTGGTCTAGGTCGTTAGAGCGTCAATATTTATACTGACCTTTTACACCACGGAGGACTAGGGTTCGTATCCCATGTTACGCTCTTACTTTTTTATCATTGATTAAACTGAGAGCGTAACCTAGGATGCGAATCCTAGACCTGAGATAATTGTTCAATTAAATTATCACATATTTTAGATAACACTTTGAGCATAAAGGTTGCGCCACCTGGGGTTGTTACAGCAGGAGTTACCTAATGAGCCGCAAGGCTCTAAACGGCCGTAATTATAATTTTAATCCAAGATGATAGAAATTTATAAGGTGAATCAATTCGACGTAAACAAACCAAACGCAGTCGTAGGTTATAACATGACTTTTTTATGAATGGCGTGACGTCATTGCAGGAATCAATATAGGCGACTTACATTGAAAATGATGAATATTTACCAATTGTAAACAAAATAAGCAAAAGATTTGGCCGAAAAATTCTGAGATTATTAACTAGCATAAGATTGATTACTTTACGTAGAAATAATTCATTTTTACTCATGATTTTAGTGAAATTAGCACATTTGTATAATTAAGTAGTTGTTTACGTTTCATTTGTTTTAGAAAATAATCTGTCGATTATTCATAAGCCTTGATTAGATTTAGTTGACGAGGACTACTTTTAATATAATTTTAATAAATACGTTAAACTACAATTTAAAATGCTTGAAATATTGTAATGCATCGATATTTATCTTAGTATTTTATGAATAATCAATCAATAATTAATAATAGAACATAATAATTAAGCAACAGGAAGTATTGCCAACTTTTTTTTTGAAAATTGTATTTTGTTAGGGTTACAGCATTACTTAACTGCACCAGTGAACCGCCTTTCGTGTTATCAGCAGTGCTCCTTCTATCTATAGTATTATTATAAGGAATCAATAAAACCTGAACCATACATGGCAGTCTATGTGTAAAAAAATTCAGCCCAATCAACACTGAATTAAGATTTGTGATGTTTTAAAAGTTTGTGGGATCATTGTTGTAGGTTTTGGGACATTAACAAGGTTATTTTTTGTACTAAATTTCATTTCGATCCAAGAAAGCGTTTGAAAGTTATCGTGTCCCATAGAAGCGTCTCGGAACAAAAATCTCGTACATACATACATAATATATATATATATATATATATATATATATATATATATAATATATATATATATATATATAATATATATATATATATACATATATATATATTCATAACCAAGGAGGCTTCCCCTTCCCAAAAATCTACCTCCCCCACTCATCCTCTCCATGTCCCCAAACTAATAAGATCATTTCTTCTTCCAAAATTTGCTAAAAATGTAAATTCAACAAAAGTTAAAACGCAAGTTCAAAGGACAAGAAAAGGTCCAGAATTTTCGCGTTTTCTAAGGAATAGACATTCAAAATAGACATTCAAAATAAAACGTTTATAAGTTTTTTTTTTTTTTTTTATTATTATTGGCATTGGTTTGTGGTACACCATACAGCCATCTGTTGACTTAAAATTATTAGTAACCACAACTAAAATAATCTTCTTAATTACTTGTTTTGATTGATTGTGAACTTTTAGATGCTTTACATTTTTTTTTTTTAAATTTTCATTTATATTAATTTATCATTGTTTATATTATTTTATGTATTTGTTTTTACTATAATAGTTATTTTTATTTCTTAAATATTTTATTTATATTTTATACACATTTTTAATTATTGTGTTTCAGCCTTTATAGTTTAAGTCATTCATGTTTTATTTATAAAATTAAGTAATAGTCTTGTATACTGTCATGTTTATTTAACAAGGACAGCATACATATAGCAGAATATATTTTGCCTTTTTTTGCTTGTTTTTGTTTGTTGTTTTTGCTTGTTTTTTTTGTGTTTTAATTAATTAATACTATATACATAATTACGAATAATTACAAAATTCAAACTTTATGTCCAATTTCGTTGAGGAAATCATAGATTTCATATACCCATTCCAAGCGACATTCCAATAAGGAAATGTTCCATTTATAAGTTCAAAAATAGACTTTTATAAATGTAAAGGTCTAACTTTAAGTCATAGAATATAAATAAAAGAATATTAAATTATCATGCAAATTCTCTACAAATAGATAAGCTATAATAATATATATATATATAAATAATATTTTAAACAACGAAAATTATTAAGAATTAAATTCAAGTGCAACAATGTAGTCAAAAATACAAACAATTTCTAAAAATAGCGATAAATATAAGTTTAAAAATAATAATCAACTAAAAATAAATCAAATCAATTCATCAATGCAGCGGTTAAGCAGGTTCTATTATTTAAATATAAAGGTAACTATAAAGAGACTATAAAAATTAAATATTAAATAAAGAATAAAACGGTTAAATGAACAATCAAAAAATATTTTTTGATAGAATTGAAGAAAAGATTTTTGAAAATAAAGGGGATTCATTTTTACGAAATGTATTTTTGCCTATTTCGGAGTAACAATTGAAAAATAAGGAATTGTTTTATAGGGTTCGCTTTTCCCGGATTTACCGAAGGAATTGGTAAATTTTCATGGAGTGGTGGGGACATTTCATTTATATTTTGAAAGGATTTTTTTTCTTAGATTGTTTGGGAATAAATTTCGGGAGTTCAGTCTCGTCTTAAGCATTTGAATGATATGAACTCGGGGGATTTATGTAGACTAAATTCAATTCGATGTTTTAAACGAACGAGTAAATCGACGAAAGGTAAAATTTTATTCTATTATATAAATTTATTTACAGCAAGCCTTATTACACGCATACAGTAGAAATTATAAGTAAGTTAAATTTAAACAATACATTTTATATATATATATATATATAATATATATATATATATATATATATATATATATATATATAATATTACAACTTTATTTGCTGATTGTTAATTAAATTATTACTTATTACTTACAATTATTACTTAAAATTGCATCGCTAGCATTGGCTAATAATTCACTCTATAAGTTTTCCTTGCAAGATTTTATTTGAAACAATTACAAGAAAATATAAAATTTCTATTAATTTACAATTTGTTCATATTTTTCCGAGTAAAAAGCTGAAACACTATAAATATTTTTACAAAAGTAAGTATATTAATAATTTTTAATTTTGATTTATGGTGACTGTGATAGACACAAAACAAAGCCCCTACTAAACAACACTAGTTGATAAAATCCGTAATTTTATAAAAAATCATTTTAATAAGTCTAATCAAACAATTAGACTTAATCCAGAATCATTTTAGTTTTTAAAACTTACTTATCTTGAGAGAACAATTCTGAATAACAAACGAGTTATAGTCACAGTACTGTCGTGTCAAACTAGTCAAAAAATAAACAAGGTCTTGAACTAAGTACTTTTATAAAAATAAAATAAAGTAAAAGATAAAAAAAAGGTCTAAAAGTAATGAATGGTCCAAAGTTTTGTTGGTAGAAGTGGCTGAAGGGCTTGGTTAGAATCAGAGTTTTTCTTATCAGGAAACTCGGCTCTTATCGCTTCAAACCTTCTGATTAATCGCACTTTCGCGTTTTTCCTACGTCGCTACCGATCACAATATTCCGAGTCCCTATAAACTTTAATTTTTAAGGCCCCACCTCTTTTTACTCTTGCTAATAATAAAAAACTTCATAAATTAAGATTCCTATCCTTTTTTTCCTCTCTTTGCTTGTCCTTTAACATTTTGATAAATTATGATTAAAAGGGTTTCCATAATGATTTTTTATTGTTCCTTCTTATAGAACAAAAAATATTTTGAAAAGCTATCATGTATATTGTGATTAATTTTCATAAAATATTGTTTTATCGCTATTTAAATGCCTAATGTAAAACTAAAACCTTTTTATTGTGGCATTAAATACGTTCTAAAGCTTTATTTTTCCCTTTGTTGTTGCCCTTCTTAGTTTAGAATTCCATCTTAATTACTTGATAAAAGTAGGCATTAATTCGAAGTGTAACAAAATTTATTTTGTTTCAATTATTCAACAAATATTTTTGCGGCCATCTTCAGAAAGATCCATCCAGAATGGCCATCTTCAAGACGATCCATCCTATTACTATACATTAAACATACCATGGTATGTGTATTACCATGGTATGTATGTATTGGTATGTACCATGTACCAGGGTATTATGTATGGTATGTATAATACCATGGTATGGTATTATACATACCATACACATCCAGATTACAATACATCTAGAATGGTAATCTTCAAAACGATCTATCTAGAATGGCCATCTTTAAGACGATCTATCCAGAATGGCCATCTTCAAAACAATACATCTAGAATGGTCATCCATGTTCTGGAGATGGCCACAATGTTGATTAAATAATTAAAACAAAATGAATTTTCTAACATATTGAATTAAAGCCTCCTTTTATCAAGAAATATATTAATTATTTATTTATTTTATCTATTATATTCAATTATATTATAATGATTCATTCTACCCGTTTATAGCGATAATGGAACTTCCTAAGGTGATAGTGGCAAACATTGAGCTCAAATGGCTATCCAATGTTGGCGATAATTTATTTAAACATTTATCTTATATAAACTGAGATCGTAACCAGGTAATCGAACGCCAGACCTCCGTGGTGCCAATGGCCAGTATAAATATTGATGCATACTAATTGAGGCATATTGAGTCATACTAATTACAGAAAAAATCTAGCTGCACCTTTTAACTTTTAAGTTTTTGTCAAATTCTTCAATAAAATTGTTTTAATGTTGTATATTACATGTAAGATATTAATATACTCCTTATTATTAATATACTGAGGAGTATATTAATATACTCCTCATAGCATTTTACATATTGAGGTACTAATAACAAATTATTATTTTTATTGCTCGGTTTTTAACAATGATGACTATTTTAATTGCTTTTTCTCTTAAATATTATTCTTTGAAGTATAGTATTTTTATATATTCGTAATCAATGGAACAAACAAAAATCATATATGTTAAGATATACTAGGTGGAAGTTTCATTAAATTGTATATATATATATATATATATATATTATATATATATATATATATATATATATATATATATATATATATATGAGCTTGGACGTGCAATCTAGTTCCTAGGATACCAGTAGCTTATACATATTACGAACAAAAAAAACTTTAAATTATATAATAGAACTTAATCTTTGAATTCAATGAAACAAAATCTATTTTTACTTGATTTATGCTTAAAATGGTCACAGGAAAAAAAGATTCCGCATCATAATAACTAAAAAAAATGAGCATAAAAATACAGAAAACATTATTTCTTACATTTTACGACTAACTTTTGGGATGAAAGCTACAAAAAAAATATGTAATGCATAACATTGACGGATGAATTGGTCCTAGTTCTCAGGATGTGGAGAAATGCGGTGGTAGAAAAAGTCAAGTTTGTAATGAGTCAGAGTGAGTGCATGTACACCTGGGTCACAACATGGACGCAAAAAAGGACAAGCATTAACTTTAAGGTGACTCCAAAAAAACCGGTCTTTAAAACCATAGGGATCCGCAAAAAAAAAGCATAAACCTTCTTAAACCATGAAATTTCTGTTTTAAGCTCCGAAAACCGAGTCATATTTCGCCTCCTGAAAGGCATTGAACAACTATTGTAATTTTTTATATTTTTTTTTGCATTTTCGTTTTAAAGAAAAAAAAATTAAAAGGACCTTTTTTCTACTTATTTAGTTGCATGCGTGTGGGTAATGGCTTAAGAACTTTTTTTTGTTCAAAAAGGCACGTTTCAATCTGTACATAGACCCGGTACATAGGTCCCCAAAAAATAATCAAACGCAGGTAAAACTCTTAAAAAGAATGATGGAGAGGGTGTGCCCGATCCCAACTGTCAGATAGGGATGTCTTCCACGTGGAATCATGAATCAGCCACAGCTATATATGTCCAACTTTAAACTAATAATACTTACATTTTCGTAAATTTAATATTTACTGACAAAACTACTTAAAAAATGCTAAATACATGTATAATTTATTTTAGATAAAATTAATAAAGACAGAATTAATCAATTGACATCGATACTTCTTAAGATAAACAAACTTAACAAAAAAAAGCAGAAAAGTGAAAAACTTGATCCTCCCCCAACCCCTGATACGTTCACTCTTTTTACCCATTGAATACTTTTTTTTGTTAATTTTTTTCTTTAATAAATTGCAAATTTTTTATTCCTTAAATTATTTATCTTCTGGAGTCATTTATAAACATTTTATGGGTAGATAGAGGATTTGCGTTTGAATTCCCATAATATTTCATACTTAGTAAGCTTTACCTGGTGCATACAATGTAGTCATACAGAGCCCAAAACATTTATAATAAATAACAATTTGGACTTTGTAAATAATAACTATTGTGGTCATTTAAGAAAAAAAATATTACAAAAGACATTTTTAAAAATAATTATACTTACTTACATAAACCCCAAAATAAATTATTATTATTTATTTAATTCCATATTTTAAAAATTATTTTGATAACAAACTTTTGGTAAAATTTAAATATTTTTTAAAAAGATTGAACTTTAAAATATTAAAGTTAAAAAAAGTTAAAATATTAACTTTATACAGTTTATTGTAAAGTTGAAAAAATTTTAGTTCCTTTAAATGAAACGTTTAGTCTAACTTTTTACTGTTTTAATTAATTAACAGAGAGCAATGCATTAAATATACTTGATGATAATAATAAATATTTAAAAATATGTGATGTACCTAACGCAAAAGGTTTGCAATCGGTTAAATATTATCAATTATAAAACCAAAAAAATCATTGACTCCAAACATATCTGAAATTTAGAAAAAATATTGTTTTTCGCATTTTCAAAGTTACATCGTTGAATCACAAAATTATAGTTTAAACAAACCAATTATTGAAGAAATCAGTAAAATTTTAAATACCCCCCCCCCCCCTATATTGTATAGCAGAGACAAAGACTTAGACCCGTATTCAAAGACATTTTCCTAACATTCTCCTTAAGGGTTCCTTAAGGAAAATGTTAGGTCTCCTTAAGGAGAATGTTAGGTATAGGTGAGAAAATGTTTTTAAGCCACGAAATTTAAATGATCGTTCCCGTGTTTAAAAGTGGAAAAAACATGGTTTTCGTGGCTTAAAAACATTTTCCTAACATTCTCCTTAAGGGTTCCTTAAGGAACCCTTAGGAAATCTTCCGTTAGGAAAATGTCTTTGAATACGGGCCTTAGGATTTATTAATTTGCTCCAGAAATAGCTGAAATTCTAAATAAACCGAATAAATTTTAATTGTGTTCGTTTTCTAAAAATTGATTAAAAAAAAGCAAGAAAAAGGAAATTATTTTACTAGACGGCGAAGTGGATTTTTATTGCTGCGGAAATTTGTTAATTGACGAGCAATAGCGAGTCAATAAATTATTTACACGACATGTAAGATATACTTAATATAACAATTAAATAATAATAAAAACAATTCGCTACAAGAAACATAGATTAATAATTACTATAATTACAAATAAATTGTGTTTAAATACTTGAAGTAAAACAAGTTAAAACTTTCATTCTTCTATAGGTTCTTAGTTTTAGGTTAAACTTAATGTATCAGACAATAATTACTGTCTGATAGCTACTTTTACTGCTTTGACAGAAAAAGTAGTACTTTTCTGCCTTGGCAATAATATCTCCCTTAACTGACTATTTTGAGTAGTAAACCTACTTTACTACCACTCTAAAAAAATTAAATATAACTAAAGACTACAAGAAGATAAAATACACAAAATTTTAAAACAAAAATATCATGAATAAGTTTTTAAAAATACAAAGGATAATAAGATATGCTAAATGAAATAAATCAGAAGAATTTTAAAGGAGGGAATAATGTAATTCATTTCTCCCGAGATATTAAAATAAGTAAGAACACTGGCCTTGAATGTTCTCTGTACTCCGTTTGACCAAAAAAACCGGTCCGTATTCTCTTTAGGACCCCCGCAATTAATAATTATAAAGCTGGAGGCGTATATAAAGCTATATGCTAGGGTTAACGTACCTAGACCCAGACATAGGAGTGAGTGAGAGCAAATTGTACTTCAATCTAAAAAAAACAGGAATATAAAAAAACATTTACATACTTCATCTTATAAAATGCCAAAATGTTTATTTCTCCTTAACAACTTAGTACCAAGTATAAATAATACGGGTTTTTTAAAATAATCTTTATAATTCAAAAAGTTTTTTTTATGCTTTTGAAAGGAAATAAAGTACAGTATGATCAAGTGATTATACGTTGGATATTGATACATCATCTCCCAAAATGATTATACAATTTATTTTTCGTTTAAAATATGTATTCATATGTTTTTTTGGTCGAAAAATATTAAGATTTTTTTAAAAAGTATTATCGATCTTATGTCACGTCTTTATTAGGGATTTTTTTGAAAATGTAATTTGTTTACTAGTAATGCGTTGCATCAAGAACTCACGGCAAAGAATACATAAAAAAAATTAATTTAAAACAAGCGAAATGAGTTTATCAAAACATTCGGATGCTATACTATTTTAAAGTATAAACTCAAAAGGCTCGCATCGCTTGCTAGTTTAGGTATCTTTAACATTTACATAGTAAAAAAGGCTCGCTACGCTCGCTAGATTGCTTATTATATAATAATACAAAGTTAAAAAAGGCTCACTTCGCTCGCTAGATTGCTTATATTTATAATAAAATATATTGTAAAAAAGGCTCGCTTCGCTCGCTAGATTGCTCATATTTTGTAATAATACAACGTTAAAAATAGGCTCGCTTCGCTCGCTAGATTGCTTATATTTATAATAAAATATTTTTAAAAGGCTCGCTTCGCTCGCTAGATTGCGTAGATTTATATTAATGCATAGTAAAAAAGGCTCACTTCGCTCGCTAGATTGCGTAGATTTATATTCATGCATGTAAAAGAAGGCTCGCTTTGCTCGCTGGATTGCGTAGATTTATAATAATACAACGTTAAAAATAGGCTCGCTTCGCTCCGCTAAATTGCTTATATTTATAATAAAATATATTGTAAATAAGGCTCGCTTCGCTCGCTAGATTGCGTAGATTTATATTGATGCAAGTAAAAGAGGCTCGCTTCGCTCGCTAGATTGCGTATATTTATAATAATACATAGTAAAGAAGGCTCGCTTCGCTCGCTAGATTGCTTATATTAAATATTAATGCATAGTAAAAAAGGCTCGCTTCGCTCGCTAGATTGCTTATATTTATAAAATACAACGTTAAAAAAAGGCTCGCTTCGCTCGCTAGATTGCTTATATTTATAATAAAATATATTGTAAAAAGGCTCGCTTCGCTCGCTAGATTGCGTAGATTTATATTAATGCATATTAAAAAAGGCTCGCTTCGCTCGCTAGATTGCTTATATTTGTAATAATACAACGTTTAAAAATAGGCTCGCTACGCTCGCTAGATTGCTTATATTTATAATAATACAACGTTAAAAATAGGCTCGCTTCGCTCGCTAGTTTGCTTATATTTATAATAAAATATATATTAAAAAAGGCTCGCTTCGCTCGCTAGATTGCTATATTTAATATTAATGCATAGTAAAAAGGCTCGCTTCGCTCGCTAGATTGCTTATATTTGTATAATACAACGTTAAAAATAGGCTCGCTACGCTCGCTAGATTGCTTATATTTATAATAATACAACGTTAAAAATTGGCTCGCTTCGCTCGCTAGTTTGCTTATATTTATAAAAAAATATTAGTAAAAAAGGGCTCGCTTCGCTCGCTAGATTTGCTTATATTTAATTATTAATGCATAGTAAAAAAGGCTCGCTTCGCTCGCTAGATTGCTTATATTTGTTATAATACAACGTTAAAAATAGGCTTGCTTCGCTCGCTAGATTGCTTATATTTAATATTAATGCATATTAAAAAAGGCTCGCGTATTATTTATAATAATAAATGGTAAAAGAAGGCTCGCTTTAAATTTTATTTTTTTGAGTGTATTATTTTAGCCGCCATTTTTAAATTAATAAAAAAATTTGAAATGTTGACCATGAATAAATATTTTCTTTTTCTACTCTTTAAGAGCTTTTAAACGATATACAACACGATTTTTTGCTCAACATTTTTTATCCGGTCCGCCATATTGGCCGCCATTTTGAAATATTTTTCGGAATATACCAAAACTATACAGCTCTGACATATAGTTAATTTTACTTGTATAAAAGTATCTAAAGTATATTACAATAGATCTTTATCTTGTAAATTCTTATAAAATTAGTAAAAACTAATTATTATTATTAAATTATGGCCGCCATGTTGAATTTTTCGGAATTTAGTACATACCATTTTTTGTTCTTACTAATCAAGAGCTTTACAACGATATATTACTCGAGTTATTCCTTTAACTTTAAATTTTTTGAGTTCATTATTTTAGCCGCCATTTTTAAATTTGTCAAAAAAAAATTAAATTTTGACCATGAAACATATATTTTCTTTTTCTACTCTTTAAGAGCTTTCAAATGATATACAACACGATTTTTTCGCTCAAAATTTTTTTTTATCCGGTCCGCCATTTTGGCTGCCATTTTGAAAATATTTTTCGGAATATTACCAAAAACTATACAGCTCTGACACATAATTAGTTTTACCTGTATACAAAATTTTATCAAAATCGGTCAATTTTTACGGCAGTTATCGCGACACGTACAAACAAACACACAAACACACAAACACACAAAACACACAAACAAACGGCGCCGTCCAATCTTCTGAAATTGTAAGAACTCACTTACGTTCGTTCAATAACTTTTTAAAATAATAACTAAATTTTACACAGGAAGAAGTTTTTATTATTAATAAAGTTTTAGTAAAAATGTAATAGCAAATTTTTATAAGAAACAAAATATCTTATGTTTATTATCACCTATCAGACAATTCGTATCAATCCGACTAGAAAGTAAATAAATGGCATACTTGCTGAAAATAACAATAAATGCAGGTTTCTTTAGAGGTCCAAAGATGATATTTAACTACAT
>JACMZG010001863.1:11496563-11538066 GCA_018340805.1 Microvelia longipes | reverse complement strand
TGGGCGCTGAATCAGAAATAAAAAACCGGTCCGAAGTCGATATGACCACTCTAAGTTACCAAAAAGTAAAAAAAAACACAAAATTATAGAAAACCAAAATTACGGTCGTTGAAAAATAAATTTCGAGTAGATGTCGTCTTTCAATGTTTTTTGGCCTTGAGTTGAATGCCAGTGGTCCGAAGTCAATACGACTACTCAAACTCAGGGTACCTGGGTTCACATCCTGGAAGGGACGATATTTTTATCGTTTTTTTTTAACTTAATATAAGTTTTACAACTAGAAAATAATTCTGGCGCGGTGATCCGCCATGTCGGGCGAATTTCCTTTGATGCGAGCACTCAAACCCAGAGTACCTGGGTTCAAATCTAGTAGGGACAATAATTTTTTGTCGTTTTTTTACCTAATATAAGTTTACAACTAGAAAATAATTCTGGCGCGTGGTCCGCATGCGGCGAATTCTTTGGATGCGTGTTTCCGTTTTTACATTATATACTTTACAACTACTAAATAAATAATTGCCAGCGCGGTGGTCCGCTTCGGGCGAATTTCATTAGATGCGTGTTTCCGTGTTAAACAACCCATTTCTTGCTTATTCAGAACCATGCCCATGCGTGGTTCCGTTCATGCTTTAGAACCTAAGCAGTTACTCAATGTCAAGCATAACTCATTTTGTCTGTATTTTCCAAAGGAAAGCGCTAAAACCTTTAAAGATAACTGACTAAGCTTAAAGATAAGTAAGTAAGCTTTGAACTAGTGTAAATAATAGTGCGTACTTCTAATTTAGAGCATAGTTTGTACAAACCAACAAGTACCAGTACCAGTAGATAATTATGCGCATTTCCTTTGGAAAAATACAGACAAAATGATTACGAGCAGTGCTTGACAATTGAGTAACTGCTTTAGGTTCTAAAGCATGAACCGGAACCACGCAAACCACCGGGACCATGCATGGTCTTGCATAAGCAAGAATTGGGTTGTTTAACACGGAAACACGCATCTAAATGAAATTGCCGACAGCGGACCACCGCGCCGGAATATTTATTTAGTAGTTGTAAAATTTATATAATGTAAAAAGCACGGAAACACGCATCCAAAAGAAATTCGCCGACATGCGCGACCACCGCGCCAGAATTTTTTTGTAATTATTGTCTTTGGGATGTTTTTAATTTACTCTAGTGTTGATGCATTACAGGGAAATAATGTAAATATAAAAATTATGTAAAAATGTCCTTAATTATGTAAAAACAGCAGTTTTTTACCTTATATACTATATTTCAGGTTAATTATTATGAACTTAAGTGAAATTATTATACCAATTATTATTGAAGCACGACGCGCAAACGAATCTCAGATAAAACTAATACAAAAAATAATTGAAACAAAATTCTAAATATAAGTGGTATTCAATCCAGACAAAGTTACTTGCCTACGCTAGATTATAATTATTTTGAAGACTATTAGTGGCCAAACTTTATTGTCGGACTGTACGTACATTCTATAAGTAAAATTTGTAAGAACTCTGTTTCCTTATAAAACAAAGTTTATAAAACAAAACACATTCATAAAACAAATCGGTATGGGTACCCTTGTAACTTTCCTTACCATATCGCATTGAACGCTCATCCTACAACATCTGACTCGTGTTCAAGATAATTAATCACTAAATTTACATTGCAGTACGTCTTCGCTTCGCCTATTTTCAGGTATTAAAAAAATCGTTTTTCCTATCGTTCACCCCTTCAGGTGCTGACCTTGGTTGAAGCAGCTTAACACTTGTGATCCGACAACAAGCGTAAAAATAATATTATAATATAATAATAATGCCCGTTTTAGGCCTTTCGACCCTTCAGGGTATTCGCCCTGCGGGAACCACCTCGTGGGGTCACATCTACTATGCTCAAAGTAAAATCTAAGTTGGTAAAATCTTTTTACAACAAATTCAAATTCATAAAAAACTGAAAGCATATACTGGGCTGTGAACCCCGGACCTCCGGTGCCGAAGTCCAGTACTATACGACCGCGGCTACGGAGGCAGATATACAGTAAATATAATATATTTAAAAAAATAGCATACTATTTATTACATACATGGATACAATGTGTCACGTTTCATTTTAAATTCATTTTAAAAGCTTATTTTATATAATTTACTTTTCCTCATTTAATAGTGAGGTATTAGGAAAAGTATTGTGTTGCAAAAAATCCGAAAACCGGGATAAAACGGAATTATGAGTTTCAGGCGTTTTTAAGTCCTCCTGAGTGGTTTTCGCAAAGTTGTATGCCTGTATGTGTGTGTCTGTTATCATCGTAGCTCTCCTATTGTCTTTATGCTAGAGAGTTGAAACTTTGTAGGAAAATTAATCTACTGCTACAGTTTCAGAAAATAATTTTAACAGTAAATAAAAGTTTATTCAGAAAATATTTTTTTTATAACGTCATTAACCCGCAATAATAACTTAGCAACAATTTAACTTAGACTACCTACGGTGGAAAAGTATTTTGTGACAAAAAGTAGTAACAAAAGAATGTTGAAAAAGTGTAACAAAAGAAACAAAGTAGTAACAAAGAAGTGTGACAAAGTAGTACAAAAAAGTTGACAAAAGTAGTAGTGTTACAAAAAGTAGTAACAAAAGAAATGTGAAAAAGTAGTAACAAAAGAAGTGTGACAAAAGTAGTAACAAAAGAAGGTGTGACAAAAAGTAAGTGTGACAAAAGTAGTAACAAAAGAAGTGTGTGTAACAAAAAAAGTAGTAACAAAAGAAGTGTGACAAAAGTAGTAACAAAAGAAGTGTGACAAAAGTGTGACAAAAGTAGTAACAAAAGAAGTGTGACAAAAAAAATAGTAACAAAATAAGTGTGACAAAAAAGTAGTAACAAAATAAGTGTAACAAAAGTAGTAACAAAAGAAGTAACAAAAAGTAACAAAAGAAGTACAAAAGTGAAAAAAAGTGTGACAAAAGTATTGTTGCGGAGTTACAAAAATTTTAACTTTTACTAAAGTAAAACCTTTACAATTTCAAGCACGCAGAGGGTTTATTTAATAACAATAATAATGCCCGTTTATACAAACTAAGAGTGTAACCTAGGATGCGAACCCAGACCCACCGTAGTGTCACAGGTCATAATAATTACTGACGCTTTAACGACCTCGGCCACGGATGTGAGGTTTATTTTAATACTAAATATAAAACAAACAAGAGAATAAATGAAAGTAGGCAACTGACTATGATACTTGTGGGACTAACATACATAATATCGAGATGATCATGTTTACCACATACACACCTCAACCCGTGTATTACACGTATGTAAGAGTATGTATTCCATTATGGGATATAACATACTTTAACAATCCCACAATAAAGAAATAAAATGTAGCCATCATATCATATGAAGGTAGTTTTATGGTGCTAATTGTAACACTATAAAGAGAATAATAAATATTTGAAAAAAAACTAACAATAAAAATACATTGATGTTCTAATGTTTTTACATTTTTTCTACAGCTTAACCAAAAAATTGCAAGAGGAAGAAGAATTTAGAAATCATAAATACTTGCCCTGTGCTAAATCGTAAGGTCATGTATGAGCACAAATAAAAAACCAAAGGCCTTCGGCCTCCAGTCCGCGCCATAGTCTCTTAAACCAACTATCATTTAGATTCGAAAAGATGTTTCAAAGTTAACGTACGTCATAGAACACCTCGTACACACACACACACAGATATATATTATATATATATATATATATATATATATATATATATATATATATATAATATATATATATATATATATATATATATATATATATAATATATATATATATATATATATAATATATATAATATATATATATATATAATATATATATATATATATATATATATATATATATATATATATACAGTCGGACCTCTATATAACGACTTAAAGGTTCAAGTGAAAAAATTCGTTTTATAGAAATTTCGTTGTATAGAAATTGAAAAACTCTGTACTATTTTATGATAATTTAATGGATATATAGGATGAATAATAACCACGCAGTTGCATATTCAGCAGCTTTTTCTTTTATTAGCGGTCCTGTCACAGGCATATTTTTGTCCCTTAACATTGTCACCCACTGTAAAATTGCGTCATCAATGTCTTCGTACTTGCATACTCAGAACTTTTTTTTTAAATCGCCACTCGTTTCGTATAACCTAAGTATAGATTCCCGATTTTTTAAATTGTTGATATAGAACTAGGAGCGATTTATACTTCAGAGACAAGTCTTTGTTTTTGACTCCATCGTCAGAATCTTTAAATAAATTGATTTTTTACAGAAAGGACAGCGTTTTCCGTTTTGACATTTTTAAACTCGATTTACAAACAAATAAAAGTTTCACAAACGAACTGGTCAGACCGAATACCAAATTAAAACTGAAAGATTTTTAGTTCTATGCTGTGTTAATCCTAATTTCATAGAAAATTGTAAAGAAAGAGTTCGCAAAATTAGATAAGGCAGGGCGAGAATCAATAAATAATTGTTCTGGGAAATTACAGAAAAACAGAAGTGCCGTTTTGGTCAATTCCTTGAAAGTTTGCGGGTCTTGTCTTTATCTTTATTTCTGGAAATTTTGTTCGTTATATAGAAATTTTTTCGTTAATTAGAAACGCTTTTAAATACAAAATCAAGGGAACGTAAAAAAATTCGTTACATAGAGGCTTTCGTTGTATAGAAGTTCGTTATATGGAGGCCGACTGTATATATATATTTGAACCCGTCCTCGTTAGCTCATAAATGCGTCTAATAAAAATTCGATAAGAATATTTAAGTACGACTGTTCCAGATTGACATACGCTTAAGTGTGATGATATCCTAGTAGTAGTAGTATATTTTATATATTTATGAATATATTGCTAATAGATTCCAGATCTTCTTCTTCAATTCTCCAGTGCCAAACATTTGAAAACGTATTCTGCTGTATCCTTGGCAGTCCCCTAAAGTGTGCTGATATCAGTGTGTAAGCCATTTTTGAGATTTACTTTTTACAGTACGGTTCCCTCTGCTCCTTTTTTACTCCCTGTTCTCTTGCTTCCTTTTACTTCTCCTTATTATATTGTTGGTATATAGGAAAAGTATTGCGTTTGCAAAAAATCTAAACCGGGACGTCACCTGAATTATCCGTTTTGGGTGTTTTTAAGGCCTCCTAAGCGGGTTTCACAAAGTTGTATGTGTGTGTCTGTTATCATCGTAGCTCCCAGAGTATTTATGCTAGAGAGTTGAAACTTTGTACCAAAATCAACATTATACTGATTTTGGTTCAAAATTTACGGTAAATTACCAAATTTTACTGAAGTTGCGCTGTCCGGAAAATAATTTCATAACATTGACTTCCGATTATTCAATCGGAAAATAATTATTTTATGACGTCATTAACCAACAATAACTCATCAAAAATTTCAAAAAACATAAAACGCGGACAAGTTTGCGATCATTTAAGATTTAGAACACATGTAGCCATAAGAGTAACAGATGTGCCAATTTTCATCTATTTTTCAGCATTATTTAAATTTCCATCAATTGACTTGCATATATTTTTTTTAAAAAATGTAAAAAAATCGGAAAATAATCCAATTGAGTTGAATTTTTTACGTAATAAATAAGCACACTCAGTTTCGTTATTGCAGCGAAACTTGTATTTACTTCCGTAAGTAAGTACAAAGGCATCGAGCAAAAGGATTTGTTCCTAAAAAATATATTGTGCTGTTCAGTTTGTTAAAATTAAAAATACATTCGAATTTAATGGTAAAATGTTAAAGTTATATTACGAAAAAAACTTAAACATTCATGAAGTCCTGCTTGATATATTGTTTATAAAAATTAAAATAAATAAATAATAGTAAAATAAAGACTAGGCTGATAACATTTAAACTATTTTTTTTTTGAAAATATTTATTAAAAGTCTACGTCGAAAATAATAGGTGTAAAGACATTCATCAAAATTTCCCACTAAAAAAAAATAACAAACCTTTTTAAAGAAATAAATCGTGAAATATTCATACAATCATGTACAGCATTACCTTCTAAACAAAGATCAAGTAAAAAAACGTGACCATAATTTCATACAAAAAATTACTTTTCCAAAAAAATTCTAATAACAGACCATCAAATTTTCACTGAAATGTGACAAGTCTTCAAAAGCTTTATAGTCGTAATTTAAATTAAAAGGCAAAAAAAAACATTTTAAAATGGAAATAACAAACAACAACGTATGAAAGAAAGTAATAAAGCCTGCATATTTTTTCGTGTATAAAATTATTTCTTAGTACATTACACTTAAAAATTCGTGATCATACTTACGAACATTTTTCGGAAAAGTGGAGAAACTTGAAGTTTGATAGGTTTTTATTCTGAGTAATAAAGTATGATGGTAATTTGTTTGAAATATGAAATTTACATAATGGTTAAATTATACCATTATACCAGCATTATTAGTTTTTTTGGAGATTTTATGATTTTAAGTTAATGTATTTATTAGATAGATGTGAAATGAGAGACTTGAAATAATGTATTTAAACAAGTCAGGTTATACACCTAAAGAAAAGAGTAATAACGACCAAAATTATTGGTTTTAAACAGCAAAATAAATAAATCGTTCTTTTACGATTACGCGATTGATAGAATTCGATAAAATTAAAATAAAATGTAAGCATATTTTTAAATGTTGCAGTATGATAGTATTAATGCATATCGTATGCATTACGTCTCTAGATAGGGTAGTCTACAGCTGCAAATCGCAAATACATTAATATAATGATTTTGACTTACTTTTCCTCATTCATAACGTAAGTATATAGGGAAAAGTATTGTGTTTGCAAACAAATCAGGAACCGGGATGAAATCGGAATTATCAGTTTTAGGTGTTTTAAAAACCTCCTGAGTAGTTTTCTCAAAGTTGTCTGTATGTATGTGTGTGTTGTCTTTTACCATCGTAGCTCTCCTAGTATGCTAGAGAGTTGAAACTTTGTACAAAAATCAGTCTACCGCTGTAATTGTGCTATTCGGAAAATATGTTATTATGACGTCACTAACCCGCAATGATGACTCAGCAAAAATTTCAAATAATCATAAAACGCGGAAAAATGATGAGCACGCATGTAGCCATGTATTAGACTAACAAATATGCTAAGTTTCATCTCAATATCAGCATTAGATAAATTGTTATCGAATGACTTGTGTTAATTAAATTGAAATTTTGTACAAATATCAATCTTTAAGTCTAGCTGTGCTATCCGGAAAATAACTTGCTATCACGTCATAAGGTTCATCTCATCATCGGTATTAGTTAAATTTTTATCCAATGAAATATGACTGTAAAAAAATCTTAAAAATAAAATAGATTCTCATTAAGTTGAAATTTGGTACAAGTGTATTTTATTGTACAATAAAAGAATTAAAGGTATAGTTTCATTTCAATCAGCCTATTTTATTTGCGGTTATTGATTGATCATTTATGATAAGCAGCATCAAGCGAGGTCAGCAACTGCAAGGGTAACCGCAGTGAATAAAATGGATGTTTTCATTACCTGAGGACGAGCAAAGCGAGTCCGAAGATATGTTGCAGTATACATTTGGCAAATCGTATATTTTGAGGACGAGCGAAGCGAGTCCGAAGATATGTTGCAGTATACATATGGCAAATCGTATATTTGAGGACGAGCGAAGCGAGTCCGAAGATATGTTGCAGTATACATTTGGCAAACCGTATATTTTGAGGACGAGTGTAGCGAATCCGATGTGGTGAGGAAAACTTCCTTACCAATTCCTCACCTCAATTAAAAAAATTGAGTATGGAGTACCTCTTAAATTGTCCTTATTAGATCGGCAATTACAATAAACAATAGCAAAAACATAGCATAGCTTATTATATAGCAATAACAATCACAATGTAGACCTTAGAGACCCTAAAACCCTAAAAAAAGTTAAATAAACCTATAACCTTAATAAACTGAAATGAAAATAATTTTTAATACTTAGTTAATATAGTTTTATTTTCCAAAAATGTATAGGTGTTTTGAGAGTCTAACTGATGGCTCTTGTGCCTTCACTCCTACGTTTTATTAATTCACAGTATTTTTAGTTGAAGCAATAAAAATAAAAAGCAATAAAATTATTATTTTTATAGCTAGGCCTTCTCTTTGAGAATAATAAATTACATTCTAATTTCAAGATAATAAAAATACAGTATACTTAGAAATTGTTATTATTTAAAACAGATGTAGTATGTAAATAGTTCTGGCGAGGAGATCCGCAAGCAGAGCGAATTTCCTTTAGAATGCGTGCTTCTGAGCTTTCCATTTATTGCTTGAGTTTCCGGTTAATATTTATAACTTGAGCAGTAGCAAAAGCCAATTTTTTTCTTGATTTTTCGAAGGCAATACACAAGTTTATACCATTGGTTAAAAAAACGATTCTTTTAAAATTGTTGTTTAGTTAAAATTGCAACTTTAATTTATAGTTTACACGTTTTTTTTCTTATTTGGTCATATAAAGAGGAGGTATTGACAACTCTGGAACGTTTTTATTTTGACTCTGCGTCCCAAGAAACATATATAAAGATTTTTTCCCAAAAATTGTTAACTTTAATTTTACATATTTTTTTTTTAAATTTCGCTGACTCAGCTATCCACGTTAATGACGTCAAAATTAGTTCTAAAACAGATTTTGACCATACTCCGAAGTTCGAGTCCCGGCATGCCGCCTATCAAATTAGCTATTCGGTAAAATGATAAAATATTCCTTCTTTCAATATTCTTTATTTATATCATTTGATACTACCGAGTTTTTCAAAACATGAACAGTTGACACAATATAATTGTGTGAGAGACACCTAGGAAACGTAACAAGCAAAATGCAATGCTACATCTGGGAATTGTTTCGACAATCGTCATCATTGATGGCTCGACATAATGTCATGCCCCACTCAGTTTCGTTACGTCTAACTCATCAGGGCGCCGATAGAGCCTGAACTCACTCTGACCTTCAATTAATTCCGAAGAATATAATGTGAAGTATTTACCGGTTAAGGCTCTGTCAGCGCCCTGATCAGTTAGACGTAACAAAACAGAGTGGGACATAACATTATGTCGAGCCATCAATGATAACGAATATCGGAACAGTTCCCAGATGTAGCATTGCATTAAGCTTGTTACATTTCCTAGGTGTCTCTCGCACAATTATATTGTATTCTTATTTAAAAAAAATAAAGACGTTGACTAAAGGTAGGGTAAAGAGAAATAACATGATAAAAAGGTAAATGGGAGGAAGGGGTTATGTAAAGAGAAATTTTGGATCCAAATTATTCTTTAGCGTGCTTGAATTATAAATGAGAAAAAATAATTAAAAATGCATTAATTGGTCACTTATTTATACATAGAAGCTAGAAAACATAAATAAAATAATATTAAAAACTTGTATCTCATAGTTAAATAATCTTAAAAAAACAATGAAACCCAATCAAATACTACAATTAAAACTAAATTCATTAATAAAATAAAATTATTCTGGTAACAAATAATCATATATTATTTTAACAAAACATTTAATATCAAGTTGAGTATTATAACTTAAGCAGTCCTTTATAATTATATTTTTACGCTAGCTATACTTTCATTGTAAAGAAAACTACGTAATAAGCTTGTGTAATTAAAACTTACATACCAATAATTAAACTGAAAAACACATTTTACATAAATACTTCTTTACATATAATTTTAAATGTAATACCTTATTAAATTTTCAACTAGAGCCCTTAGATTAACCTGCACGATACCCTAACATAAATTAACATATTAACTATTCTCCGTACAAAAAATATTTTTTAATAACCATATTTATGGTAAAATATTCTATTACTAAATATATTTCTAAACTTATTTTTTATTACTTCTTAACTAGACTAGTCATGCAAGCTGGACTATGTGAACAATGAAGAGATTGAACAATGTACAATTTTTATTTTATTTAACAACAATGTTATAATTTGTTTTTTTTTTTTACTTTTGATTAAATAATTCATTATACAAAGCTTTTTTTGTATTATACTCTTTTAATTTATGATACTGAATAAAAAGAATAATCTTTTAAAAAATATAAGTTTAAATCTAAGTAATAATTATGAATGGTTTAATTAGTTTTAGTAAGAAATTACAAATTTACAGCATGTAAAAAAATAAAATTAAAATAATGGCAAAACATAATGTGTTTATTATTTTAACAAGAGAAATATTTAAGTATTAACTTTAATTGTACATTAGTGCAAAGCGGGTTTTTACTTCTTCCTATTTATATACCAAAGATATACAGGAAAAGTATTGTGTGTGCAATATTATATTGTTTCACCTGAATCATTTGGTTCGGATGTTTTTAAGACCTACTAAGTGGTTTTTACAATGTTCTTAGTTAGTATATATGTATGTAAGTGTGTGAGAGTATATATGTCGGTTTTCATCGTAGCTACACCGGTGTGTGTCCGACAGAGACATTTATACGTATATAAATGTATAAATAATCGTAAAAAATCAAAAAATAATTTAATTGAGTTGAAATTTGGTACAAGTGTATCCTTTTAAGGAGTAAATAAGTGTACTTTATTTTATTTTAATACCTGGAAACGAGCGAGGGGAGTCCGAAGACTAACTCCAATACAAGGTAGGTGATTTTCATATTCATAGGACGAGCGAAGCGAGCCCGAAGAGGTGTGGGTAAGCGTAGCGAATCCGATAAGATAAGAAAAGCTCTGAGGTACCCCGTATCCGATTTTTCATTTTATATTTGTTCGAAAGGCACTTGAGAGCTCCTTCCAAGTCAAGCGGTCACTGCCGTACTATTAGCACGGTTTCAACAAATACTCTCTCATTGTCTAGAAATACTCTCTCATTTTCTACAAATACTCTCTCATTTTCTACAAATACTCTCTTATTGTCTACAAATATTCTCAAAAATTGGTACTATCACACCAAAATGTGTATCTTAAATTAGAACAAAATGGCAATTCTAAATCATTTCCATCTTGTTATTCTTATTTATTGTTCAAATAACTTATTGCCAACTTTAGATTACACTTTGAGCGTTACGGTTGCCACAACCTCTAAATGTTGTTCCCGCAGGGCTTTTCTTTGATGGGCCGCGAGGCTTTAAACGAGTATTATTATTATTAGGATTATTAATATATGAATTTCTATTTTTATCAATAGATCCTTAAACTTATGGAATCTAGTCGAAAAATGCTAGTATAGTGTATTAGAATTTCATAGGCATTTTTGAATAAAGTATTCAATAAACCTGATAGGATAAAACTTGTAAAACTTTTTTCGAAATAAAGAATTATTATTATTATTTACTACATTTTACTCAAAAAGAGCCAAAGAAATTATTTTAGGGTAATTTAGCGGTGAGGGTTTTAATTGCAAGTAATTATCTATTTTAGCCATAACAAGGTATTTAAAAAAAATAAATACATTTTTTAAAGAGTTTCAGAATTTTTAATAAATACATCATTACTTCTCATGACTTTTTATTAAAAATAAAATGGCATGGTTTAGTATATAACCTAATAGCTAGGATATATTTTAGATAAACATCTAAATAATATAACAGACGTTGTTAGAGAACAATAATTTACTTAGATTAATAACAAAATTGGAAAACTTGCAGCTACTGGTTTTTACAAATCTTAATTAAGATCCATTGTGCTAATGACTATTTATTTAACTAAAGATTTTAAACAACTAAACACATAATTTTGAAAGTGATTTAATTTGTAATTTGATTTTAGTATTTATGTAATTAGGAAAATGTACATTTTATTTAATTACGCTTAATAAATACAAATATTTAAAGTGGAATTTCGTGGGAATCGAGCAGCAAATTTAGTTAAAAATTCTTAAGTCGTATCCGCGAAATTAAAACTATTTGTATAAATTACTAACAATTTGTAAATGTATTATTTCTAAATATAGAAGTAGTAATAGTGATAGTAATTAGGGAGATGTGAGATCACCAAGCAAGTAGACTTTGTAGTTGGGCCCTTTTAGCTAACTCCCTTAGATAGACAGTGTTTTAACATCTTAAGAATGAGCGTGAATGGAGTTCATCGTGAATAATTAAATGAAAAGTCTCTCCACTAAATCTGAATCTAATATCTAAAGCTAAATCATAGACTCACTCTTCTTCCTTTTATTTCTTCAACGGTTTTGCACTGATGATGGCCTCTAGCTAGGTTGAAAGCGCTTTGCCAATAAAGTTTTTATTTTGTGAAGAGACTTTTCATTTAAATATTTATAGTGTTTTAACTTTTAAGTCCTAGTACAGGCATTTTGCGTCTAATCTACAGAAGAGCCGTCTTCCTATAATTTGATAGTTTATAGTTATTAAAACGAAGAAGCAGTTTTTTTGTTTTTTTTTGTCAAAAAAAAAAAGCGCGAGGGGAAACGCGACGGCCTCTAGGAGAAAAGCAGTTTTAATAATTAAAACTTCATTATAAATTATTATAATAATTACTATGTAAATCTATTATTATTTAATAAATTTATACTTATAAATTTATACTGAAAGTCTAATAATGCTTAAGAAATTGGATTTCCTTTTCAATTCCCAAAACAATTAAGAAATATCTGCAGGAATAAACTAGCACTATAAAGGCGAGTAGAAATATATAATAGTCTACTATTATCGGAAGCCAGGACAGTATTTATTTTTAACATCTCTTATAAAATATGGCGGTGCGGACATTAAGTTGACTTTTTTTATTTTCTACCAAACACGTGCCGTGCTGAAACAAGTTTTCGCGGATCCTGACATCTGATATGTAAAGTACCGTTTAATTGTACGTCTTAGACAACAGACTGCATTCAAACATTCTTAATTTAGTTTCTTCGTTTTTAATTTGATTTCTTTTAACAGATAATGAAATACAGGATAATAGGTAGGAAATGCAGGCAGGTGAGGTCCATCTGTCTTTGCGCCTGAAATCCCAACAACATACACACGTCAAACGACCAGCTTTATTTCACCATTACTGTCAACTTAATAATAATAACTTAAACTAAGTTCAACTCGGCAAGTTTAACGAAACCTTTTTTGTTGTTTTTACTAACCATAAAAAATATAATCTAAGATCAATCTAAGCCCTTAATAAAATATATAATTATATTGTTTAAATATAAATAAGAAAAGTTCACTGATAGCTTGCTAAATTAGTTACTTACATTGACATCTGCACTAATATTAGGCAAGCAGATGCGCTTAAATCCAAGATTTTTGTCACTAGTTGTCCTTCCCGGAAAATTATATATTTCACACTAAGATAACTTATTTTACTGAGTCTTTAAAAAGTTTAAAATTTCGTTAAAAACCAGGAAATAGAACGATCGAGTTAAAATTTGACACATTTTATCTATAGAAGTTTAATCGATCCACGAAAGTTCATATTAAACGCCATTTTTGTTTATAAAATATGTTTTTATTAAATAATACAACAATAATAATTACCACGAGTAAATTTATTACAGTTTTAGTACGAGAAATAGACGTTTTATAAGACTTGTACGAGAAATAGTTCTGTACATTGTTTAATATTTCAATACCAAACATCCTAAATTTATATTCTATACATTTTAATAAAAAACATACTATAATAGGTGTAAGTTCCAATCTCGAATGGATTAAGAAAATTTAATATTAGAAAGAAAAAAGGACCATTAAAAAGTATTAATTCAAGTCAAGTCATTTGTTTAGCCAGTTCTTGGAAAAATTAGCAATGACCAAACGCGTTCTCTAATTTAGCGAAAGCAGTCAATTGTACGATTGAATTTGATCTTTGTCGATCAATAATAAGTTTATCAAAACACATCCTAAATAACAATTAAATTTTCTTTCACTATATAATATTACTTAAGAAGTATTTTTCTTCCAAACCAAGTAACTAAGTATAGTAAAGTAAAATAAACTGAGTGGATGTAAAGACAAATAGAGCAGCATTTATTCTTCAGTCAACAACTTGAGACAAGTGAAGAACAAGAAGCAGGGTTGAGGAAGAAGAAGGTTTGAGGGTTTCCACTAACCAAACTCAGAGAGAAAAACACAGAGGAAAAATTAACCCTTTTCCTTACCAGCCAATACGTCTCCACACTTTTCATCAACTCATTTCTTTCTTGAAAAATAAAAGTTAAACAAAAGTAATAACACTTTATTTAACTAGACAGTAAAGTCGTATTTTATTACTGCGGATATATAGTATTATAGACGAGCGATTTGTCAATAGTTCATTTTCCAAAGCAATCAACATATAACTGAGAATGTAGATTGTGTATATATGTATGTGTCTGTAGGGGTGTTGTATGCATATGTGTGTATGTATTTTAAGGTATTACGTGTGATGGTTATATATCAGATATTGTAGTTTTAAGTTGTATTATTATCTTATTCTATTTAAATTTTATTACTTTTTCTTTTTCATTAATGTTTATTGTGCTTTAAAATTCTTGCCTGGATTATATTAGTTCATGTAATATAATATAATATTGTACTTGACTTTAACTAAATAGATTTGCAGTTATAGAAATTTGCTCTAGAACTGATATAAATATGCTTTAAATTAAAATAGTCATACTATACAATTAAAAAAATAAAAAAAATAAAAAAAAAAAAAAAAAAAAAAAATAAAAATAAAAAAAATATATATATTATATAATAATGTTAAGAAAAAATTGAAAAAAAAAAAATTGTGTTGTAACCTCGGCTGACAGCCTATGGCTAAGCCTAAATTTATATTTTTTCATTGTAAAAATAATGTAAATATGTTTGCAATAAATATTTTTTCTATTATTCTATTCTATTCTATTCTATAACTAAGAAATGTTTTTAATTGAGCATTTTTGTCCATTCTTCTTGGATTTCAAAATATAAGTTAAAATATCGAACAATTCAAAGTTTATTTCTGCCTAAATAAAATTGTTCCTACTTTTCCGCTTACCCAAGCTATCTAATATATATTAATGGTATAAAATATCAAATACTTTAAGCAGTCCAATTTAAACCCTTGCTAAAAAGCAATATCAGCATGTCCCTAGCCATATAGCTTATTGAAATATGTGTGACGTCATTAAGTCACAAACATGACCACACAAATTTCAAAATATCAAAAATCTTCATATGGTGTTAAGATTGGGCTAGTTCTGGTTATATATATATATATAACCAGAGGAAAAATTAACCCTTTTAATATATATATGATATATTATATATATATATAATATATATATATATATATATATATATATATATATATATATATATATATATATATATATATATATATATATATATATATATATATGGCAAACAAAACCAATGTCATTAATATTTTTTTTCTCTAATACATTTGAAAATTTGCTTATATCGTGGCAGTATGCTACTTATATGACGAACTTATAAATTACAACAATCATATGGCCACGAAGCGGTCAAAGGAAGTCGCGGGGGCCGCGAAGTGGCCCCAAGCGCCGACGTCGAGGCAAGGCCCTTGTTTGTATTTACAATGAATAAATAAATCGCTCGCCAGTAAGTATAGCCGCTTCGGAATAAAAAGAATTACTATCACTGCCAAATATCATAACATACTATTAGTAGAAAACCTAATTTAAATTTGATAATGATTTGATTTAAATTTAAATGATGATTATACTCTTAAGTTTCTAAATAAACTACAACCGAAAAATAATGCTTAAAGCAAAAAAATAATCTTTTTAATGCTCCTCTATATTACAAGTAATTACTAGAAATTGTTTCATATAGAACACTTACATAATATTATTTATTTATTATTTCAATGTATAAAATAATTCGTAACGCAGCATGTTGAATTTTACGGTTATTACAATGTTCACACTAAACTTAAAATATAAATAACTATAAAATTAGATAATTGTATAGTAAAAAGTATGAAATATAACACATAGCAACAATTAAATTAATTAAATAAAAAAAAGGAATTATTTACAATTATTTCCATTTATTTAATTATTTTTCAGTTTATAAATTTCTTTTGTCGGTTTTTTTAAGAACATTATTTCTATAAAAAGAATCATAAATCTTAAATTACTAGGAATCAAGATAAGTTTAGGTTCTTTAGTGTTAAGATACAATTAGAGGTAACACTGTATGAAAGAATAAAATTATTCTGTTTAAAGTTGTAAAGTCGGACCCCCTGCGGAGTTTAAGTAGACCTTAAAGAATACGAGATATGGGCAATTATTAAAAAAAACTTAGGTGTGTAATAATCATAAATAGTAACCAGTAAAAAGGTATAGAGTATAAATAGGTACACTGCTTTTGCGCATGTTGAAATAAAGTGTATTGGGTTATAAGGCAGTAAAGCTAAATTTATATTACTGCGGAGATAAAAGTTAGTAAGGTAAAATAAAAGTATTTCACAGCTAGAAACTACTATGGTAAGATACAGTTTTTTTCGAAGGAAATTTCAAATTAATTTATATTTGGACAGTTTTTGTTGTTTATGTTCTTTATTTCGAATTTAATGTCCGTAACTGATTATGAGAACTTTTAATTAATTAGATATTTTAGATTTGTTTTTGTTTTGGTGATTTGTGAAATTTTGTGGTGGTGATGATGATGAGTGGTGATGAATGTAGGTGTGGGTTTGTTGATGGATGTTTATTGATGTTAATATTTTAATATTTGTTTCTTGGAGTTAGCTTGTTTTTTTATGTTATTTTCCAGTGTATCTTTGAGGCACAAATAGCTTAATATTGTTAACTATGAATTGATTTAAAGTGAATTGATCTTATTTTTAAATTTAATTTAAGATTTAATTTATATTGATTTTTGATAAATTGATCAATTTAAGAGGATGCAATATGATCAAGTAAATCACAATTAATTTGTTTGCTCTATATCTGTTTGATAGATTGTTTTTAAGCTTCTTGTATTGAAACAAATATACGGATGAAAGATGAAATAATTTGCTACAGTATACTAAAGTAGAACTAGGGTCATTAGGCTGCGCAACCAGCTTTTTGCTGCCTTGCATTTAGATATTCTATTTTGGCTGGTTTTTCATTGTCAAATAAAGGAAAATAAACAAATAAGAGCAATTATGATATGCTTATTTAGATATGCCTTTGCATTTATGATATGATTTATGATATGCCTTGCATTTAGATATTCTATTTGGCTGGTTTTTCATTGTCAAATAAAGGAAAATAAACAAATAAGAGCAATTATGATATGCTTATTTAGATATGCCTTTGCATTTATGATATGATTTATGATATGCCTTGCATTTAGATATTCTATTTTGGCTGGTTTTTCATTGTCAAATAAAGGAAAATAAACAAATAAGAGCAATTATGATATGCTTATTTACAAAGAAGAATAAAAAAAAAAAAAGAATGGATAAATATTATGGCGATTCCAAACTAAAAGAGACGGTTATTGATGTGACGTATTATGTATTATAAATACATTATGTTTGGACAGTTTCGATTTCCTAAAATAAGATACAAGTAGGTCTCTGTTTTTTTATAACCGTATTGGCAGAAAAAAAGGATAGTAATTCCGGTTTTAACCCCAAGTTGTAAAACCTTTTTCGCTGGATTTGAGTAATTTTATAGACTAATTAAGACTAATACTTGTTTCTTACTAAATTTTTGATTGATAAACCTCAAAAGCACACCTGATAGTGCCTCAAAGTCACTTGATGCTAATTGGCTTAAGTGAAAAGCGTAACCAGTTTACGCTAACCAGTTATCGTCCCAACAATCCTGGTTGGGACGATAATTTTTTATCGTTTTATTATATAAGTTTATAACTACTAAATAATTCTGGCGCGGTGGTCCGCATGTCGGGCGAATTTAATTTGGAATGCGTGTTTCCGTGCTTAACAACCTACTTCTTGTTTAAGGTTCCGCTTTATGCTTTAGGACCCAAGCAGTTACTCTATTGTCAAGCACTGCTTGTAGCTCATTTTGTCTGTTTTTCAAAGGAAATGCGCATAATTGAACGAACGTAAGTGAGTTCATTCATTTTAGAAGTTTGGGACGGGGTATATGTAAGTGTGTTTATACGTGTCACGATAACTGCAATAATTAACCGACTTTAATGAAACTCGGTATAAATGTAGTAATAGATAGTCTTCAGAGCTGTATGGTTTTTAGTTACAATGGCGACAAAAAAGGCGGACCATTTAAAAAAAATGTTGAGTGAAAAAATTGAGTCGCATATCGTTTTAAAACTTTTGCGGAGTAGGAAAAGAAAATACTTATGACATGCACAAAATTATTAAAATAACCAATACTTTTAAAATGGCGGCCATTATTGCTGACCGTTTGAAAAAAAATTAGAGTGTTGCATCATATCATTTTAAAGCTCTTGAAGAGTTAAAGAAGATAACATATATCGCATGCTAAACATTTAAAAAATCAAAATAGCGGCAAAAATTGTACATAAAAAATTAAATTAAACGGAATAAATCAAATGATAAATCGTTGAAAGGTTCTTGATAACTAAAACAAAAAATGGTATATACCATATTTTAAAAAATTCAACATGGCGCCTATAATTTTATAAAATAATTAGTTTTTACAAATTTTTATAAGCAATTCCGAAATAAAGATCAATTTAATATATTGTAGACACTTAGCAAGCAAAGCAAGTACTTTTAACTTTCTATAAACAATAATCGCAATCTCGCGAGCGAAGCGAGCCCTTTTTAAATATGTAAAACCATATATACACGTGATCAAGCGATCGAAGCGAGCCTCTTTTTAGTATGTTATATAAAAAAACATATGGACTTTAGCGAGCGTACTATGCGAGTTTTACTATGTATTATTATAAATATACGCTATACGCTAGCAAACAAAACGAGCTTTTTACCATGATACTTTTTTAAATATACGCAATTTAGCGAGCAATGCGAGCCTCTTTTTAGTATGAAAAATTATAAACATGTGCAATATAGCGAACGAAGGGAGCTTTTTCTTATACAAAGTATTATTACAGGCAATCAAGGGAGCCTTATTTACTATGTTGAATTATAAATATACGTAATTCAGCGTGCAAAGCGAGCCCTTTTATTCCTTACAGAATTATTAGTACACTTTAATGTAGCGAGCTTTTTTTTATATTATTATTACACCAATCAAGCTTAGTCTAAGCAATCAAGCGAGCAAAGCGAGGCCTTTTTAGCATATACAATTTTAAATATACCAAATTTAGCTAACGAAGCGAGCCTTTTACCATGATTTATCGTAACTACACGCAATTTAGCGAGTGAAGCGAACCCTTTTTAAAATATATTATTGTAAATATGCACTATCTAGCGAACGAAGCGAGCCTTTTTGTTATGTATTTTTATAAATATACTCAATCTAGCGAGCGGAGCGAGCACTTTCTTTAATGTTTTGAATTTACACTTTAGAATACTCAAGTGCGAATGTTTCCCAATTATCTAGCGAGCGAAGCTAGTCTATTAATAAATCATTTTATTTGACCTATTCTTCTGACGTGAGTTCTTTTTGAATTTAACAATTTTAGCACAGAGATGGAGATAGCAAAATACCACAAACAATTTTGTTTCCTAAATACCATGGAGGGCAAAAAGACCTGTAGTTTATTTTTAAACTACAGATTACCAGATATGAACGGTTACTTAACTAAAATATACAACACATCCCGCGTTACTTATCAGTGTTTGGTCACCTTAGAGACATCAAAATTAATCTTACCAAAAGAAATCTTGACTTTTGGCAAAAGTCGACCCTTACTGTTTGTTTAATTGGTGTTGGGTTAAAAAAATACAAACTAAACCAAACTGGCTCAGAATAACCAACACCGTCTTGAAGAACAAACATTTGATCACTCAGGTCACCCACCAAAAGAAATTACCGGCTACGTTCTTAAATGTAGCCAAAATACACCAAGTGAGTTTTACCCCTTTAAAATTTCATCATGTAAATTTTACCAATTACACGTGGTGAATTTTTCCACCCCTCCCCCTTTAGGATGTACTGCTATGGGATTATTTTAGTGAATCTCTAATAAAATTTCGCTAATCGTAATGCTCACTCTTTATAAAAAAGTTCAATTGTGTAAAGAGATTTGTTTTCTTATACTGGCACAGATCCACTTAACACTTAAAATTAACAATACAATAATAATACAGAAATGAGGTTTTACTTCCACTCCACATTAATAAGGTTAAGAAGAAGCGTCCAAAACCGTATAATCAATCGTTTAATTGCACGAAAAATCATACAATTTTACTCTCACAGTAGTATAACTAACGTAACTCTCTGGTACTCCCTATCATAGTTATACTGAACTCATTTAAAACTATAATAAACTATAATTTCCTTTTATTAGTCTACTTATGTAAATGATTTTTAATGACTTACGTACATGAAATAATAAGAATAAAAAACACATTAGTTTTGTTATGATAGTTCATACTTAACACTGTTGGTGGTATTCCAAAATTAAATTAGAAGGGAAAATATAGAATAGAAAGAGAAAAAGACCCATGAATTAATTATATTCATACCCAGAAGCGAATAAAAGCGACTGAATCATTAAATGATAGAGTAGACAAACAAAGGTAAAAGATTTAAAAACTTAAATATAACCTTGCTAATGGATTATAATAAAACAGTAGCTGAAATTTATGCAGTATTTAATAACGTGAAAAATCATAGGTGTTCTTTTTAATTAATTGTTTCTTGCCTAAGAATAAGACCGGAAGTGACCAAAATGTTTATAAATTACATTAGTAACTTAATGCAAATGAAAGTGATATAAAACCAAGGAGTCCGCGGTGGAGAAAATTTTGTAAAATTACTAGTTCTAGTTCACCACTAGTTTACTAGTTAGTTTTTTAATCCGTTAGAATGCGCATAAAATTAGCGCTATTAGCGAATTTTTTTAAAAAAATTAGCTTATGTTGGGGGTTTTATATATATAAATATATTTGTGTGTGTGTACGTGTATGCATGTATACCATATGTAAGACAATTCTGTTCCAAGACGATTCTAAGGCGCACGATATAACTTCCGAACGCTTTTTCGGATTTCTGTGTAAAAATTGATCTAATAAATGTCCATATCCCTATTGTTTTTAAAATGTGTATGACGTAATTAAACTACAATAATGACTCAACAAAAATTAAAAATATCAAAATTATTTGACCTGGCTAAAAGGCTATTTTTAAAACCTTTCAGAAAGGTTAAAATCTTGAGCTTTGAGGATTAGGCCTAAACTAAATCTAAGTATGGGATTCTATACTGACAGAATTAAAACTTTAAGAAGAGTACTACTAATTATCAAAATATTTAATAAAATACTCGCTAACAATAGAATTTAAATACAATGTGGTATTAAATTCTATGCAGCATCGAACACCAGTTAAAACAAATGAACCCAAATTTCAAAATGTCCTTTTATAAAAAAATAACCATATTTTCATTCCGTTTTATTGTTATTAAACCGAACAACAAGGATGCTTTTATCAAACTATTCTTCCTTACCCAAAAAAATAAAAAATCATAAGTACTTTAAGAAAATAAAATTAAAATAAACTGAAATAAAATACGACTTAAAAGTTTTACTTTATTATTTCAATTTAGATGAAATCTCATTTTTTAAAAAAAACTTTATAAGTTATTTTCAAAGTACTTTACATAGATTATACTTTTTAAAGTTGGATTTCTTTAAGTTCATTTTTATCGTAATGTTAGTCCAGTTTATGAAGGTTAAGTTGAAATAAGTTAAAGGGTAACCTCTCTCGAGTCGTGCGCTTCTACAAGTACAAATCCATGGATATTATAAAATAAAAATTATCTATGTCAACCATGAAAGTTAAGTCTTATCATCGAATATAAAAAAGTAAACATATATATTATACCAATTCAAAATTATATTTAATTAAGTTAAATGTCCAGTTCTTTATTATTTATGATTAAAACTTTATCATAAGACATATAGGTCTGAAAATTAACACTTTTCTCTATAACCTCTTACATATGAGGTACATTTCTCTAAAAATTCTCCCCAAAATAATAAAACTAGTTATTTTCATCTTTATATTGCTTGTATAACTTAAAAAATTATATATGAGTTTTATTAAAATGATTACACCAAAGCATTTATTACTCGGACCTTTTATCTTGATTTTTTTAAAGATTGGACAGGGTATTCTTTCAAAATGTTTTAAAATTGAAATTAGAAATTGTTTTTAAGAATTGTTTAATAACATTGTTACGTGATTAGTTATTTCGACAGAGGTAAGTTTTGTAATTATAACATGTAGAAAGTATTTTCTATTTTTTAAAAATAAATTAATATAGTTTTTGTAGAAATTATTTTTACGTATGTATTTTGATGTTACAACTAAACTATAGGGTTAAGAGTCTTTCATTACTTAGGGTTTGACTCAGATCTGAGAAAGGCTTTCACAGTCTTACAGTAGTTGTAGTCTGAATCAGTTCTGAATGAAACTTACAAAAAAAGGATACTTACTTGTATCCCTTTTTATTTTTTGGATGTATTTTGTTATAATATTTTTGTATTGATATATTAGGCACTGATGATGGCGTAAGCTGAAAGCCGGCTCTACTCCAATAAAGCGAATTTTGCGGAAAAGACGGAGGTGATGGTTTTCCACATTCCACAGCGTAATAAAAATATTGAAAACTTACAGAGTTATTAAGTACTTAGTCTGACTCATTTCTAAGTATGACTTCCAGAGCCTATTGGCAATTTTATTTTAACTTAGTCCTACATAAGTCATTTAGAGTTTTACAGTACTTGTATCCTGAATCAAGTCTGAATAATACTTACAGAGTAATTCAGTACTTAGTCTTACTCATTTCTAAGTACAACTTCCAGAGCCTTCAGGAACTTACATTCTAACTCAGTTCCGAATAACCTTTCTAGTACTTACTTTACTTTACTTTACTTAGTATAGTAAAACCAAAATTTTCACTGCCAGTGGCCAGTGTATGCACAGCGCCTACTATGCTACTCATTATGTAGAGTATAAAGTATTATAATCTCCTTGAATTAACATAATAATTAGGAAAACTGATTTATGGTCATCATAAATCTAATTTAAGATGGAAAAATATAATATTATAAAATAATAGACATTAAATTTTATTGCCAAGGAAAAAATAGGAATATAACTTTTAGACGTTAATTTAAAGAAAAGCTACAGCATTAAGTGAGTAATTTTAAAACGGAAATTTAGCAAAAAAATGTCATAAAAATTTGTTTAGATGGTATCGGAGCTTTGGTTCCGTATTTAGATATTTATAATTTGACAGGTAGGTGATGAATTCGAATTTTATTCATATTTTTTTTATTTATAGCAGTAATTTTTAACCCTATTAATATACTTTCTTTTAAATTAGTTATTGTTTAGTAATCTAAGAAGTAATTGGGGGGTAAATGTAATTAAGATTTTGGATATTAGGTTTGAAAATTGGTGTAAATCAGACTTTTTATTACTTCCTTAGTTTCAAAGAAAATGTAGTTAATAAAAAAAATAGTTTGACACTAAATAAAGTTTAAAATTTCAGCTTTGACAAACTACAACAGCTTATAAGCTGCGTTCTAAAACGATAGCAATGTTTGAGTAAGGCTATATGATTATATAATTTAGTATCTAATATAGTATACACATACATAGTAGATACATACAATATAGTATATATAGTTTATACATTTGTAAGTGGGGCATATTTAATTATACAGGGTAGTAAATTTCAAATACATCGCTCTGATTACGTAGCTCCGTACAGAACTATAACGAAAAAATTGGTGGTCTAAGTCGACCCGAGTGAGTTTAAATACCAAATTATTTTTTTTGGTAATCTTCTGGCATGTAAGATAATCTGATTAACAAAATAGAGTTTTCTACGGTAACTTTAAAAAACTTAAATTGACAGCATACCTTAATGTGTATCATTCTGTGTCATATGCTGGATAATTTTATACCAATATCTCTGTATTCCGTTAATTTTTTCCAGACCTTTATATTCTCTTTAAGAATAAAGTTTAATGGACTGTGAGAAATCACAAGTTAATATTAAAATAATCATAGCCCAAACTGTGGCTTTGTGGTGGTGTAACTTTATTACTGATTGTAATATAATAATTGTAATTCTAAATAATTATTTTAATATTAACTTGCATTTGTTTTGAATTGTTTTAGCCTTGTTTGGTATGTATTTTTTATTTCTGTTTATTTTGTAATTGGTTTATGGTTTTGTTTGCTTGTTATTAGATTCACTGAGGATGCCAAGCATCGCTTGTGCGAAAGCTCTGATGAAATAAATTAATCTAACAAAACTCGGACTGCTGTCTTCATTATTACTTTTCCTCTTTATATTCTCATACAATGTATTATAACTAATGAATTCTGGTGGTGTACCAGTAAGCTTATTTTTAATAATAAATAGGTAATAGACCTTATTTATGACAAACGATAACTCGTGAAAAAATACTAGATTTTAAATTTATTGGTATCAAATTGTTCTAAATATACCGAAGTTTCTAAAAAAAAATAATATAAAGGTATTCTCTAATTTAACTTTTTGTAGAAAAAAAACATTATGGTAATCAAATTACCATACATTCTAGAGAATTACCAAACAAAAAATTGGGTATTTGAACTTCCAGTGGTCAACTTGGTGATGTAAATACCAATTTTATCAAGATAACTCCACACGAAGCTAAGTTAATCAGGGTAATTTATTTGAAATGTACCACCGTGTATTATGTCTTATAGTTTGTAAGTGAGTTGAATATAATAAAATAATAATAAAATAATGTATTTTGATTTATTTTTTTGTTACTTGGCAAAGCCTCTTTTTTGACTTTTGTTATGATTGTAAAAATTACTTTTATAAGTCTATGCTTATTATTTTCACCCAAAGGCACTAAAATATTGACTCGACGAATTATCATCTAAGTTTAGAAAGTATAATTTAATATCCAACAGCCCAAAATGGGGGGAGTCATAAAAGTCAAGAACGCAAATTTCAGGTTTCAATAATTTAAAAAATTCGATTGCAAATGTAACGAGGGGAATTTTTAGGCAATCTTGTTGCACAATAACACTTTAACAGAAAGAAAGGATAGATAGAAAGTTGGTAAGAAACTTTGCCATTTCCCTCATTGAATAGCTTTTTAACTTGTGAGACCACAGTACATGTCTAACTAAGTGCAAATAAAACTTATTAAGTAATCAATTATTTTATTTATTTAATTTTACCATCCAAGTTAATCACCATCGACCGATGTTATTTATTCAGAGCCAAATTATCGATATTTGAAAAAAAATATTATCTACTGTAACATAAAAAGCGACGAAAAAGTAATAAGGGAAATCAAATAATAAATAAAACTAAATTCATAAATAGATGAATGAATGATGAATCCAAGTATAAAAGAAAATTATAATAATTTAATGAACACATAAAATAATGAATAAATATTAAAATTAAGTAAATTCTTTATTTTTTTTACTTATTTTTAAAATACGTGACTAATAAAAAAGAATTAATTTAATAGTAATAGTATAAAAGGAAAAGAATTTAATCTTTTCCTAGAAATATAATAAATAAAATAAATAGTGCGAAATTAAACATAAATCACTTGTAGGAAAGAAAAAATAAAGTAACGTTTTATCTATTTGTAAAAATAAAATAGTAATCTAGGAACCAGGCAATCCTTGAAATTAGCTTTAAATTGTCTAGAGTCTAGCTACGAGCACACAACTACGATCCTAGCTGTGGGCCTCTACATTCTTTACCCAAATATAATAGCATGCGTTTATAATTCATAATATTATTAAGAATTTTTAACTTTTATAATAAATCAAAATTTCGTTTACAGTTATTTTTAATTTATCATTTAGCGCATAACAATGTGTTGTTGCACTACGACCTGCGATCGACCTTTTTTGTGGAATTGTTTTTACGTGTATGAATGTTTTTTTTTTAATTTTACTAAAGGTGTTTAAAAGATGAGATTCCAGTGAAATATGATGTGAAATAAAAGTATTCAAAAAGAAAACTCAAAAAGTGAAAAAATACTTTTTAAGAAAAAAAAAATCTTGGTCGTACTGTTATTAAATGTTAGCGTAAGAAGCGTTTAAAAAGTTAGATGATAAAGGAAATTTTGTTTTTTTTTATTTAACTTATTTATTTAAAATACAGAAAGATCTTAAAACAATCCAAACATCTGAGAGTAGTTTATAATATACTGGTTGTGGTGACAAGTACAGTTGATTGTGCGAGGTTGAAAGTGGTCTTGTCTTCCTATATGAATGTAGCATAATTAGCTGGCATATTTGTTCTTTCTATAAGCATTTTCATTGAATCAAAGTTTTAGACCAATATAAAAAGAAATCGTTCGATAAAGGTTATTTATAGCTAATCACTGTAAACTGTAAAACCTTCGGATGCTAAGATTACATTTGGTACCAACAATAAAAGTACATTTCATAAACAGCAGTAGGTACCAACTTCATTTTGCCAAGAGACATATTCCTTTTGTGCCAAATTCATTACATATTTTCGTGTTCTTTTCGGTGTAATCATCATGTGCAATGTTATCCTTAAGAACAGTGATTCACAACAAAAAGAGGGAGGAAACAAGGAGTTTGAGCCCGAGAGATATTTTTTGACAGTGGCTAAGTCCCTTTTTCCAAAGGGACCTTTTGAAAATATAAAATGACTAACCATTGTTCAATGAAACCAGAAGTTCAATCATATTTTCTTAAAACTAGAATAATTTATAATATTTAACCTGATAACCTCCCACAGTTACACCAACTTAATCAACTCAAACGTCAATGACACTCGACTCTACAAATTCCACCACAACTACCTTAATTAATTACACTAAACCTAAAATACTAATTACTTGGACAAAACAAACACAATATCGTGTACACAATGATCAAACTTAGTTATTAATCCATACGTAACGGGATATTAATTAACCGTAATACATTATGCAAGCAGTTTAAATTAACAAACAATTATGGTAATTAAACGTTAATTACATATTCAACTACATAAGGAGGGGGAGGAATTTAATCAGTTAAATACATTTCAGAGGCGGGTGTGAGAATTATAATATTTGAAAAAGCTTACGTATTTCGCTCGTACCGAATTCATTTTGAAAATGTAAAATAATTAAAATATGAAATATATTAAGAGCTTTTTATAATGCTTCAGAAAATAATTATTTTATAATACGTGGAAGAAGAATATTGTATTAACTTATTTCACCTACGGTAAAAGCATTTTTTTAGAGAGGGAATTTCAGAGATCGTTTTAGACAAGCACAACCCTTGTAAAATTTCATTGTAGTGATTTAGCAAATTTATGCTTGTTATATTAATTAAGTGTACTTATAATTTTAAATTTTTGTCTGCCGCATTTCTATTAAAATAAACATCCCGTTTGCTCTTCCCTCTTAGATTATTTAATAAGTGTGATTTTTTTAAATCGATATTTGATCCTAATGTCACCCTTTTGAGCATGTTGTAGTCTTGCTCCAATTCAATTCAATTTATTTCATTATAATATAAATACAATAATCACACAATATTTGAAGCAAATGATCTACGCGCCATAAAAAGCCCAAGCTTGTCCGTTGGCGCAAAACAAAACAATTATTTGGATTCTTCAGATCAATTTAAGAACTTCTCCTTTCCTTAAATTGGGTCCTATCATATCTGCTGAAAGACGGCGTGAAAATGGACAATGAATCCATAAAGCAGAAGTTTTTAAAGTTTACCAAAAATAAACGGTTCAAAAAATTGCTAAAAACGTCCTTCTCAGAAAGCTATATCATTGCCATAAGCTACACTATGAAATACGTTTGATTTCCAGGGAATGAGCCTACTAAAGGTATATCCGGATGAGCCTATTTCCTAGGTATCATCTAATGTAACTCCATTTATTTCTACGGAAGTACTTGAGGTGACAAAAATGAGATGATATCTGGAATAACTAGATATCATAATGTGTCGTTAGGCCAATGTTAATGGGCTGTGTTAAGAAAATCTGGAGGATCCCTGACTTCTTAGATTCCAACAAATGGATTTTTCTTTAATACACAAGATTGAACGAAGAAAATAAACGTTTAACTATAGTAACAAATTGACGCTTAACCTATGGCTAAAAAAAATCTTAAATGATGTTTTAAGTAATAGCAATATAAGTAATATAGCATTTGTAATACCATTACTTGGACTTGTCATAAAGGAAACAGTATTTTCTTCAATGAGACGTTGAAAGTAAAAGGCGTAATAAAAAAGTCTAAAAGTCTTGTTTAGATGAAGCTATTTTCGTCGTCCAGTATATAGTTAAGAAGAAGAATTTTATTACAAATCTTATTGAAGTTCTAAATCCAGTTTTTAGTGATATTTCCCAACTGTAAACCCCCTCCTCTCATTAAAACTAGAGCTACTGGTACATGAACCCTCCGAGAGGGCATCGCCGGACACGTGTGTATACACCGGACAAATATCCCTCCCTCTTCATATCTATAAATATACTTTCAACTACACCATACTATTGTATATTTTTATACACCCCTTGCTATTAGACTCTTAAGATCACATACGTTGATAAGACCAACATGGAAACCCATATACTCAACGGATACGAATTAAAGTAATTATTTAATGCATGATTAAAATTCGATATCCTGTTTATTAATAAATTTTATATCTATAAAGATCTACAGTAAATTTACCGTAACAATCCAATCCAGTTTTTAGTGACATAGCTTTTTGGTTACATGTGTTCTTCTCCAACATTTGTCTATGCTATTATCGAATACACGTAATTTTTCGTAATGCTGAGTGCATAGAATCAGGATCTTCTACTTAATCAATTAAAAATCTTGTATTATTTTGGCCTGATACAATTTAATCTGCATGTCTCTTGTAAATAAAATCATAATTACAGTTTTTGCATTAATATGGCCAATATATTGTTTGCTTTAATATGGCCAATATATTTTTTGCTTTAATATGGCCAATATATTTTGTTAAAATTGGGTTTGCAATTTCATAAATAGTGTAATTAAAAAAAGATGAAAATAAACTAAAATGAAATCCGATCTTTCACTCCTTACGTTGACGTGAGATTCCAATTACCAAATACTTAAAAAACACTGTATAGGTTTTAAATAAATAGATGAAGACAATCTATGAGGGAGATAAGGAGACGCCAGGTACATAGACAAGTCATCTATGTCTGCTCGACACAGCATGAAAACGGTCACAACTTTCAAATCCGTACTTGTTTGCTTCAGTGCAAAATGTTTTGGACAATAAATGGAATTTAACGAAAACATTAATTAGGTAAAAGAGGGGTAGAGTCAAGTTAAATAAAAAGTATTTTTGAAGAGCACCGCATAATTGGGCCAGTTTCATAAGATGTGGGGCAATCGTCTATTTGTTGAAAGAAGTAGCCAATAATATAGTGACACAAAATTGAAATAAATCTACATTACTTTGGTGGTTTATAAGCAAACACACAGATCCCCAATATAATTTTAATAAACAAAAATACAAGGCTAATTATTGTTTTTTAACCTTAAACCATCTTTGGACTCATAGTCTGCTTTGGTTAGAAGCATCATAACCCGTTATATTTCCTTTACATTAATATTACACTACGTATTGCTACAAAAGCCGGAAAGTATTCTTGTCAAATCGGAAAAATTAAAACGTTTTGCTCTATATATATATATATATATATATATTCATACCGCGGGAACCACCTCATATGGATTGCATCTACTATCCTCTAAGAATGAATTAAAGTAGGCGAGATCTTTTTAATACAAATACTAGTAATATAAACTTAGAGCATAGCTCGAACTGCGGACTCCGGACCTCCAGTGCCAAAATCAAGTGCTTACACGATCACGTCTACGGAGGCAGACCGGCTAATATTAAGCATTTTAAATGATGGTGTTTAATACAAATTATAATTCTGGTCATCTCTAATAGTGTGGTCATTCTCGACTAACATCTGGTTAATAATAAGTAAACATAGTGTCATAAACAAGCAGCGGAGCTGACCACATACTTGGTAAAGGTCTTGATGAACTCACAACATTTTTAACTGGTATATAAATCATTTATCGTAAAAATATATAATCTATATATATTTATATATATATATAATATATATATATATATATATATATATATATATATATATATATATATATATAGATATATATATATAATATATATAATATATATATATATATATATATATATATATATATACATTATATATCTGTGTATGTGTTTGTAAGTACATAAATTTTAACTTAAAATATACTTACGGGATAAGGGATTTAAAATAATTTGATTTGATTACCTGAAACAAAGACAAATTCAATTAATTACTTATTAAAAAACATAATCGAAATCATACAAATATATGTAAACATGTAAATAAAAATCTTAACATAAGATATTGTGTTAAGAACAATTATTGATTACGTTTTAAGTTTGAAAATACACACACACACAGAGATATATATCTATCTATATATATGTAATTATATATTATATATATATATATATATATAATATATATATATATATATATATATATATATATATATATAATGTTTCAGTTCGCTGAACGGATTTTGCTACGCTCCCATGTCCGACTCCCGCCGAGCTAATCATCCTATTAGTGAGTTTCTTCAAAGGAAATTTGCTAAAATTGAGTGTCTTTTAGGAAGTGGTAAAAGACACAATTAATAAGCAATGCTTTCCTCTCCTAGACTAGGAAGTAAGGAAGCAAAATATAACTTTCTAAGCTACATATGTAAAATTTTAAAAGTTTTCTTTGTAACTATTTGTTTACACCGTGTATAACACTTTATAATGTATCTTAATAACACTGTAAGCAGGTTTGACACAACGTGTCAGAGTTACTCGTTTATATGAAATAATCACAGTCATCACTATTAACAGGCAAAGAAACATTGCGTCCAAATAACAAAACAATTTTGTTTAAATACTAAAGGTAACAACGGTAATGGGAAATATTTATACCTGAAGGGATTTGATGAACGAGGGGTGATTTCTCTACAAGTTACCTTTAACTTACCCTTCTGATAACAAAGTCTCGGGGGTGGAAAAAAATTCAGTACATGGCAGCTGTCGACCCTTCGTGCCACTTGCACATACCTGACCACATTCATCCTTTTATAATAAATTCAATAAAAAAAATTAAAATAACGGAGGAAAGATAAATATATTTTTTTGTACTGAGAAACTAAAAACTTTATGTTACCTAATGAAGTAGAAGAATGCCTTAAAATAACAGATATAAATCCCTAGCAAAGGATAATAGAAATATGATGCATAGAAAAAATTCTCCTTCATCATACTGCTATTACAATCTAGTATAATACCATGTGTACTTATCCTACAGTATTATAGTATACTCGCTACTACTTATAGAACACGATTCATGATAAGGGAGACAAAAAAATCAGTAAGTAAGGAACAAGTATGAAGTAATTCCGAGTGCTTTATATCCCTTCTAATCCTATCTTGAGTCGATCCTATTTGATCCTTCTTACTTCTATTATTTATTTTTTTTAAACCTAAATTTATATGTAAGATATAATAAAATGAAAATTGAGAAGTTAAAAAAAAATACTGAACAATTGGGTACGGGGTACCTCATAATATTTCTTTGAGATATCGGATTCACTACTATCATCCTATTTCTTCGGACTCGTTTCGCGCGTCCTCAGAATAAATAATCCCCGAATTCATACTAAAACACTCATTCGGAAACGCTTCCCTGGTCCTTACATAGCAAATACATCAGCTATATTTCCAGCGTCCACCAATTCAGACAATGACCACGCTCGATGCTGCTTAACTTTTATGAGCCAACAAAAACCGTAGATATACTTGTATTGAAAAGAAACCTAGAATACTTATTTAAAAATATTTTAAAAATTAAAAAAAAATCGTGTATAAGTTATTGGATTAAAATTGAGCTAACGATGATAATGAGATGAAACTCATTAAAAAAATCCTGCACATATGTTGGTTACGAGGTGTGTTCAAAAAGTATTGCGAATTTTGAATTTTCGCAGGTTACGTATATTCGAATTTCGATTTTTTTTGAGTACTCAAAATCATTTTTCCGTGATTTATGATTTTTAATAATAATTGCGGAGTCATTTTTGTGGGCTAACAGAAAAATGTGTTAACGATGTTAACAGACACACATACAGATAGAAAATTTTGTGAAAATTACTTAGGAGGTCTTACAAACATCTGAAAGGCATAATTCTGATGACATCCAGGTTTTGGATACTTTTGCAAACACAACAATTTTCCTATATACCTACGTAAATGAGGAGAAGTAAAGATGTTGAATAATTTCAACAACAAAAATAACGAAATCGCAAAATTTACAGACAATTAGAAATCATATGCATTTAACAATAAATCGATTCATTGTATATACGATCAATCATACGATTCATTGTCACATAGTTAGAAGATATAAGTAAGGGTATGATAAAGAAAACGCTAACACGCGTTTCCTGAGGGTTCGTAAATACCCTGGACGAAAAATAATGACAAAAGGTAGACTATCACTGTTTAGCTTACAACGTACAGTAGGAACCTCTCGATTCTCAGAATATGATTTTTTTCTACCCCGCGAGTAAAGATTGGTCTAATAATTCGATTTGCTTGAAATTTCAAATATGCAATATTGATTCTATTACAAGGAGTTCTAATTTTGGATACAATGTCTAGTTTACTGAGCGCCGAAACAAGTAAAAAATCGGGTACCTCGAAACTTTTCCTCGAAATATCGGTTTCGCTACGATCATCCTCCTACTTTGGAGTCACTTCGCTTTTCCTCAGAATATAAAAATCTCTGAATTTATACTGAAACGCGCATTCGTTATCGCTTTACTCGTCCTCAGATAGTCAGAACATAAGTCAGAAAAAGACTGATCTCTTTCGGTTTATATGTAAAGTTGTAGGACTGGAGCACGACACATTTAACTTCAGTTATAATAAAACGTTACCAACATAAGTGTCTGCCATTTTTCCTTCAATTTAAAAGCTAATAAAGCTAAGATTTTAAGAGATTTGGTGAAGGCTAGAGTAACAAGTTAAGAGATAAAAGAAGAGATTTAACAATTCCGTAAGCCTTCCGTTATAGTAAACATTAAACAGAGATATTTTTTCTCGAGTTAACATTATTATGATTGGTGTTCAGATCAGTCTGATAATTTTGGTAGATAGATTAAATATATATTTTGTAACAATTGTTTTTTATATGAAATAATAATGACATTATCGTCCATTAACATTCTCGAGCAGTGTTGTTGAATGTTTCAGTGAATCTTAAAACATACGAAATTCAATCATGAAGATATGACGTTTCTTCACATCACCGAATGGAACCATAAAACTACAATACGCATTTGCTCCAAAAAGAGAATCAGTTGACGTCATCTTTATTTAAATAAGAAAGAAGTTTAAAAGAGAAAGAGTGATTATGCACGTGCCTGGCGCCAAGGCTTTAGGGTGCATTTTTAACAAATTCTTTTATTATTATGTCAACAAGTTGATATTGAAGCGTGAAGCCACTTACAGTATTATCTTGACGAGTGGGCCCGCCCACTCTCGGCGCCTTCGGCGCCAGTCCCTCTATATATATATTAAAGTTGTGCATGCGCCTTCGGCGCAGTATATGACGGCTGCAGCTTCGCTGCAGCCACATATAAACAATAATATATAAAAAGACTGCGCCTTTGGCGCAGCCTTGGCGGCTGCAGCTTAACTGCAGTCATGAGTGCACACAAATGCATAGGATAAATATTCAATTGTACAATATTCAATTCAAAGATAATTATTCAGAATTGTAAAATCATACGTTACCAAAAGTAGATTCAACATCATTCATTTACTTAAATATATAAAAAGTCATAAATTAAAGCATTAAATAGAAAAAATATGGAATAATATCCTTGGGCTCGCTTCGATCGCCTTTGTATGTTTATTTATCAACACCTATCATAAAATACTTAATGATAAATATAAATAATATCCTTGGGCTCGCTTCGCTCGCCTTTATGTGTTTATTAATCAGTACTAAATTAAAGCATTAAAAAAAATATAAAATAACATCCTTGGGCTCACTTCGCTCGCCTTTGTGTGTTTATATATCAACATCTAACATAGAATATTTAATAATAAATATAAAATAAAAACCCTTGGGCTCGCTTCGCTCGCCTTAATGTGTTTATTTATCAGTACCTAAATTAAAGCATTCAATAAAAAAAATATAAAATAATATCCTTGGGCTCGCTTCGCTCGCCTTTGTGTGTTTATATATCAACACCTAACATAGAATATATAAATATAAAAATAAACCCTTGGCTCGCTTCGCTCGCCTTTATGTGTTTATTATCAGCCCCTAAATTAAAGCATTGAATAAAAAAAAGAGACATAATTTCCTTGGGCTCGCTTCGCTCGCCTTTGTGTGTTTATTTATCAGTACCTAAATTAAAGCATTGAATAAAAGAAATATAAAATAATATCCTTGGGCTCGCTTCGCTCGCCTTTGTGTGTTTATATATCAACACCTAACATAGAATATTTAATAATAAATATTCCAAGCCAAAAACCTTGGGCTCGCTTCGCTCGCCTTTGTGTGTTTTTTATCAGTACCTAAATTAAAGCATTGAATAAAAGAAATAAAAAATTATATCCTTGGCTCGCTTCGCTCGCCTTTGTGTTTATATATCAAACAAACATAGAAAATTTAATAAAATTCAAGCCCATAACCCTTGGGCTCGCTTCGCTCGCCTTTGTGTGTTTTTTATCAGTACCTAAATTAAAGCATTGAATAAAAAAAAAAAAAATTATATCCTTGGGCTCGCTTCGCTCGCCTTTGTGTGTTTATATATCAACACCTAACATAGAATATTTAATAACAAATATTCCAAGCCCAAAACCCTTGGGCTCGCTTCGCTCGCCTTTATGTGTTTATTTATCAGTACCTAAATTAAAGCATTAAATAAAAAAAATATAAAACAATATCCTTGGGCTCGCTTCGCTCGCTTTGTGTGTTTATTTATCAGTACCTAAATTAAAGCATTAAATAGAAAAAATATGGAATAATATCCTTGGGCTCGCTTCGATCGCCTTTGTATGTTATTTATCAACACCTATCATAAAATACTTAATGATAAATATAAAATAATATCCTTGGGCTCGCTTCGCTCGCCTTTATGTGTTTATTAATCAGTACCTAAATTAAAGCATTAAAAAAAATATAAAATAACATCCTTGGGCTCACTTCGCTCGCCTTTGTGTGTTTATATATCAACATCTAACATAGAATATTTAATAATAAATATAAAATAAAAACCCTTGGGCTCGCTTCGCTCGCCTTAATGTGTTTATTTATCAGTACCTAAATTAAAGCATTCAATAAAAAAAAATATAAAATAATATCCTTGGGCTCGCTTCGCTCGCCTTTGTGTGTTTATATATCAACACCTAACATAGAATATAAATAAATATAAAATAAACCCTTGGGCTCGCTTCGCTCGCCTTTATGTGTTTATTTATCAGCCCCTAAATTAAAGCATTGAATAAAAAAAGAGACATAATTTCCTTGGGCTCGCTTCGCTCGCCTTTGTGTGTTATTTATCAGTACCTAAATTAAAGCATTGAATAAAAGAAATATAAAATAATATCCTTGGGCTCGCTTCGCTCGCCTTTGTGTGTTTTTATATATCAACACCTAACATAGAATATTTAATAATAAATATTCCAAGCCAAAAACCCTTGGGCTCGCTTCGCTCGCCTTTGTGTGTTTATTTATCAGTACCTAAATTAAAGCATTGAATAAAAGAAATAAAAAATTATATCCTTGGGCTCGCTTCGCTCGCCTTTGTGTGTTTATATATCAACACCTAACATAGAATATTTAATAATAAATATTCCAAGCCCATAACCCTTGGGCTCGCTTCGCTCGCCTTTGTGTGTTTATTTATCAGTACCTAAATTAAAGCATTGAATAAAAGAAATAAAAAATTATATCCTTGGGCTCGCTTCGCTCGCCTTTGTGTGTTTATATATCAACACCTAACATAGAATATTTAATAACAAAATATTCCAAGCCCAAAACCCTTGGGCTCGCTTCGCTCGCCTTTATGTGTTTATTTATCAGTACCTAAATTAAAGCATTAAATAAAAAAAATATAAAACAATATCCTTGGGCTCGCTTCGCTCGCCTTTGTGTGTTTATTTATCAGTACCTAAATTAAAGCATTAAATAGAAAAAATATGGAATAATATCCTTGGGCTCGCTTCGATCGCCTTTGTATGTTTATTTATCAACACCTATCATAAAATACTTAATGATAAATATAAAATAATATCCTTGGGCTCGCTTCGCTCGCCTTTATGTGTTTATTAATCAGTACCTAAATTAAAGCATTAAAAAAAATAAAAAATAACATCCTTGGCTCACTTCGCTCGCCTTTGTGTGTTTATATATCAACATCTAACATAGAATATTTAATAATAAATATAAAATAAAAACCCTTGGGCTCGCTTCGCTCGCCTTAATGTGTTTATTTATCAGTACCTAAATTAAAGCATTCAATAAAAAAAAATATAAAATAATATCCTTGGGCTCGCTTCGCTCGCCTTTGTGTGTTTATATATCAACACCTAACATAGAATATAAATAAATAAAATAAACCCTTGGGCTCGCTTCGCTCGCCTTTATGTGTTTATTTATCAGCCCCTAAATTAAAGCATTGAATAAAAAAAAGAGACATAATTTCCTTGGGCTCGCTTCGCTCGCCTTTGTGTGTTTATTTATCAGTACCTAAATTAAAGCATTGAATAAAAGAAATATAAATAATATCCTTGGGGCTCGCTTCGCTCGCCTTTGTGTGTTTATATATCAACACCTAACATAGAATATTTAATAATAAATATTCCAAGCCAAACCCTTGGGCTCGCTTCGCTCGCCTTTGTGTGTTTATTTATCAGTACCTAAATTAAAGCATTAAATAAAAAAAATATAAATTTAATATCCTTGGGCTCGCTTCGCTCGCCTTTGTGTGTTTATATATCAACATCTAACATAGAATATTTAATAATAAATATTAAATACCCTTGGGCTCGCTTCGCTCGCCTTTGTGTGTTTATTTATCAGTACCTAAATTAAAGCATTGAATAAAAAAATAAAAATTATATCCTTGGGCTCGCTTCGCTCGCCTTGTGTGTTTATATATCAACACCTAACATAGAATATTTAATAAAATATTAAAAAAACCCTTGGGCTCGCTTCGCTCGCCTTTATGTGTTTATTTATCAGTACCTAAATTAAAGCATTAAATAAAAAAATATAAAAAAAATATCCTTGGGCTCGCTTCGCTCGCCTTTGTGTGTTTATATCAACACCTAACATAGAATATTAATAATAAATATAAAAAAAACCCTTGGGCTCGCTTCGCTCGCCTTTATGTGTTTATTTATCAGTACCTAAATTAAAGCATTAATAAAAAAATATAAAATAATATCCTTGGGCTCGCTTCGCTCGCCTTTGTGTGTTTATATATCAACTACATAGAAATAATAATAAATATAAAAACCCTTGGGCTCGCTTCGCTCGATGTTTATTTATCAACACCTAACATAGAATATTTAATAATAAATATTTAAACCCTTGGGCTCGCTTCGCTCGCCTTTTGTGTTTATTTATCAGTACCTAAATTAAAGCATTGAATAAAAGAAATATAAAACAATATCCTTGGGCTCGCTTCGCTCGCCTTTGTGTGTTTATATATCAACACCTAACATAGAATATTTAATAATAAATATTCCAAGCCCAAAACCCTTGGGCTCGCTTCGCTCGCCTTTATGTGTTTATTTATCAGTACCTAAATTAAAGCATTAAATAAAAAAAATATAAAATAATATCCTTGGGCTCGCTTCGCTCGCCTTTGTGTGTTTATATATCAACACCTAACATAGAATATTTAATAATAAATATAAATAAAAACCCTTGGGCTCGCTTCGCTCGCCTTTATGTGTTTATTTATCAGTACCTAAATTAAAGCATTGAATAAAAAATATAAAATAATATCTTTGGGCTCGCTTCGCTCGCCTTTGTATGTTTATTTATCAACACCTAACATAGAATATTTAATAATAAATATAAAATAAAACCCTTGGGCTCGCTTCGCTCGCCTATGTGTATTTATTTATCAGTACCTAACCTACAGCATTTAATAAAAAAATTTTGTTTAATTTTTCTTATTTATATTATGCACCCTAACGATATTGGTATTGTTGGAAAGTTATTTAAGTAATCTTACTCTTTTGTGATTCACATATTTAATACCTTTTATTTGTAACGACTTACAGGCTGCCAAAAGTGAAACAATGTGATTTTGTTTTTCAATGACCTCTATAGCCGAAACTAAAACTTGTAGGAAAAAGACTTTGAAATAAAAGTTGTTCAGATAGCCGATACAAACAGTTAGAGACTATTTTTACTCTAATATCTTTATAAATAGCTGAGATAGACCCCATTAAAGTTTTGATATAAAATCCAAGATGGCGGCCAAGCCGGAAATGGCAAAAATATTTCCCTCGACAGATTTTTAGTCCTGGTCAATGCCCAAAGAATGGCTATCTCAGAAATCCAATTTTCAAACATTTTGGTTCCTTAAGTATAGCCGGTTTCCCGCCAAAAATAAAAAAAATTCCCGCCATTTGATCAAGTTTAAAATATTGCTACTACACCCAGAATATTGTTGACTATTTAAAACGGCTAATAGTTAAATTCTAAGTAGTGTCACAAAAACGCCTTTGCTGACCGGCGTAAACACCTCTTTAAAAATGGCTCAAAAATCATGTTAAAAAATTCTGGCGGGAAAACGAAAAATTTTGAAAAACTTTTATTTATCGGTCCTTTTAGATCACGTGACGCCTCAAATTACGTATTTTGTCCCAACTCTCTACCACCAACCGGAACGGAGTTATAGCGGTTTGAAAGTTAGTGACCCCATAAACGATACCGTTAGTACATGGTACAAAATTGTTACCCACTGCAATAGGTAGATAATTAAAAGTACTAACTCCGTGTAATTTAATTTTTTTCTCTATCTCTAATATTTTGCCTTCCACAGAGTCTCGAAAATCCGAAAAATCGCCGCCATCTCTATTTTGCCATATAAATGCCAGGATGGCGGACCGTGGCATATGGCAAGTATTTTTTCCCATAAACTACACTAAATACGAAAACTAATGCAAGTTGTCCGGTTCAATTATCTCAAATAGAAACCGAGATATGATTTTTTGAAATTTCGAACGTTTTCTACCGGAAATTTTATTATGGCGCCTAACCGGAAAATTTTAAGACAAAGAAAATTTAGGATATTGTAACCAACGATGTACCAACAAAACCGCATTAAAAAACGCACCGATTTCGGAATTTTTTTTCACACTTATGTAATTTTCAAAAGACTTGAACCCGGAAGTATCAAAACCGGAAATGCCAGCGTTATGATTGTCCGTTCCGAAAATGCCAACCTATCGACTAAACAACCGCACCGGTTTCAAAAAGATCGGTTAAAACGCCTACATCCAACGGCTATATCACATTTGCGTGTCGGTCCTAAAAATTTTGAACTTAAATTATCCGAAAATTTTTCGACTTTGGAAACTTATATCTCGGAAACGAAACATAGCTAAGAAACGGAACCGGGGTGGATCGATAGGCCCTTTTGTCCACTAAATACCCCAAAAAGCCCGATTTCGAAATCTCAATTTTAAGCTACTTTCCGGCGGAAAAACTAAAAAAGTCCAAACGTCGAAAATCGAAATTTCTTTATAGCGCCGCCCCCGGGGGCCGTAGGCGAAAATTCTTCGGATAAAAGTTGTAGCCCATCCCCGAAATAGGGGGGGTCGCCCATAGTAACGGAAGCGCTAGCTCCAACCCTTGACCCGGAAAAACGTTGTCAAAGTTTGTCAAAATCTAGAAAAACTTCAAACCGGATTTTCTGGTATACCGGAAAACATTTTCATACCCCTGTCGCGGACTTTTTTATTCACCCGGAGTAGCTGAATCGAACGTCACTTTTCCGGTTTAAATACGACGTTTCCCCGCGGCTCGGCACGTAATCGAAAATCCGGAGTCTGGACCGGTTTTTTTACGTTGACGGGGTCACTATCAGAGATAGACCCCTAGTGTCAGCGGGGACGTCCCTTCATTTTCCGTCATATACACGACCCAATTTGAATTTTCCGGATCGAACGACTTTTGCAATTTAAACTCGATTTCCTTAAATTTCCGTAAAGTTACCTCCACTTCCGGTGCTCACCGGAAAGCCGAAATTCGGCCGGAAAGCCATGAAATGGTAATTTTCGGAAAATTCAGAGTCTCCGGAAGAGAACGCACCCGGTCCCGACCCGCTACGACAAAAATACGCTGCGAAATCGCTCGCCGGAAAAAAAACGTCGGAAAACACCAAAAGCGCTATGTGAAAAAGTAGGGAGTAATGTGCACCACTTAATTGTTGTAGACGAGTGGGCCCGCCCACTCCCAGGCGCCTTTGGCGCCACAGTCTCTCGACAAAACAATAAATACATTGGCAGTAGTCTTATTGCGTTTTCACTTTAAAAAAAAATGTAGGCGAGGGGGAGGTGCGGTAGGGTTTTTTTAATGAGAGAAAAAAAAGAAAAAAAAAGATAAGGCGCGAGACTTATTAAATTTTAATTAAAAAAAAAAAGAAATGCGCCTTCGGCGCAACCTTGACAGCTGCAGCTTCGCTGCAGCCAAATGTAAACAATAATTTGTAAAATAACTGCGCCTTCGGCGCAGCCTTTACGGCTGCAGCTCTGCTGCAGCCAGATGTCTGTTTTAAAATAATTATTGACTGCGCCTTCGGCGCAGCCAAAGGCGACTGCAGCTTCGCTGCAGCCATGTTTTTATTTTTTTTCTTAAAACTACATTTTATTACCTAAACAACCATACAATATCATTTCTTAGCTATGTATAGAAAAATAGTTATGATTTTTAAATAATACCCTTATACATTCCCATATTACATGCATTACAAAGCTATACCAATATGCCATTTTTGACGAAAAAATGGCACTTCCGTCCAACTTATATCGTTTATATTATCCACCCTAATTTACTGACCCTAATGATATAGGTATCAATGGAAAGCCTATAAAGTAAGGTGACTTTTTACAATGTTAACAAATTCTCTATCTTGTACCTGTAACGATTTACAGGCTGCCAAAAGTGAAATGAAGTATGGCATTTTTTCGATGACCTCTACAGCCAAAGGTATGACTTG
>JACMZG010001863.1:11478507-11495545 GCA_018340805.1 Microvelia longipes | reverse complement strand
GAAGTCAGGTGAAGAGCGTGAGCACAGAGGTAACGAACCAAAGGCTCTGTTAATATAAGAAAAAGAATTTTAGACACAAAAACCCCTCGGAAAAGGCTTTCTCTCCTAATGAAGAAAAGCTTGGAAAAGATTTCGGAGAAAATAGCCGTAAGCTTTTATTGGCTCTTTTCTATCGATGTTTGATTTACGAGGTTTTCTAGATGACTCCGAGAGAGACAAGGATATGGAAGGCGGGATTGCGGGAGATCGATTGGGAAACGGCACGAGGCCTCGGGTTAAAATCGGGGGGTCTTAAAGTCAATAGCAACTGTTTGTAGGAGTTCTAACTCGGTTAGGGACTTTAGGCACCAGAAAACAACCCTTTTTGCCCCATCCTCAGGGTTTTTGGCAAAGTGAAAGAGACTTTGCAAGCTCTCAGTGGGATGATATAGTCCCGAGATACAAGAGCAAACCTCTTACTCCCTCACTTAGTTTAACACAAGTACTTAGTTTCAACCCCTCACTTACTTTAAAGAGTTTGTAAAAGTAAACGGCTCCGTACTCAACATTACTTTGATCAAGTTATTGGAAAGTACAACATATACCTAACTAACACAGCTACTCTAATCAGCTTCATTACCTCTTAAAACTTTTCTCTTTTTTCTTGTATCAGCGAAATTTTCTTGATTAGTCATTGAGAAAATAAGTAAAAAGAAAAAGCTTCATTAGTAAGTATAAAGAATTAAGTGAGCATAAGATCAAGATGAAAAAAACTGCCCAGCGATACTTTGTGTGAGAAAAAGTGCGGAAAAAATTTATGAAAGCATACATTACTTTTGACTGGTCAGTACCACAAGCAATGGCGAGGTCTATATTACCACATTTAGTTAAATAGTCATATTGCATATTTTGGTCGTGACCAAATACATATTTAATACTTTTTCAGATGTATTTTACATGCTATATAAAATGTAATTTGCAGATAAATAATTAAAAAAATAATTAACTGCAAGTAATAAAAATTACTTGTAGAGGCGAAGCCGAAGAAGGTAATTTACAATTTGACTACCAAAGCGCAGCCGAGGCAGGCAAATTTTATGCGTGTCACTAATGTTTCCTTTCCTGCCTTGTTGCATACAATAATTTATCTACTCACTTCTTTAGCAAAAATAATTATAATTTTTTTTTTTTTTTTTTTTTGAATAATACAACAACAATTGTGATTGTTACAATATTAGAGATAGCACAGTTTTAATGGCTTGGTGCGCTTGATTGAGAAACAATCCAGTGATTGCACTCAGAATTATAAATTAAAACACAAATAATTCATTGGACTTTTTACTTTCCTCATTTATACCAAAGGTATAATAGGAAAAGTATTGTGTTTGCAAAAAAAATCAAAACCAGGATGAAACCGGAATTATCCGTTTCATGCGTTTTTAAGGCATCCTGAGTGGTTTTCGCAAAGTTTTCTGTCTGTATGTGTGTGTGTTATCATCGTAGCGCCCAGTGTATTTATGCTAGAGAGTTGAAATTTTGTACAAAAACTACTGCTGTAGTTGTGCTATTCGGAAAATATTTTTTTGAAGTCATTAACCCACAATAATGACTGGCAAAAATTTCGAAAAATCATAAAACACAGAAAATAATGCGATCGGATTGAGATTTAGCAAGCATGTGACTGTGCACAAGACTAACATGTGTGCTAAGTTTCATCTCATTATCAGCATAAGTTCAATTTTTATTAAATGACTTGTGTATGTTTTTTTAAAAAATGCAAAAATTGGGAAATGGTCCGATTGAATTGAAATTTGGTACAAATTATATACTATTACATAATAAATAAGTGCACTAAGTTTCGTTTTAATACGACAAGTATATCTATGATTTTTGTAGGATCATAAAAATTAAGGAGCATTGAGCGTGGTCTATGCTTCATGGGTGACTGCTGAGAATGATACGGATGCATTTACTATCTGAAAACGAGCGAAGCGAATCCAAAGGCATGTTGTAGTATAAATATGGCGAACTGTATTTCTGAGGACGAGCAAAGCGAGTCCGATGTACTGAGGAAAAGTTCCGAGGTACCCCGTACTCGATTTTTATGGTTCATTTCGATACAACAAATATTAAACAAATAATATAAAAAAGGAACACAATTATCAACTGCACAACAAATACAAATAGTTAATCGTATTATAACCAAATGTTATCAAAGTGAATTGTTGAAAAGTGTTAAAAATGAATTAGCAAACATTTACACGGCAGTGTTGCCTTAAAATTATTTTTCTTAACATAGATCCAATTTATTTTTTATTTTTAATTGTTTCAATATTTTGTTTTAAATTGAGATAAATAGCTATTAAATATATAATAACAACTTTAAATAATTAAAATTTAAAAATAAAAGAATTATCATCATTAAATATTACAATAAACTGTATTAGTCAGAAATTAAATAATCAGTCAAGCAAAGTTACTTTGCCTGCCTTGGGAGATAAAGTAAATCCCATGTATTTTACATGGAACTTTCTCTCCCAAGGCAGGCAACACTTTGCCTGACTGTTTGTTGGCATTTTACCTGCCTGATTTCAAATTCTAGTTACAGATCAACAAAATAGATTTTTCCTACCTAAAAATAGATCAGTAATGATAAATTTTTCTGCTGTGAGTAGATAAATAAAAATAAAAATTGTTAATTTCCACCAAAAAATACATGTTACAAAAACATTTTTTTACAATTTTTAAAAACATATTATATTAATATATTTAATACATTTATGTTTAATTAATAATATGGCGAGAGAACTTCTGAACTTGGCATGTTTATAGTATATGAATAAAAGAGAATGCAGAATTTTACCATCCTTTTGAATATTTACTCATCTTAATTTGTAAAAAAATATAAATAGCATTAATGTAAACTATTTACAGTTAGCATTGATAGTGAATTAGCCAAATGTAAAACCTTCATGTCGAGACAGCAAGTGATTGATTCCAAAATTTCATCTAATGAACTTTGTCAGTATGATTTGACGAGCAGGGATGATAATAACTAGAAATTCTATCATTCTTTACCAGGCTATATGCATTAATATGCGATATTATCACTAAAGGAAATTAGGTTATAAATAATGAAAACTACGAAGTCTGTCCATAAAACAAAACTTTATTGGCAAAGCGCTTTGAACCTACAAAGAGGTCATCATCAGTGCAAAACTGATGAGATGTTAAAAAGGAAGAAGAACGAGTCTATGTTTTTTTAATTGATATCAGAGTCAGACTTGGTAGTTTTCATTATTTGTAATGGAATCCATTCACGCTCAGTCTAATCATTTAGGTTTAAAAGATTATAGGAATACTTTCCTTGTGACTGCGGTCATTTCTTCTTCATACAACTATAAAATATGGACTCTTGGAAATTATTGTTCACATAGTCTTTAAGGACAATAGCCAAAAGAGACAATGAGGAGATACTTGTCCCAAAAAATGTCTAGTTAAATTTTATTTAATTTACAGTAAAAATTATGAGCGAATGGTTGCACTAATTAATAAAATAATTGCATATATCTCGTATTGATAAACAGCGATACTTCCAAAACTAATTTACTGCTAAAATTACTTAATTCTAAATTTACAAAGTTCATCTCGAGTGCAAAGCAGAGGAGCAGAGAAAGAATATAAAAATATAAAATAAAACAATGGAAAAGGTTTATAAATGTGTATTGTATGGCTAGATAAAAATATTTTTATTCTAAGATCAGTATTGTTTGTAAGTTTGTGCCAGACACATTTATATTGTGTAAGAATTTAGCGCCGCGTCCCCTTATTGAAGCTCTAGGGGGTAGAGTGGTATGGTAATGAATACGGATCTCCCTCTCTCAGCCGACCCCCTGGGTCCGGTCTAATGCAAGAATAGGTGTATATTAAGTGGGGGTTTAAGAACTATGTACACGTGGGACCGGAGAGTGCAATGGTACACGTGTACAAACCCAAATATAGCCCACCTACTAGATTTTCTAGTCTCCCCACTCGATACACGGCCAACTACGTACTGCGCTTTTTTATTTATATTTAAATCGAAGAATTTTTTTAGCTATTGCGTTTTATAAGAACTAGTTTTATTCAAGAGATCAACTTTTAAGAATACCAGATTTAAACACTTAAAACGACATTCTCTCTCAGTTAGTCATTTCACATCAATACAAACTTATTTATAGGGCAATTGTATTTAATAAATATAATTAAACAATGCTCAGGTCATTAAGCAGATTGCCTAACCTCAATGTAAAAAGGCACTTCACTCGCACAGGTAAAATAACATGTACATTCTCGTAAAACCTACTTTTTTGAGATCAGGGACTTCTAAAACAGATTTGTTTTGAACTCCCGGACTTCAGGCCCGCTATGCAAATCACAACATAAGCGGTTTTTTTAAAGAAACATCGCTAAAACAAGATTGATTTTGAGCATAACAAATCATGGCTTTTTGAAAAGGCTATATTTTGTAGAAATAAGGTTTAATAACATTTTCTAAAAACGGTTTAAAGTTGATCAAGATGTTGCGTGTATCCATCCCGTTTAACTTTTCTTGTTAGCTAGGTTTTTAATAAGCCTCATTTAATTTTTAATTATTTTTGATAAAACTATATTTGCAACAGAGCGGATTTTGTCTTTTCTTTTTATGGTCACTATTGTGTTTTTAGATATATTTTGCTGATCAAGAAGTTGAGCTGTATCCCTTGTAACTTATTTTTGATAAGTTAAAAGGGATAAAAATCACGGAAGAAAAATGATTTAGCGTTACTGAATTTTTTATTTGGACAGAAAGTATCATTTTCAAGATTTATTACTAAAAACTTGTTGTTGTGAATGATAACTGCTTTACAAGTCTAGGGAGGTATAGGCATGATTATGGCCAGCTTGCCCGAAACGTCGCCACAATAATTAATTTTTTATCATCCCGTTCTTGGACTATCAACATTAAAAACGGTTTAAGTTATTTTTAGTTTAACAAAAACATAAACTACACACGTCTCAAAATCCTTCTCAGAAGCAAAAAATGCATGTTAAGTATTTATTAGGTTTTTTTCTAAATTTAATTATTTAATTGTTAGTAATGTAATAATTTTTGAAATTGTAATTCTTGGATATTGGTATAACTATAGTAATTTTGTTTCAAACTGGTAACACAGTAATATATATTTTTTGAGGTAGTACGTAATTGAGCACTTTATTGGACCGTTTTTAGGATGAGAAGCCAATCATTATTGTTATAGGAGGTTATTTAGTACTTTTCACCTCCGAGGACAATAATAAATGTAAAAAAACTCCTAAGACGTAAAAGTAATTCATATATTGCCGCTATTACTGTAATGTAGCGTGTTCAAAAAACAATCTGTGTAAAAGTTTTATGAGGTTTCTTTGAAATCGTTCATTATGTTTCTGTTTTTGTTCGTAGACTAATTCTTTTTTTCGTTTTTAAAAGTTGTTCTAATTGTCAATTTTTGTGTGTTTATTTGTAAAGCTTTTACATTTTTGAGTAAAAGTGTGAAGCTATGGATGAATTCAATGGCGACGATAATATGGAGTTAATTGGACGTTTTTTTCAATTAAGTATATAGCGCAGTTTATTTAATGAGTGCTACCTCAAAAAAAATAAAGTATGCCATCCGGCTGAGAATGTCTTTATGTCTTGGCAATTTTTCCCGACTCGCTTCGCTCGTCGGTAAATCTAATTGCCGTGACATAAAGACACACTTCTCAGCCTTATGGCATAAATAACTATTCTAAGTAAGGTGCTCCTTGATTGTGGATACATTTCAATGAAGATATAGATATTTGGATGTTTCGTTACACAAAATGTCTCAAACATGCAAGATGTTAGAAATTTATAAAGTGATTCAATTCGATGTAAACAAACCAAACGCATTCGAAGGTTATAACCTGCCTTTTTTTATGAATGAGGTGTGACTTCATTGTAAGGAATCGGTATAGGCGGTCAACATTGAAAATTTACTATTTATTCTTGCAATGACGTCAATTCCGGACTAACCAAACGTGTCAAAAAAAATTTCATTCATAAGAACCCTCCAATTGAATTGCCTTTTAAATTTTATTAGCTAGTCAAACGTGTACGTTTTGAATAAAAACGTTTTGAAAGACAGGAGTTGTTAATTATTTGTGATTTGTAAATGTTGATAGTTAATTAAAAATAGACATTGCAGATTCTAAACGGTCAGAGGTCATTTCATTTATTGACCATCTGAAAAACCATATTAGTTGCAAGGAATGAGAGGTTTTCAGAGGGTTTCAGTTTCTTTTTACACTCGGCAGGCAATGATAAAAACATAGAAATATTTTGATTAATTAAATGTTTGTAAAGGTATGAAAAATTTGTATAATTTAATTACAAATTAAAGAAGGAAATGCACCGTAATAATCCAGTTAACAAATTCATTTATAAAAACAATTTGAGAGCAGTTCACCCTTAAGGCAAACGCTTGCAGGATATTGATTACTACACACGTCAACTCGTTGAATTTATTTTAATTTGATTTAAGGACGAAGTAAGAGCTTTAAAGAGTGATTAACAAAGCACTTCCCCAGAGGCGTTTTCAAGGAATCAATTTTGCCATTTTGATATCGAGGGACCTTTCAATGATTTAATAATTCGAGTGTTGACGTATTGCCTTAAATAAAGCATTATTTTACGTATATATGAACATAAATAATTAATATTTAAAAATAAAATATAACCTTAATGGACACAGTAGTATACTTTATACGTACTGTAATATACTTATTTACTATGTGTTGTCACACTTATAATTTTTAACTATTTGGTAAAACAATATAGATATTGTTCATTGATAAGAACCCTCCAATCGAATCGCCTTTTAAATTTTATCAGCTAGTCAAACGTGTACGTTTTGAATAAAAACATTTTGAAAGACAGGAGTTGTTAATTATTTGTGATTTGTAAATGTTGATAGTTAATTAAAAATAGAGATCGCAGTTTCTAAACGGTCAGAGGTCATTTCATTTATTGACCATCTGAAAAACCATATTAAAGGTATGAATATTAATATTAAGGTATTTATTCGTATTATTTCCCTATATTTTTTATTTCTTGATCTGTTATTATTTATTTATTTATTTTGTAACTACCTTTTTATTTAGTTTTGTATTTATGTTACTTTTTTGTTTTATTTGATTGATTAGTTTTAGTTTTTTGACTTGTTTGTACAGGCACTGATGATGGCCTCATGCTAGGTTGAAAGCGCTTTGCCAATAAAATATTTTTGTGGAGAGACTCTTTTCTTTCACTCATAATGAACGACTCATCACTGGTGCTCAATTTCATCTAAATAGATACATATATTTGGATAAAATTTCGAATAATGAAGTGTTATAACTCTGTAAAAAACAGAATTCTATTTATTAATATATATAAAAAATTTGTTGTTACAAATTAAGCATGAACAAAACAAACAAATAGTTCCATGGCTAATATACCTAGTTATACAGTTATATACTTCCTTATAACACATTTATGAATTAAAACAATATTTATCACTATATAGCAACATATAAGGTGTTTAAGTGTTACTTACAATACTCTGTTGTGTAAAAAACCACCCACAGTATGTATTCATGCATATAAATATTTAAATACTATCAGTAAAATACACAGTAATTAACAACGTAGTTTACAATTATTATGTTTTATCACAAAACTATTATAAAATTATTGACTAAACTATTTAAACAAGATAATTTTATTAAGTAATGGTCAGATAAATATAAAAAAAACACAAAATTTGAGCTTTTGGTCGTTAATTAGGCCTTCTTCAGAAATAGTTTTATTCCAAACTGTTTGGAATAAAACTACTTCTAAAGTAGTCCTAATTTACGGCCGAAAGCTCAAATTTTGTGTTTTTTTAATTTATCTGACTATTACCTCATAAAATTATCTTCATTATGTTTTATGTTACTGTTACATACTTTTTTAGCGTGAAATTTTATTATAAAAGTCTTTTAAGGTTACTTATTCATAAATATAAAGGACGATAAAATTGGCAAAATATCGCCATGCACGAAATCAATCGTAAATTTCCTTTTAGTTTTAGTTCAACATGAAATCAAACTGCCTTTATTGCCAGCTCGGAGGCATTCTCTAAACTCCGTACTCGTAATTAACAGAGGACTGCCTAAGGCGTTTTCAATAAATGATTTTCGGTAGCATCCATACACCCATCTCACTTATGTGAAATCTCATTTTGCAAAAACAAGTTTCAATATTCCCTTTTTGAAATCGATTAACTTAAGGAATAATAAATTTCCATTTTCATCGCGTCTCATCAACTAATAAAATAGATTTTAGCAATGATAAATTGATTTCTTTTAACTCATAATAAAATGAGTATATCTAAATTAATTCTTTTAAGAGTTTCGTACCAACCTTTCATTTTTTTAAAAACAAAGATACTAAGTTATAAATAAAATTTAAAATAAAATTAATCAAAAGATAATTACAACGTTCTCAGATCGTGCTGTATGGTGTGAGCTGTTTTATAAATTAAGTTTTTATATTAATTCAGTGTTAAAGATTTTATATTTTAATTTATTTTATTTATTTAAAAAAAAAATAAAGGCAATAATCAGTTCGATCAATAGCACATAGCACTATGGTTTACAGTTTTGAAGCATCCAAATTGCTTAAAATTAGTGGCTTCAAATCCCCCTTATACTGAGTGGAACATTTTAGATTAAATCCTGGTAAATAAGGGGAAAACATGGTCCTACCCCCCGGAAAATTTACTTTTGCGAGTTCACATTTACTTTGTATTATTTTGTTAAGTAATGCTTGAATATGGTAATTTTGTTACCACATTTAGTAACTTTGAAATGTTAAATTAGAGTATATAGTAATATTGTCTATTTTGGAAATTGTATTAAATCCTAAGAAATTTGATACCATTAACACCACGTTCCGGCAAATTATCATCAAGCTACTCATTGATGTCTATCATAAACTTTTCTTCAAAACATTTCTACCTGGTGGTTTTGAACAAAAATTTATTATATATGTCGATTAATAGCTTAGCGAGAAATTACCGAAATGAGGTGAAATTGTATATGAAATTGTTTAAGATTTAATGCAATTTGCAAAATGGGCAATAATACTTAATACTCTAATTTAACATTTTAAAGTAAATATATTTGGGCAATAGTTACCAAAACATTAATGGTAAATTTAAACTTGCCAGAGTGAACTTGCTGGGGGGTAAAGACCATTTTTTAAAGTATAGTTTCATTTCCCCTTATTTTAAAGATTTAATGTTGGTGGATCTGAAAGGTTCTAACCAATAAAAGCTTAGCTTTTTACTTTTCCTCAACTACTACCGTAGGTATAAGGAAAAGTATTGTGTTCAGCCTAAAATTCCTGAGTAAAACTGAGGTTTCACCATAATTATCCGTTTCAGGCATTTTCATGACGTTTTGTGTGGTTTTTATCATGCTGCACGGAACCGGAAAATTTTATTTTTCAGATTTGGATACGTAATAATTCAGAAGTCAAGTAATACCACCCTAAGCTTAGAGAAAACATGACATTCTGAGGACAAGCGAATCGAGTCCGAAGTCATAAAACCCTAAAGTTTGGATAAACACTATATTCTGATATTCTCTATATTCTATATTCTGCTGCGGAACCGAAGTAATACTAACGTTTTAGATAATCACGACAATCTGAGGACGAGCAAATACAGTCCGAAGCTGTGAGAGAAAGTACCGACGTATACATATATATATATATATATATATATATATATATATATATATATATTAATAAATAGAATTCTGTTTTTTACAGAGTTATATCACTTCATTATTCGAGATTTTATCCAATAATATATATATATATATATATTATATATATAATATATATATATATATATATATATATATATATATATATAATACATATCTATATTGTTGTATCAAATAATTAAAAATTATAAGTATGACAACAGAAGGTAAATTAAATTCTCATTCAATTAATATAGTGTAGTAAAATGCCACTTAACAACCTTTATTTAACAGAGAATGATAACTCAGAGAATTATGTTTAAAGTATTAACTGAAGATGTTAGCCATAATACAGAAAAATTAACTAGAGGTTACCTATTGAGCACCCTCTTAGTAAATCTCCATCGGTATAATTGGACGTTAGATAATTTTAAGATGTTTTCAATCGATCAGACCAATCAACAACCAACCACCATGAAAATTAACTTGATAAATATTAAATGGTGTGAAACGATAAAAACAGCCAGACAACAACAATATGCCACGACCAAGGAAGGTACCTAAGGCTAATTATGCTTGTTTAAACTGACATAAGTGTAAATTTTATTCTATAAAATGTTTAACAATAATCCTTTAGGATTCTAGAAAATCCTAGAATCAAAATAATAGACGGATGTTTTTGTAATTTTATGTTAAAATTTAAAACAAATATTCGGGCAGACAATTGTCAAAACATGTAACCAGCAGTAAAACACATTATCTGACAGACAAATTTGTCAATAAGCTGACGTATGAGACATCTAGTTAAATCTAAAAAACATTACCAGCTGATTTCATATTCCAAAAAATAGATTTTTTTGTGTCGACTAGTTTTATGGTAATTGTAAATGCAGTAGACAATGAATATATTCATACAACTAGGAATAGATCAAGGTCCATAGATACATTTGTTTAGAAGTACAAACTGACTAGACAAGCATTACTCGTGTCAAAGCAAATATTGAACAATGATAGAACAATGCCATCTGAAGATTGACATTGACAAAAAATCCTGATGGAGTTGACGTGATTGCTTATTTGTCAGAATTAAATAACTTATAGTAGAATCTGCATGGGGTGGCAAAAGCGTTACAGTTATTCATGAACATTCTCAAGATTGATGAATATTGTTGACTGGCGTTTAACCTACAACGCAAAGAAGTATAAACAAGGCTGATATGATGAATTCCAGGGAATTCAGTCTGTAGGGGCAAATGTCCAAGCTAATTATAAGAGCAGTAAAAATTATGAGGTTCTACTCTAAACTACTCTTACTCTTGAACTGAAGAACCTGTCATTTAATAATTGGTGTATTAAGAACAGACAGCTAGTCAAAAGTGCAGCTGTGTGAGGAGGAAGAAACTAAAACCCGTATTCAGAATTATCAAAATTATTCAAAACATCTCTTCTAGGTTCTTCCTAGGTTGTTCCAAGCTTTTTCCTAGCTAAATTAGTGTCCATTTTAGAACATTTTTAACCGCCCCTAGGGCTAGGAAGAGATCTCTCCTAGGTTTCTCCTAGCCTTTTCCTAACTTTGCACCTTAAATTCTAGGAAAAGGCTAGGAAAAAACTAGGAGAGATTTAAAAAAATTATTCTGAATACCGTTAAGTGTAGGAGAAAGCTAGGAACAATCTAGGAGAAGGCTAGGAACAACCTAGGAGAGAGATTTTTTTAAAATGGTTCTGAATACGGGCCTAATTCTCATATCCAAAGAACTTATCTTGCATCGATATACATTAGGCCCTTAGGTGAGCAGACCTTTGTTCTAGGCAGCGCTCCTAAAAAGCAACTAAAAGAACTATCTCTGAAACTTTCAGCGCGTTAATTGAGATCAGGGAGTAATATGACTCGTAGACATCCTTTGATTTTTTAAGGTTAAAACTTAGCACCCATAAATAATAATAACGATTAAGGTATTATATAATATTAGATAAGATAATATTAGGTAATATAAGATAATATTAGTGATTAATTAGATAATAATAGTTTAAGAGCTTAGGGGTAATTTTCTACATCATAATATTTATGAAAAAATCAGACATAGGATTTACAAAACCATATAGTAGAGTAAGAAAACCAACTAGTGTTTTACTCCGGGGCTAGACAATATGCTGACTCAACAAAATTTTGAAAATTCTGTATTTATTTTTATAAATTCTTGAGAACCTTGAAATTAATTTTATTTTTAAAAACTCATAAAAATGTAAAAATAAAAGTTTAATTACTCAAAAAACAAACATTTTTAGTCTCAGTAATATCTTAACTACGACGCTTTATATTAAAAATATAATGGATTTTGGTTTAAAAAAATATATTGAGTGCGAGATAGTTTAGAGAAAGAGGGTGGATGATATTACGACAGGGTAAATCTTAAAAATAATCTAATGTGGGCAAAAGATTACCAGGTTTAAAAATGTTAGTTTTCTTGAGTGCAACAAGTCTTGTTTAAAACTTTTTAAGAATTATTAAAAATAAGATGTTGTAATCATTTTAAAATTGTGTGATAATTGGACATTTTAACCCAAAATTAAAGCTGAAGTATTGACAGAAATAATTTGCCAAGAGCGAAATACCTTATTTTTGGCTTAAGAACACAAATTATTCATTTCTTCACACACATTTTAAATTATTTATTGTTACTAATACTTACTGCTTTTTTGGGGAATTCTTGAAAAATGAAGAATTCTTGCTTTTTTGAAGAATGAAAATTAAATGAATGGTTTGTGTCCTTAAGTTAAAAATAAGGCATTTTTTATTTTCGTAAATTCTTCCTAATGACAATACTCAATGTTCAATTTGACTTAAAATCTCCAATTATTATTCAATTTGGGCATTTAACTCTACCAAAATAGCGATCTTAACCAAAAATACGCAAAGTGCAAAATTTATTGTCTTCATCTCTAGAATTAATTAAGACAAGACATTAATTAAGTAGACATAAAAAGCCCAAAAGGCCCATTAAAATGTACCTTCCAATTTACTTTCCTATTTTTTCGCAAATAGGAAAATTCAGTGTTGCATGGAACAGACGAACAAAAAATTACACAAGTTTCACAAATTTAAGATGGTTCAAAATTTATATATATATATATATATATATATATATATATATATATATATATATATATATATATATATAATATATATAAATGCCCGTTTTAGGGCCTTTCGGCCCATCAGGGTATTCACCTCAAGTGAGTTGCATCTACTACACTCTAAGAATTAATTAAAGTTGGCGAAATCTTTTTAACACAAATAATATTCATAAAATCTTAAAGTATAGCCCGGGCTGCGAACCCCGACCTCCAGCCTCCAGTGCCGAAATCGAACGCCTTTACGATCACTGCCACGGAGGCAGACATATATATATATATATATATATATATATATATATATATATATATATAATATATATATATGTATATATGTGTGAGTGTGTGTATTTCTAGCGAATTTTTGTAAACAAACTTTGTTTGGAACGGATAAATTTTATTTTAAATAATATTCTTGCGCGGAGATCCGCAAGCCGAGCGAATTTTCTTTGAAAAGCGTCCTTTCTTGCTTATCAATTCAAGTTTTCGTTATATACTGATAAATAAACTGAGCAGTAGCGTCACAACTGTTATTTAATTTTTTCGATTTTTTTTAAGATTCGGTTTGCGGACCTCCGCGCCAGAATATTTATTTATACACACAGGCATGTTACAAATTTCTTGATGCATCAAAAAAAGGGCAATTTAAAACTAAATCAAAATTTTATATCTCAAACAATGCCTTAATTTAATTTAAAATCCCGACAGAAAGAAGTAAGAAAATAGGCTTTTATTTTCCTCGCATATTTTGCTACTTTGCTTACAACCAGAGATACTTCCTTTGCTAACCTACTATTGTTAAATCTTCTTAAAGAAGAAAAATTCTTAAAGTCATGCATTCCAATCAAATAATAAGAACAGAATATTAAAACGATTTATGTAATCAACAGGAAATAACATTGAACACACATGCTCACAACAATGATTCCATAACAACAACAATTGTTATTCTTTAATCAATTACGAGTTAAAAACAACACTAATTAGTCACTAACATTATAACATATGTTCTAATTGAAATATTTAATACAAACAACTACATATGTTCCACAATAATGTGTATTTTACGAAAAATAAAAATATAATAGTTATTATACTTTGCAAATGAGTAATTTACGCGGCTGTAGTTTCATTTAAACAATATTAATAGAATGGTTAAAATTTTGGTTAACATATAAATTAATAGAATATATTTCAAAAACCATAAGATGCCTTATATTATATTTAGCAATTCTCTATGTAAGACATGAATCTATAGAAAGATCTAGAACACTATGAGGACGCTCGTGCTGGTATTAATATATTAATGCTACTTAAGAGTTGAATGGAATAACTGAGATATTAGAGGCTGTCCAAAAAAGTTAATAAGATGTGAAAACGTATCCCTATTGTTTATTTATCATGCATACACTCATAGAGATATATACTGGAGGGGCCATTGCCTATCTCAATACATTGAGAGTCCTGAAACATTAATTAGGGGCTCTCAGGGGCTCTGTGTAGCCTCAATAAAACCTCTTTTAAGAGTAATGAATGAAACAGAGTCTCTCCACTAATGATATATATTTGACATAGCCAGATTTCAATCTTAACAGATCATCCTCAGTGCCTAACCAACAAAGTAAAAAATATAAAGTAAAATATCAGTGCCTTTGTTGGTTAGGCACTGATGATGATCTGTTGAGATTGAAAGCTGGCTATGTCAAATATATATCATTAGTGGAGAGACTCTGTTTTATTTCATTACTTGAAACTCCACAACTCATTTTTCCTTATTCTTTTAAGAGTAAGTTAAGGTTATAAGAAATCAATTTTTTCGTCTTTCTGAAAATTGTTTGTGTTTTGATTTATATTTTCAGCTTTCTACTGTATTATCCATTGTAACTTTGTTCAGTTCATTTGATTATTGATAGTCGAAGGTGGTCAGGTTATTTTTTCGATGCTTCAAAATTCAACCATAGGGCCCCTTAAGTAATATATCTCTATGTTTACACCCATATTACATGTAGTTTAAATATTGTTTACAATAAAGAATGACAAGCTAAAATAAATTTGGGCATGGGGCACCTCGGACATTTTTCACAACACGTCGGATTCGCTAAACCCATCCTTTGTACTTCAGACTCGCTTCGCTCGAACTCAGAATATAGAAATCACCAATATGAAAATGTATACTGCAACACGTCTTTAGACTCACTTGCTCGTCCTAAATACATTCGTTTTATTCCAAGCGGTCACCCATTCAGGCACTGACCTCACTTGAAGCTCCATAACCTGTATGATCCAACAAAACCCGTAGATAAACTTTTCGTATTGAAACTAAACTTAGTATACTTAGTTATATCGTACATATTTATTACTTAAAGAAATACATTTGTAATAAATTTCATTTCAATTGGATTATTTATTTATTTTTTACAATTTAAAAAAAAAAAGTATACAAGTCATTCGATAAAAGATTGAAATAACGCTGACAATGAGATGAAACTTGGCACATTTGTTGGTACTATACATGAGCATCTGTGGGTTTAATTAAAAATCGATCAAAACGTTTATTCGTGTTTTATGAATTTTGAAAATTTTGTTGACAGCTTTTTTAGCTTGTTTGAAAAATAAGTTTTACAGCTCAAGTTAAAGTTTCGTCCTAAGGCAGCGCCGAAGGAAGAAACTTCATTAGCTCACGAGGCCGGTAGGCCAAGGGAGATAAACTAGTTAGCTCCCAAGGCTTGCCGAGGGAGTTAACTAAGATTTTGGCTCCCGAGGCTTGACGAGGGAGATAATACGAGAGCTGAAAACTTTCATCCCTTGTTGCATATTAAATTTTATCTACGACTAAGAACTAATACTAACAACAATTAATATATTCTTCAGCTCCTTAATTGTTATTGTGTAAGTTTAGTTTATTCTTACCATGTCAATTACTTTGATGAAGAGAGAATAAAGCCACTATCTTCACATTATTTTATTGCAAGCTGTCAATAGAATAATGTGTAATACTATATTTGTATTTAAACATTAGCGTGTGTATATTGTATATTCTACCCGTATACCAACATAACACCGAAAAAATCCTAAACATTTCCTAAAATTCCTAAAAGTTTTACTAAAAAATTCTGTCAAGTTGGCAACACTTTCACTTTTCCTCCCTAGGGAGTAAAAAGTACATTTACAGTTTGAGATACAAGACTGTAAGTAGAACTTACAATACAAGGAGTGGATAATAATGTTTCACATTAATGTATGTATCACATACAAACACGCGTATGTGGTTGTGTATGTATGAGACTTCATCAAGTCTTCATCAAATCTAAAAGGACTTTGGCATAAAGTGAGATGTTCGTAATGTTATTACGAAGGCTATTGTTTGTAAAAAATATATGACATCATCAAAACCCAAGTTAAGCTGTTATCAACAATTTTGTTTTTAACTTGAAATGGATTTTCAACAAGGTTTCATACCCTTAGAATGAGCGTTAATGAGTCCATTATAAATAATGAAAGAAAGAAGTCTCTCTACAAAATAAAACTTTATTGGCAAAGCGCTTTCAACTGATGATGACCTCTAGTTAGGTTGAAAGCGCTTTGCCAATAAAGTTTTATTTAGTGGAGAGACTTCTTTTCTTTCATTATTTAAGGTTTTATACCTTAAGGAAGATATATTAGGCAAGCTCAATCGATTAAGACCGTTTTCAGCTCCATCCAACCATCTGAAGTAATGCAAATGGCAGGTATTTATTTTAATAAAATAATTTTACCTTTAGGGCAATGAACTCTACGCTTTTCCTTGGGTTCAATGGTGCTAAAGGGTGGGGAGGTAATTCGGAAAAAAAATGCGAAGCGACTCCGGTCAAGTCAAAGGCCCCGGATGAAATTAAAATTTCATTTTATTTTTGTAACTTTAGTTTTCACTTTTCACAAAAACAAAGATATTATATGTATCATAGAGCCAGTAAACCTATTCGGTCCATGCTCCACATCCATTAACGAGTAACTAAAGCTGTATGAGGTTTATCTGTAAATGTATAAATACACTTCTAAACCCACTTTATCTCTTAACTAAAATCATGTAATATAAAAAATCAGCGGTCCATGCTTCATTAAAAATAAAAACTTT
>JACMZG010001863.1:11239078-11476206 GCA_018340805.1 Microvelia longipes | reverse complement strand
TGGTATCTTGTACGATAATTAAATATACTGTTTCGTTTCATTACGGCAAGTATATTTTGCAGTTTTTTTGTGAATCATAAAAGTTTAAGCTGCATCGAGCACGGTCAGTGACTGGATGGGTGACTGCTGAGAGTAAACATTGTATTTTACTGTCAGAGGACGAGCAAGGGATTCCGGAGTAGTGAGGATGAGCGGTACTCCTACCTGATTTTTATTATTTTGATTTTGATAAATTAAACGATAAGTACAGGAAAACTTGACCAATTTGGCTAATGTTTGAGCCCGACTTTGAATTTCTAAACACTGTTACTAACTACAGGTTACTATCATATGATAATCATAATCTATGGTACACTCATACATTATGAGTGTGCCATAGATATTCCTTCTTATTCGAGATTACTAATAGTCTAGTCACAAAATGTATAATTTTACAATTTATGTATTTTGTTATTTATAGATAAATAATTTATAAGATAGTAAACTACTCATTAAGTTTAGGTTCCTATGTGAATATCTAATCAAGATTAGGAACTACTAATTATGAGAGTAAACTTATCTTATTTAAATTATTTATCTATAAATAACAAATTATACATAAATTGTAATTATTCCTTTTTGTGACTAGACATTAGTAATCTCGTTAAAAAGGATAATATCTATGGTACATTCATAATGTATGAGTGTCCATAATTATGATTATCATTATGAGTATCAGTGTGCTGTTACTAATATATGTATCAGATTCATAATGTATGAGTATACCATAGATCATTAGTATTCAGTGGCTGTATCTCATATGTATAGGCATCATACTAGTACCAAAAAAGTATTTACTTTATACCAATACATTAACAAATAAAAAACGTTATTACAAAACCCAAAATAACCCGTAGCACAACCAAACCCACCCGTGGCAACGCACACCACCCGTGGCAAAAATCAACATCATAAAAAATTTACAAAAATAACAGCTATAAGATATTTGTATTATAATATTTAAAATTAGTTTAACATGTTTCCCAGTTTTTTTTTGTTGGAAAATGTTTTAAATTTATAACTTAATACCATTTTATAAAAACTTATAGAAGACGGATGAATGCAAGGCATATAAGTTATCACCTCTCAGCTGTGTTTTTCTCGTAGCCTTCAAACACGGTATAAATATGTATTAATTATTGCACTAAAATATTTTTGATGTACTGTTCTTAATTTTTTCTTTAATGTTTATGTTGACTTAATGTTACTCTTAATTTTTTTTTTCTCATTCATAACGAAGGGTAATGTTTTGTCGCAAAATCTGTGACGTCTACACATTTCTTAACAATGGTTAGGGACAATATAAGATCGATTTTTGTACCAAGCTTTAAACCAATACATTCAAAATCAACGCAAATCGAAGAAGAGTTCTAAAGTTATCATGTTTCTTACAATCGTTTACCGTCTAAGAACATATTCGATCTTAAATAATAAATCACGCACACAATATATATATATATATATATATATAATATATATATATATATTTATATATATATAGATAGAATTATTTTATATATATATATAATTAACTCTCACTATACTATCCAACCTCATAAACTCATTTTTTCTTTTGGAACTTTGCTAAAGATTCGAAACTTGATTAACTTTTTATTATTTTTTAGTATGATTTTAACATTTTTTTTTAAAAAAAGGTCCAACTAGACTACATGCGTTCCAAATTTCGAAATGATCCGAATAATATAATTTGAATGTTGGCCAGTCATTTTAACACTTAATCGAGGTCATAAAATTTTTTTCAGATACTACAAATGGACTCGAAATTGATTTTTTACAGTGTCAACTCTTTGAATAAAACTCTGGGAGTTAAGACGATAACAGACACACACAAACATACAGACAGATAACTCGGTAAAATTCACTTTTAGGAGGTTTTAAAAACACTTAGAAATCTCTGTTTCAGATGATTAGTGCAACACATACTTTTACAATATTCCTGCTAACACAATACTTTTACTTTATTCCTGCAAACACAATACTTTTACTATATTCCTGCAAACACATACTTTACTTATTCCTGAAAAAAACAATACTTTCACTATATTCCTTGAACACAATACTTTACTTATTCCTGCAAACACAATCTTTTACTATATCCCTGCCAACACAACACTTTAGTACATCTGCAAACACAATTCTTTTACTATATTCCTGCAGTATAAATGATCAAAAGTAAAAATTAGAAGTAACGTGTAATCTTTTTATAAATAAAACTATTTTTATTTTATTTTTGAGTTCGAGTGCCAACTTATGATAATTACCGGGCATTATAAATGTTTTTACTCCAGGGCGTTAGGAAGGCAGATAACTCGTGCACTGAAAATCTAATTATAGATCACTGTTTTAATGTTGTTTCGAAACACGACTAGTTAGAGAGTTAGATGACACTAAAATAGAATATAGCCGTTATAAAATAATATGTTATAGAAGAGAGCAATGCTCTTAACTATAGTTAAAATCAACTGAGAAATAGTTTTTATTAGCTCTGAATAGAAATATTTTACATACTCAAGCTTGTGTCATAGGAAACAGCTTTTCTATGCCGCATTTTGTATTTTACGAATGAATTTGGAAATACAATTTTTACTTGTTCTCATTTATACTTTAGATAAATAGGACAGGTTTAGTGCTTGTACTATAAGTCCGAGAATAAGGCATTAACTGATTATTCTGTGATTATAGTTTACGGGCCAAAGTATGCTTTTTATCCAACCTTTAAAAAAAGTAATGCGGGATGAAAAGTAAATTCAGCCAGAAATGCCAACTTAATTATTACCTGGATAGTGATGTCTAAACACAGAGTTACTGTGAATTTAATTTGCAAAACTGTTTTTGTTTTGCTCACCTCTCCATGGCAAAACTAATTATTTAATTAAAACGTTATTTAAGTTAATTTGGTTAGTTGAAGATTTAGGTCTTCTGGTGGTGACCGCGTCAATGTAGATGAGAATCGATGTTTCGTTTTCACTGTGGAAGGCATCTTCAGGGATGTAGGACATTAAGAAGCCTACGCAGTTTATTAATTTGTTTAGTTGTTTGTGTTTGTTTATTGGTTAATTGGTTTTGCGCTTAGTTATAGTGAACTGTTACGATGGAACAAGAATTTTTTTTTATGACATTAATGATATGTTTAAGGACACTCCGCCTTTCAGCGGCAATCCTCAAGTGCTGCGGAGAGCTACATTGAAAATTCTATCCAAAATAAAGTATCAGTAGCAAGACAAATGTGTTAGATCAAATAATAAAAAAAAATTGTTACTAAGCACAATGATGCTATTCCAGGACCAAGCATTAGTAAGGCTCATATAAATGAAACCGCCATTGATAACATTGTAAAAGAAGAAATTACTAAATAAAAATGTAAACATGCAATCAGTTTATTTTAATGATTGCATGTTTGTTTTCTCGCAAAATAAAAAGTAAATACAAGTTATGTATTTATTTACTGATTAATTTAATTTGTTACGATAAGTGTTAATTTTTCTTTTGGAGATAAAATGTTGTATGCACCACAGGAACAAATGTCTTTTTTTTCCCTCGCTTTACATTTTATTTCTCAGCACGCTCGGGAACATTTAGATATATAAAATTCCTCGCTTGCCTCGGGATAGAGTTATATGATTTGTCCATTTATTTTTTTTAAACAGTTCTTTATTGGCAAGTAATACACATATTTATTTTGTGTATACCGAGCCATATTATATTTATTGATTGGGTAATTGCGCCTCTTTATTTATTTATTTATTTGTTATTTTTGTGGTATTTTGTTATTTTTTGGGTGTGTGGGGGGTTTGTTTGGGTCAAGGAAATTTTATAGTTTTTGGTTTGGGTATTTTTTTTTTTTTTTTTTTTTTGGGATTGTCAAAGGTATTTTTGGTGGTGTTTTGAATAGAGTTATATTGTCTATAGGTAGTTTGCAGGGGTTTCAAAAAGGTTGCTATGCAGTCTGTGGACTGACTTTTATGATTCAACCTGGCATTTGCTGTAAAATTGAGGGAAACCACAGAAAAACCTTTGTCCATTTATATAGACGATTTTTTCACTGTCTAAGGACGAGCGAAGCGAGTTATACGTGCTATAAATAATGCTATGTCTAAATTCTGAGGATGATCGAGCAAGCGTAGCATCGATATTGGTTCTGAGATGCCCGTACCTCAATCGTAGTTAAAGAACTATTACATTTTGGTTGCCGCAGACCAACTATAACGGTAAACACTAAGAACTTATATTTTAGATCAATAGACTAGTGGAATCGATCCCTTCTTTTCCCTGTCTGAGGGAAAAGAGGCTAACAAAAATCCATTTTATTAACTTATCTATAGCCCTACCAAAATAATTTTAGAAATAATTTGATTTTAAATTAACAGTTCACAGAAAAATAGATAAAATCTTTATTTATATTTTTTTTATAAATCGATAACACATTTTGGCGGTTAACGGGATTAATATCGCGAAAACAGAAATAATGCAACAAAAGAAGGCGAATAATGAGGCTAACAAAATCCATTTCATTAACTTATCGGTTAAAAATGTGAATATTTTGACCAAAATACGTAGGTGTGATTCTTTTTACGATTCATTTAAAGAGAATAGGAACCTCGAATTTGTGGCTGAGGCCATGTTTCATGTGAAAGGTCACCACATTAGCATATATTTGTAAAGCAGGCTCTGTGTAATCTATATCGTATAATGCAAGTTGTAAATGAACAAAAAACTTTTTTTCTCCTTTCAATAAATATTAATGATTTCTATATTTAAATAGAGAAATAAATACATTGTATTCTAGGATAATACAGGAAATGAAACTTACAGAATTTATTATGTCTTTAAATTTTAAACCTATGACATGTTGAAGAAATCACGGTGTTTTGGATCATTAAACTTTGCATCTCAAAACTTTGGTTGTGGGTTTGATCTTCCATACCGGATTCTAATGCAAAGGAGTAAGGTGAGCGTTAATGGAGTTCTTAATAAAAGAAGAAGTCTCTCCATACAAATATATATCTTACATACCAAAGCACATTCAACGCATCGAGAGGCCATCGACAGTGCTAGATCAGATCTTGATCATATCCAATATCGAGATATCAAAGACCTTGTATCTTTATCAAAGTAGTCTATCTTTGATATCTGATCTGTATTACTCATCATCATTAATCACCCTCTCTTTTTATTCAATAGCTGGTGTTGGCTTTCTAACTTAGGAGTAAGAGTTTGAATGAAAAAGCGATTTATAAAACGAAAACGAATTATTTATAATAATAATCAAACTGACACTTCAAAAATATTTAAATAAACATTATCAACAATATAATATACGACCTACAGGACCCTCCTCGCTTGAGGCAAAGCGAACTTTTCTCTCCAACCAACTTCTTTGACCATGACCATTCTCCATGTCGGCTGGTTTTGTCGATCGATAGATAGGTTTTTGTGTTCCCCAGCTGCTTTTAATAAGTCTTCCTTAATTTACGGACGACTTCGTTACGGTCCTTCATAAGGAGCCTGTAGACCTCCTTTTGTTTTATCTACTCTATCAAAGACATGAGTACAATCATTTAATTTTGTGGGTACATAAAAATTTTTGTGCTCCACCGTTCTATTTTTAGGAGGCTGAATTTATTTAAAATATTCTCTCAACCTATCTACAAAATTTGTAGGATCGGAGAGGTCGGATGGGGATGAAGGTTCGAAATACTCCCCAGGGACCCTGAGACATTCCCCATATAACATTTCTGCTGGCGTTTTGTTAAGATCAAGTTTAACTGTGGTGCGAATTCCTAACAAGATCAACGGAAGCTCATCAACCCAATGGATGGCGTTTCCTGATGTTCGGAAAGCTGTTTTCAAAACTCTGTGAAATCGTTCCACCATTCCATTGGATTGAGGATGGTAAGCTGTTGTTCGAATTCTCACCACGCCTAGTAGTTTAGTCAGCTCTGAAAAGAGTCTGGACTCAAACTGTGACCCTTGATCAGATGTTAATGTGACAGGTACGCCATATCTAGATACATACTGTGAAACAAATGTATCTGCCACAGTCCGTGCAGTTATGTCTTTTATAGGATATGCCTCAGGCCACCTGGTAAATCTATCGATAATAGTTAAAACATATTGGTAACCGTTAGAGGGAGGTAATGGTCCGACTAAATCCATATGAATGTGTTGAAAACGTCCAGAAGGGATGGCAATGTTTTCAATTGGAGATTTGGTGTGTCGATTAACTTTCTGACGCTGACATTCTATACAACTCCGTGACCAGTAGTTAATGTCCTTATTGATGCCAGGCCAAAAATATTTTGAACAGATTTTTAATCGTGTTGCTTTAACTCCTGCGTGGTTTAGTCCATGAATCTGATTAAAAATAGTTCTGCGCATAACTGCTGGAATGTATAGGCGCTTATTTCCTGTTGATGTTTTATACCAAATGTTTAATTCTGTTGCTGTAATTTTGATTTGTTCAAGCCGAATTTTTGAATTTTCTTTTCTACTTCCAATTAATGTTTTTAACTCTTCATCATTTTGTTGAAGCTTCATTAGCTCTTCCCAATCTGCCGTCAGGTCGAGTGCTTCAACCCTAGACAAAGCGTCTGCAACAATGATTTCACCTCCTGGAATGTAACGTATATCTGAAGTGAATTGTGATATATAATCAAGGTGTCTAGCTTGTCTAGGTGATCTTTCTGTTTTTGTAAACAAAGCTGTAGTTAAAGGCTTGTGATCAGTCGTGACAAAAAAATCTCGGCCTTCGACCATGTATCGAAAATGCTTGATAGCCAATATATTGCGAGAAGTTCTTTTCAAACGCTGAATACCTTGACTGTGTTGGTGTTAACTTTTTACTAAAATCCAAGCGGTTCCCATCCTTTGTCTCCTTTTGTTGTAAGACAGCTCCTACCGCTGTATTAGATGCATCAGAACTAATAGTAAGTTCCCCGTTTTCCTTGGCATACGCTAAGAGACGGCATTACTTAGTGCAAGTTTTACTTCAGCGAATGCAGCTTTACACTTGTCCGGCCAGGAAAATTTATTAGTAGATTTTTTCTTTAGATCCTTTTGAAGTTGAGCCAAATGGGAATGAATGGGTGCAATTTTGTGTGCAAGGCTTGGTATAAATCTATGGTAATATTGAACCATTCCCACGAATCTTTGTATCTGTTTAATTGATTTGGGTTCAGGGAATTCTCTAATAGCAGTAACTCTACTTTTGGATGGACCAATTCCGTCAGCTGAAACTTCGTGACTTAAAAATTCTAATTTTGCTACACCAAATATACATTTTGAAGCTTTTATACGTAGCCATATTCATCCAAACGCTCCAAGAGTAATCTATGTGTTTCTTATGTTCGTCTCTATTTTGCTGAATATTAAGATGTCATCGAGATAAACAAACACAAAGTCTCAACCTCTTAGTACCTGGTGCATGAATCGCTGGAAGGACTGTGCTGCGTCTCTTAATCCGAAGGGCATGCGCGTAAATTCGAAAAGGCCGAAAGGTGTTATCACAGCAGTCTTGTGAACATTCAGGGGCTACTGGTATTTATGGTACGCTCGAACCAAGTCTAATTTGGAAAATATAGTACATCCATCTAGATTCGCTGAAAAGTCTTGAACATGAGGAATAGGATATCTATCAGGTACTGTTATGGTGTTGAGTCTTCTGTAATCTCCACAAGGCCTCCAATCTGTGGAGTCTTTCTTAGGGACCATGTGCAAAGGAGATGATGAAGGTGCTGACGATGGTCTGCAAATTCCTATTTTACACATAAAGTCGAATTCTTCTTTGGCGGCTTTAAGTTTACCAGGATCTAATCTGCGAACACGCGATACTGGTAATGGGCCATTAGTGATAATCCTATGTACTACTGTATGTTTTACTGGAGCTGCAAAGTCAGGCTCCTTAACAATGTTTGGAAACTCTTTTAAAATAGTGGAATATTCATTTTGACTTACTTCAAAAAATTTTGGTGATGCAACATCCGAATGCTTTATGACACCTCTTGCTCTTAATCCGGTTTGCGGGTCAGTAAGAACACGATTTTTTATGTCAATGACAAGTCCGAATTTTTCTAAAAAATCTGCACCGATTATAGGGGTACTAACGCTAGCAACTAGGAACGAGTGAAGAAAATCTTTTCTTAATCCTAAGTTGACATTTATTAGTTTCGATCCAAAAACTTCAATTTTAGAACCGTTTGCTGCAGAAAGAGCGTACAAACTTGTTTTGTTGTTTAATTTTGTTTGAGAAACAGGTATAATGGACACGTCTGCTCCGCTATCAATGAGGAAGTTTCTCCCGGTATTAGAATCTTTGATGAATAAGCGACTGGTGTGCGTTGCTCCGTTACCTGTCGCTGTGGCAACGGAACGTCCTAGTTTTCCTTATAAGTGCATGGTTTGACACACTTATAAGCTTTATCACCGAATTTGCCGTGGTACCAGCACACATCGTTATTTCTCGAATTAGAACGACTGCGTTGTTGTCTATTTCGCGACAGCGATCTACCGCGATTGAATCTCCGATACGAATTATTAGAGTTGGATTTAGTGTTCATATTAGCCAACAATCGTTTAATTTCAGAAATTTCACTTTGTAACTTTATGTTTTGTAAAGATAGTTCTTGAATGGCTCTATCTGTCACTGATGAAATTTGTGAAACTGATGACATTGGAGGTGGTGTAGATGAAACCGAGAGAACTGCTGCCGGTTGTCTTTGACAAACCTCATACACGCTATCTGCGACGGTTAATAAGTCAGAAACAGCTGTTTTCCGCTAGCTGTCACAGCCGTTTGCACCATAGTCGGCAATTTTCTAAGCCAAAGTTTTATAATTAGTTCATCTGTCACTAAAGTAGATGTGCCAGCTAATAACTTTAACGAGCGATAAAAAGATGATGGTTTTTTATCACCCATATCTTGCCCAGACAACAATTCTTCGATTCTTTTACTTTCACTTACAGAATGTCTCTCTATAAGAGCGTTTTTTAAAGTTGTATAGGAATTAACAGCGGGCGGATTTTGTAAGATGTCATACACTGTTAAAGCTACTTCTTGCGGTAGTGAAGCTACAACATGATCGTATTTAGTTCTTTCAACAGTTATGTTTCGAGTATTGAACTGTGCTTCGATAGTAATGAACCATACCGCCGGACTTGTTGTCCAAAACGGTGGAAGTTCGACAGATACAGCATGTACCGCAACTTCTTCCTCCTCAAAGTTTAACAGATTATTCATTTACGGTAAAAAGTGTATAAATGTGTATAAAACAGATTGAACTTACGTGAGGGTCACCAATTTGTTGGCTTTCTAACTTAGGAGTAAGAGTTTGAATGAAAAAGCGAAAACGAATTATTATAATAATAATCAAACTGACCTTCAAAAATATTTAAAAATAAACATTATAAACACAAATATAATATACGACCCTACAGCTGGCACTGATGATGACCTCTTGTTAGGTTGAAAGCGCTTTGCTATAAATAAATATATTTCCGTTGAGAGATTTCTTCTTTTTTGATTAAGATTCTAATGTGTTAAAGAAGGACACAGAAAAGACGTTAAATTTATTGTTTCATATCACAATAATTCAATAGCTGGGAGCATACTGATGTGCTTATATTGAGCTAGGGATGCTAACTACGTCAAATAAGAAACATTAATATAATAGCTGGGAGCATACTGATGTGCTTATATTGAGCTAGGGATGCTAACTACGTCAAATAAGAAACATTAATATAATAGCTGGGAGCATACTGATTGCTTATATTGAGCTAGGGATCTTAACTACGTCAAATAATAAAACATTAATATAATAGCTGAGAGCATACTGATGTGCTTATATTGAGCTAGGGATGCTAACTACGTCAAATAAGAAACATTAATATAATAGCTGGGGCATAACTGATGTGCTTATATTGATAGGGAAACACGTCAAATAAAAAACATTTAATATAAAGCTGGGAGCATACTGATGTGCTTATATTGAGCTAGGGATGCTACGTCAAATACTTAATATTGGGAGCATAGGTATTGAGCTAGGGATGCTAACTACGTCAAATAAGAAACATTAATATAATAGCTGGGAGCATACTGATGTGCTTATATTGAGCTAGGGATGCTAACTACGTCAATAAGAAACATATATAATTCTTATGCGCATGCCCCTACTTTTAACTCGTATTCCTCTTCTGTTCAGTATGTTAAAAGTTCTGGCGCGATGGTCCGCATGGCGGGCGAATTTCCTTTAGGAATGTGTGTTTCCGTGTTTAAAAACCTATTTCTTGCTTAATGTTTCAGTTTATGCTTTAAAACCTGAGCAGTTACTTAATTATTAAGCCCTCCTCGTAACTCATTTTGTATTTTTAAAGGAAATGCGCATAATTATCCAGATTTATACAAAACTATACCTCTAAAATTAGCAGAGCGCACTATAATTTACACTAGTTTAATAATGCTTAGTCACTGATTATCTTTTAAGGTTTTAGTCATTTCCGTTAAAAAAACAGACAAAATGAGTTACGAGCAGTCCTTAATAATTGTGTAACTGTTTAGGTTATAAAGCAAAACCGGAACCTTAAGCAAGAAATTTGTTGCATAAATAGGTTAAGCACGGAAACACGCATTCAAAAGGAAATTCGCCTGACATGCGGACCACCGCGCCAGTATGATTTTCCTATTCCGTAGATTCTACAGTATTCACTCTTGCAGTTATTTTCGCCTAAAGAGATTTGTTAGACTATCATTTCTTGTGTCAAAGCCGTATAACTAACTTCAACACGAAATTCTATTGAGAGTAAAGATACCTTTTTACTAATAGACTCCCAACTTAAGATCCATATAACCATGGTCATATGTTAAAGCAATAATATTAACAATTTAAGATAATTTTATAATAATTGATTTACATGATGTCAAAAGATCTCACAGATGACGTGTAGAAATGAACGATCATTCTAAGAAGGTTAGTATTAAACTTCACACTCTTACTAATCTAGAAGTTTACTTCTAGAAAAAATCGTAAAAATTAATCATTAAAATATGATACTAGAAAAGACTAGACCGTTAACATATGAAGGTTAAACGAATAAGATAAGAAATTGCAGTGATAGACACTCCTAAAGCACTCGTGCTGAGTTATTGAACGCGATGAGATACAATCCTATTGTTTACGTCTGAACCATCCATCTAGTCTGACATGACGACATGCCAAATTGCCTTCTTTTGATTAATGAAATCCCTTCTTACAACTATGTAGGCAAATGACATTTATACAGCCACGCGACCAGAAACTATTTTGTTCTCTTCGAAGCAGAGTCTGTATATACTTAAGCAGCGTCCCGGTTAAGAACTAATTTGAATTTAAACTATGCATCAATGAATAATTAATCAAATGATTACAATATGTTCTTATATAAGCATACGTGAAAACATGGAATAATTATTTCATTTAAATTGTATTTAGTACAAAAGCAATAAGGATGTTTAAGATATATTTATTCTTAAAGATATCCATTCTTTTGATTTTTGTATCTTTCCTCTCATTTGATACTAAGAATGTTTCTATTATTCGGTAGACGTAAGATAAGTGTTTAACTCTTTTTAGAATCGAAACGAAACTGAACATATGACGAGATGTTGGGGAGGTTACGGAGCCTATTGTTTGCTGTCGTAAACTCAAGTTTTGCCTTTCGAGCCACCAAACAAATTAACAACGAGTCACATTTAAAGGTAGATAGCAAGCTAAATAGATTGAGTATATATATATATATATATATATTATAATATAATATATATAATATATATATATATATATAATTATATATAATATATAATAAAAGTGGTGTGTGTTTATATGTATGTGTGTATGTCCTTGTGAACGCACTATCTCTGGAACGGATTAATATTTTTAAATTAAACTTAGAACGTAATCAACAGGAATTCTATCGAAAACTATGTATTTATAGTGTCATTAACCCGGTTTGCTGAGTCAGCTAACTTTTTACATACTTAATATATATATATATATAAATCCAAAACCAGGATATCACCGGATTTATCCGTTTCAAGTGTTTTCAGACCTCCTGAGTGTTTTCACAAAGTCGTCAGTCTATATGTATATGTGAGTGTCGGTTACCATTGTAGCTCCCAGTGTATTTATGTTAAAGAGTTGAAACTTTGAACAAAAATTAGTCTACCGCTGTAGTTGTGCTAATCGGAAAATAATTTTTATAACGTCATTAACCCCCAATAATGAAAAATCATGAAGAATAATAAGATCAATATTAATTAAAAACCAAACATTAATAAAACTAGATTTAATAATGCCACGGAAAAATAGTATAAATAAATAAATAAATAACCTTTTATTAAAATCAATACTATTACAATTCATTGGCATGCAAATTATAACGCTATACAATATATCAATGATTTTAAATCGGCTGATTGCCGAGGTGGCCCTCTCAAGGGCATGAAGTTAATGCTATACATTATAACCTTAAGTCTACATTACATACAGAAAAATAATAACTTACATAAAAAGTTAATCTATAATAAATATTTAACATAACTTAATAAATGATTTGTTGTTTCTGTAACATTAGATTATTAGAGCTGAAACTTTGAACAAAAATTAGACTACCGTTGTAGTTGTGCTAATCGGAAAATATTTTTTATAACGTCATTAACCCCTAATAATGAAAAATCATGAAGAATAATAAGATCAATATTAATTAAAAACCAAACATCATTAAAACTAGATTTAATAATGCCACTGAAAAATAGTATAACAAACTAAAAATAAAAAAAAGACTAAACTAACTATAAATGTTTGACTCATACTTAAATTATACTATTTATAATTGTTCACGATGTCGTTAGTTATGTAGGGTTATTCTGTAAGAGTTTGTTTTGTTTGTCAGAGTATTGATAACTGTACGTCCTATTTTAATGATATTTACACAAATATTCGTCTGTAATATTAACCATGGGGGAAATATTTGGTTAAGGATGATGTTAAAAGTTTTCTACGTATGTATTTTGTAATAAGAGAATTTTATTACATAATAAAATTAATGATTATATATGAAGCCTAAAAATTAAAATTACTTTCGCGTTATATAGAAAAATTATATTATGGGGTCATTACATCGAATCAACACAAAAAAGTGCATTTTTAGACTCGATGCAACCGATTTTAATATAATTTGGCTGACAGGTTGGCACCATAGAAGGATGAAAACCCCAGATTTTTGACTCATTTGGTGCAGCCGTATTGTCGCAGTAGGGTGGCGAATTTTCCAAAATATGTCATTTTTCAACATTTCTATGACTACAAAAATGGCTGTATCTACAATTATGCATAGAATAGATTTTTATTTTGGTGGCATTTGAAAGCTTAAACTTTGCCCTTTTAAATAGATTCTATACACGTCTGGATAATTAGTTACAAGTGTTTAAATGAGCAAATATAAAATTAAAATGCAAACATCTCAAGACAAGATAGTAAGCATGCGTACTTAGTGCTATGCATGCACAGTGCAACTTAGACAAGATAGTAAGCATAAGCAGTTAGTTCTATGCATGCACAGTGCAATTTGGGAAAAATAGTAAGCATGTGCAGTTAGTGCTATGCATGTAAAGTGCAACTTGGACATGGTAGATATTAAACATTAATGGACAACCAACATTTATCAACGTTTGAAATAAATACCTTTAGATTATTATTCCTATAATTTCCTAATATTATGGTCAGAAGCAAAAACCATCTTCACGTCTTGTCTTATATTATTATTAGTTTTAAAGAAATATAATTAGTATTACGGACTAATGACTAAACAATAATTACATTAGTAGACCTCATTAGTTATCTCATAAACAAAATATTACAATTTACATCAAATAACGACTACAAAATATTTATAATCTAGTTTTTATAAAATTTCCATTAAAGGAATTGTTAATAATTAAGAATAGATAATTAGTTTATTCAATAATAAGTTAATATTTTTAACACAAGATTTGTGCTTTCCCGATAGAATTTAATTTTAAGATATGTACTAGTCCAAGAGACAGGCCTAAAAAATATAACTCATTTTGTACTACTTCAAACCAAAGTTTTCTGAAAATATATCTTAAATTATGAAGAAAAAACATAGTCTGCCTATCCAGAGTGGAGCCCTTCTTATGATTGCGCCTGCTCAAAATTTTATAAAATCGCACAAATTTCAGTTTTCTTTAAATACCTGGTTCCCTATTGGTCCAGTGCATTATTTTAAAATAATGTAAAAAAATACATTATTTTTCACAGCGGTCACCTATCCAGGCACTGACTTCACTCGATGCTGCTCAACCTATTATTTCAAGAGCCAGGCCTAAAAAATGTGATTCATTTTGTACTGCTTTAAACCAAATTTTTCTGGAAATGCACCTTAATTTATGAAGGAAAAGCCTAGTCTGCCTATCCAGAGTGGAGTCCTTCATATGAAAGCGCTCGCTCAAAATATTAAAAAATCGCACACACTTTTTTTTAAATAAGTGGTTGCCTGTAGGTCGTGTGCAAAACATGAATAGAACATTTTTAAAGCTGATAAAACTGCCTATAAAACGAGTGTTTTCACATTTGTTAAATGATCAAAAAATAAAAAAAAAAAATTCAAAGATTTTTTTGACTTTGCATAAATTAACCTTTTTTTGGTGTTTTGATAGAGCCATAACTTTGGTTGTAGTTATCCGATTTTGATGATTGAACACTCGCTTTATTGGACACACGACCCACAGGGAACCACTTATTTCAACAAAACTGAAATTTGTGCGAATTTATAAAATTTTGAGCAGGCGCAATCAAAAGAAGGGCTTCACTCTGGATAGGCAGACTATGTTTTTTCTTCATAATTTAAGGTATATTTTTGATGAAATTGGTTTGAATTAGTAGAAAATGAGTAACATTTATTCAGGTCCGGCTCTTGGCCTGTACATAATAGTAAGGTAAATACATGAATGCTGCCAAAGTAATCCTACTGTATGGTATGTGACTCAGTCGTCTCTTTCAGCTTAATTTAATTAACTATTTAATGTAATTAATGTGGCTACAATGTCCAAAGTCAACCAATACAAGAAAAATCGGGTACGGGGTCACTCGGAATTTTTCCTTCACACATCGGATTCGCTACGCTCATGCTCCCCACAATTTGCCAAATTAATACTGCAACAAGTCTTCGGACTCGCTTCGCTCGTCCCTAAATAGTAAATACATCTATTTCATTCTCAGCGGCCACCCATAAAGAACTGACCACGCTCAATGTTGCTTCACTTTTATTTTCCAAAAAAAGGGAATTAGTTCGTTCAGAACTAATTACATGACAGGGCAGTAAATTGTGGATAAAATTCAAAAATTGGTTTCCAAAGGGCGGCCAATAAGGTGGACTCCTTGAAAAATTATTTTGCGTAAAAAATTAAGTTATATATTGTTTGGAAGCTCTTAAATTGTAAAAAAATAAAATATATGACACATGCACACATGTATAAAGTATATGACACATGTCAGCGCCGGGGGCTCCGCGGCCACTTTGTTGTTGTTCTTTATCAGTTCGTCATATTACTTTATAAGTGGTTTATAAGTTTTGTAAGGTATATAAGTGGCATACTGCCTCGATATAAGCGAATTTTTAAATGTATTAGTGAAAAAACGATTTGTATACATTATGTCAATTAATGACACAATTTTTTGTTTGACATGTATATGTCAATTAATAAAACCAGTACTAATACTGATAATAAAATGGAATTTCGTATTTTCGTGAACGATACATACATGTGTATAAAAATTACAGTCCTATCTAAACACTATATGAAGATTTGTGATTTTTTGAAATTTTTGTAAGGTTATTATTGTGGGTTAATGACGTCACACATAATTTATAAACATTAGAGTTCGGGATATTAACAAGGTTGATTTTTGTACGAAATTTCATTTCGATCCAAAAAAGGGTTTGAAAGTTGTCGTGTTCTATAAAAAAGTCTAAGACAAAAATCTCGTGCATACATACAAACACACACACACAAATATATATATTCTTGATCAGGGATACCTATTTTCCAAAATATTACCCCCCCCCCCTCTATGATAACATGAAAACAACCCTATAATCTCTATACTTTTTAAATTCGCTAAAAAAGTATTATCATAATAAACAGTTACCTTATTTCATAATCAACAGAAAATTATCAGAATAATTGTAAAAATCCATGAAATTCGATCTGACCTGGAACAGGAATAAACATTACAAATATTATAGCTATTTTAAGCGAAGAAAAAATAAGCTTATTAGGGTAGGGTCATGGAGGGGGGAAGTGGAGAGAGGTAGATCATTCTTAATGGATCAAGAAATAATATGATATATATATATATATTATAATATATATATATATTATATATATGAATGTATGTACGTAACGTGTAAACCCACTGGGAGATAAAACGCAGGGTAAAAACTCTTAAAACGGATTATTTAGGTAAAATTTCGTTTTCAGATGTTTTGGTAAAACGAATTACTCCCCCTTTAAGTATAGATCTACAGTTGTAGGAAAAAAATACTCAAATTTTTTTTTGGCAAAAACAAATTTACTATATTCTTTCATTAATTAATTACATGATATTATCAAAAACAAAGATATTGATGGAAAAGGTACCAAAATTAATTTTGAACAAATAAAAAATAAACAGCATTATAAATTTTCAAATGGTACAGCAGGACGTGGTGTAGGGCCGGCCGGTGGTCTGATAGTAGGTCCAATTAACTTTTCCTTCTTTTAGACCGACTTTGAAAAATACGAAACAGATTGAGAATTATTAGCTTAAGTAGGAACCCCGAAAACGGTCATGTATCTAAAAGAACTAAAGAATCGTTTTTTCAGATTTAAGTTGTAGTAAGCTTTTATTATTTATTTTAGTTTGTGAATAGAAATCTAATCTACGCTATTCTACATCTTTATTGGAGGAATAAAATTCTTTATGAGGACAAGTTTGTTCCATATTTTAGCTTTTAATAAAAAGAGAATTAAGCATCATTGCCAAAAGCGGGTACGGGGCTCCTCACAACTTTTCCTCACCTTATCTGATTCGCTAAGCGTATTCTGACCTCTTCGAATTTGCTTCGCTTCTCTTCAGAATAAAAAAAAAATCATTTATTTAATATTGCCTTACCTAATACAGATTAAAAACATTTGTTTTATTGCACTGACCTCGATGGATGCTACATCATATTTTTGTGATCTTACAAAAAATGTTTAATATACCAGCCGTACTGAAATAAACTTAGTATACTTAAGGATGTAAAGTATTAGTATAAGTTAAGTAAACTTAACTTAGTATACTTATTTATTAATGAGTAATATTGCTCATTTAAAAATACACTAAAACCTAATTACAACTCAATTGGATTATTTCTCGATTTTTAACAATTTAAAAAAAAAACGTATTCAAGTCATTCAATAAAAATTGAACTAATACTGATAACGAGATGAAACTTGGCATATTTGTTGCACTTATATAGCACACTTGCAGTATGTAGTACTACTTCACATTAATCCTTTTTTAGTTTTCTATGAATTTTCGAAATTTTTCCTGAGTCATTATTGCGGGTTAGTGACGTCATAAAAATATTTTCCGGATAGCACAACTAGGCCTAAAGATTGAATTTCGTACTAAGCATAAGCTCTCTAGTATAAATACACAGGGAGCTACGATGATAAAAGATACACATACAATTACACACATGAAGACATACAACATTCACACAGGATGTCTTAAAAAACTGAAACGGATGCTTCAGGTGAAATCCCGGTTTCGGCTTTTCAGAGCAACCTAATATTTTTTCTATATACCTACGGTATCGTGGAAAATTACAAGTAGAACAGATGTGTTGTCTCGATTTATTAAATTATCCATAAAATATATATTTATATAGCACTTATTTATGAATATTCAGGTTCATTTATTGAATACTTAAGATTAAGTAAGACTTATTTTATGTTCAAAATAGGATTAAGTGTAACTCAGTCTAGAATACTACCCTTAACAAGGTTATATAAGTAAGGATAAGAAGCTATTAAACGAACGCAGATGAAAATCAATTAATGGCTTTTGATCAAATGTACCAAAACCGTCCAAGTAACTTAATAAAGCCCTTCTTGTAAATATCCCGTATAAGAATCAAGTAAGGCACTTAAGACCTCCAACTTAACATCTAAAGAGGGAGAGACCAATATTTATTACTTTTATCTTTTTACGACTTCTATCCCCCTCCTTTTAATTTTATGTGGGCACTCCAAAGTATTCTGTGAACCGTTTCCTGTACACTTTTTTACCTATAAAATGTACATAAGATTATAAGTTATAAAATTAAATCTTTGTAGGCGTTAAAAATATTTAATAAAATAAAATTTTGTGTTAATTCTCCACATTATAAAACAGGTAATATTTCAAGTATTTTCTCGCACACGGGCATTCAATTTTCCTTCTTATATCATATATAAGGAGTAAGAACATAGTAATAAGAAAAAAATCGGGTACGGGATACCTCGGAACATTTCCTCACCCCATAGGATTCGCTACGCTCGGCTTTAGAGTATAAATAATGCCAAATTTGTACTTTAACACGTCTTCGGACTCGCATCGGTTGTTCTGAGACAATAGAAACATCATGACTTACGGTTTTTTTTGCAAACACAATAATATTCCTATATACTTATGGTATAAACGAGACCTTGTTATCAAAGTTTACGTCGGAGCACCTATAGAACCCAAAAATTGATACCTGTTATCAAAGTTTACGTTGAAGCACCTATAGAACCCAAAAATTGTCACCTTGTTATCAAAGTTTACGTTCAAGCACCTATAGAACCCAAAAATTGACACCTTTTTATCAAAGTTTACGTTGAAGCACCTATAGAACCCAAAATTGACACCTTGTTATCAAAGTTTACGTTGGAGCACCTATAGAACCCAAAAATTGACACCTTGTTATCAAAGTTTACGTTGAAGCACCTATAGAACCCAAAAATTGACACCTTGTTATCAAAGTTTACGTTTGAAGCACCTCAGAACCAAACAATGACACCTGTTATCAAAGTTTACGTTGAAGCACCTATAGAACCCAAAAATTGACACCTTGTTATCAAAGTTTACGTTGGAGCACCTATAGAACCCAAAAATTGACACCTTGTTATCAAAGTTTACGTTGAAAGAACCTATAGAACCCAAAAATTGACACTGTTATCAAGTTTACGTTGAAGCACCTATAGAACCCCAAATGACACCCTTGACATCAAAGTTTACGTTGAACCTAATAGACCCAAAATTGACACCTTGTTATCAAAAGTTTACGTTGGAGCACCTATAGAACCCAAAAATTGACCCCTTGTTATCAAAGTTTACGTTGAAGAACCTATAGAACCAAAAAATTGACACCTTGTTATCAAAGTTTACGTTGAAGAACCTATAGACTTGAAAGTTTACCCTATGTTGATACCATCAAATTTACGTTGAAAGCACCTATAGAACCCAAAATTGACACCTTGTTATCAAAGTTTACGTTGAAGAGAACCCAAAAATTGACACCTGTTATCAAGTTTACGTTTGAAGCACCTATAGAAACCAAAATTGACACTTGAAACAGCCTATAGAACCCAAAAATTGACCCCTTGTTACAAAGTTTACGTTGAAGCACCTATAGAACCCAAAAATTGACACCTTGTTATCAAAGTTTACGTTGAAGACCTATAGAACACCCAAAAATTGAAACAAATGTTGGTAAGTATGGTTTTTAGGAGTAGTCAATCACCTGTTGAATGACATGATTACACAAAGTCTATGAAATATTTAAACTATGTAAGTGAATGCAACATGTAAGTGCACTTTCCTATGTACATGATACTGTTCATAAAGGGATCTAAAATCGCGTTAGAAGAGTAAACTTAATATCGAATGAACGTTTTTAATTGTTTAAGTGACACAGATCCGAAGTTACTCGTCGACTTTGGACGAAAGTGCCTGTTAATAACGATGTACCGAGGACAGAAAATAAGCACCATAGAAATCTTTACGTGATTCAACCAATAAGTTAAAAAAAATGGAAATTACAAAAAATAACTTGGCGCGTAATCGTGATGCCGAGTATAACCGAACTCATTATAGCCTGTTGTTTATTTTTAGACAGATAATAACACTAATTGCAAAATTTACTGGCAAAAAAGTGGATATACAAATCAACAGCAGCCTACTTTTATTTTTTTCAGTTAAAAGAAGGCTCTATCAATAAAGGATTTCCAATTCTTGACAAAAATATTGAATATACTAAAATGAAGCAACTCAATGATATTCGTTTGAGAATGAAAACGAATCCAGAGCACATTTTGTGATACAACGGCGTCATTGGATATTTGGTCAACTACAGGAAATAATTTTGCACGTTAAATGGTCATTTGTAGTTCATTACGAGTATTTCTTAGAGTATTTGTTTATTCCTTCGCCTTATTTGTAAAATACAATCAAAAATAAATATATAACGAAGTAGATTATAATATATATAATTCGAAATATCCGTTTATAAACTTAAAATTATAATTGAAAAAAAAAATCAAGGGCGTGGAGCATTATCTTAATCTAAAAATCAGAACTCAAATTGGCTTATAAGAATAAATTTTTAAATAATTGAAAAAACATAAAGAATAAAAAACTTGATATTAAAGAAAGGAATTATTTTATAACATGACAGGAGGTTATAGAACATAAGTATGTAAGAAATCCGCGCGCCACTATCAAAAAAAGATGGACCAATGGAGTGGAGTGACCCGAGTCTTGAATCTAGTTAGTTTAGTTTTTTTGAAGGTCCCCCTTCCTTTTTTTAAACTAATACTTCTCAGTTCAGCAGCCTCCCGAAAAACGATAACATGAAAACCAGTTTACATACAGCATTTTTTTTTATTAGAGCCCACCTTGTCCGGTAAACTAAAAGGGGAGTTAGTTTTAGGACCCTACTTCCAAAATAAAATAAAATTGTAACATTTGCCACTTATTTCTAAACTTTTAATTCTTGCAGGGCTTCTTTCTACTCTGATATTTTTTTATTAGCTTCAAATATATATACAAATAGATAAAGAAAGGAAAACCAATTGACTATCAATACAAAAATATCCACATTTTTTGCTTCACATCAGGTTCACATCACGAGTTATACTTAGTTTTTTTCGATTAATGTTCAAATAAGTTATCCCCAGCTTTAGTAAATAGTTTGAAAGTAACGGTTTCCATTAACCACCACCTGAAATTGTTTCCGCAGGAATTACTCTGAATGAGCAGCATTGTTTCTAAAGGATAGGTAGGTGTCCCAGCAGGGACACACTATTTGCATTATTAGAGTATTTATTTTCGTCACTAATACTCCCCAATATAATTTTAGTAATAGTAAAATAGGAATTTCACCATTTTAATTAGTAATTAGTGCAGAGGGAATAACTTTCTGCTTAAAGTGGTAAATTCCCTTAAAGGCAATTTATTGAAATTTCATCTGAATCTGTTTTTTATGCTTAAGGCCATAAGGTCATTTCAGAATTGCTGCTCTCTCAAATGCCATTCTTTTTATTAACCTCAGAGTAATAAGTTTCTCCTTCTTATCTAGTCCCACAAATAACTCTGGTCTCATCAGCCTCCTCTAGCCCATCTCATCAGAGATGATATAAGCGTAATGCTTTGTCTAGTCCAGTACCACCTCACAGAATGGGACGCCACTATCAACCTCGAAAGTGCGCATTGATCCCTTGTATAACCATGACATAGAAGGTATAATTCCGCAGATCACTATAGAAAGCGTCTTCTAGTACCGGACAAAACTTCCCTTCCGTAAAGTTGCTTACGTCAAAATTTTAATGCTATTTAAAAGGAGTCAACCGCTTCTGTAAAAATAAATTTACAGAAACTAAACACTCAATTAGTTTTGTTTTCCAAAAATCTCTTTTAAGATAGATAAAACTAGCATTGTTTATTGCTTCAAAATTAATATTTTCGCGAAATTCTATTAAAAATGTAAACATGTGCTTAAACCAAAATACAGTTGATAAATATTAAACATTTCTTTGATAATCATAAGAGTAAAAAGATCTAAAGAAGAGATCTAAACAATAATTTAGTTAATGCCTTTTACAGGTAAAGTGTTTCGCTGTTGAAGGGTGAAGGCATTAGGGTGAAATTAGCGAGTCGACATAAATCGTTCATGGTAAATTTCGCTAATGCGGTGATTTTCCAAAACAAGACGGGAAGGCTTTCCCCTCTGATGGTTAATCTAGAGCGATAGCAGACTCTATGACGAACCCGTTCAAGAAGAAGAACTAGGCAGAGTGGAAAACTCTAAATCCAATACTTGTAAATTCTCTTAGGGAAATTTCAACACGTGTCGCTTGCTTTTCCGCTATTTTCCAACGTTTTAGCGTTTGAATGGGTGCGGTTTCACCGTTTAAAAAAAGCATATACAGCATTCAGATTAATTCTTTTGCTGTTAATTTCTTTATAGTTGTTATGCACGGTTGGAGTGAAACAAGAAACCCATATAGGGTTTTGTAATCCTTCATAAAAAAGAGATTTTTCGACAGGTATCTCTATTTCTTTATGCGTTCTATGTGAGAGCACCCGTAATTGATTGGTCCGATTCAGGGCAAAGAAACGCGGATTTGTCATTTTTTCATTAAAACTTTATAAAAAGGTCCTTCTGTTTTTTAGGGAATCCTTATTTTAGACGTGGAAAATCCTACTACTGAATTTTACCGCTTCCTTGCTTCCTCAAAAAGAAGGTTTTTGTTAATTTCAATTAGTGCTGGGTATCCGATCAGTTACCCACACCCTAAGTGTCCTGTGGTCTCATGGTTTTTACTCTCGGATGAGTTCCACCAGATTCACTAATTTTAAGGGATTTACAAGTATCGTTTGCTCGCTGGACCTTACCAAATATTTATTTTTTTCCTTTATACACACATGTAATGAATTGTCCTTATGTTTAGTAAGAGGGTTTTTGGAATCAACCTTCTTTTTTTCAAAGTATTTATAAACAGAATTCCTAATAAAGTAAATACTTCCACTATTTGATCAGAAACAGAGAAAAGTCCGTCTTGCTTTTAATTTGCAGAAAATTTACGTTTAATTGCTCCCGAGGGGCTCTTTTCATCATCTTTGAGTAATTATTTTTCTCCCGTACCTTTTTTTATTAGTAAATATGAAATAGCTAGTGAAGCGGAATATAAATTAAGAGAAAAATTACAAATTTTAATAAACCCCTATATTCGGTTCTATGCACAAAGAAATATAAACGCTAATAGATTGGGGACTTTATTTTAAATGAAACTGATTGGGACAAACTCAAAGTACAGGATAACCAGTTTTAGTTATTTTTAATTTATTTTTACTAACGAAAAATAAATAAATTTATACTTATATTGATTCATAAATAAAGTCTCTAAACGTTAAAATATTACTAAAAATTAATTTAACAAAATAGAAGTTGAAAATGTATTTATTAAATTCTTCATTATAAGATTGGTAGAGGAAGTTCTGAATATGGATGATTTTATAAATAAGGGAAGTTTTAAATAAGGGCAATTCTATGTATATATTGCACAAATAGACTGATAGGAAGTTGATATTATATATGTTGCACCATATTAGATCTTTTTTGGTTTAATTGAACCAAGAAAAAAGTTCATCTTTCACCAGTCTTGCAAAAAATATCTCAAAAGCATCTACACGTAGAAAACAATGTTAGGTCTAAAAGCAGGTAGGTTTTTTTATTCTTAACATCAAAAAAATAATTATTTTATGCAGTAAATAAAAAATAAATATCGTAATTTCAATAATAAATAACATCAAATTTGCTGAAATTAAAAAAAAAACACTAATATCATTTATTATACATAATTAATATGTTACATCAACAAATCTATAAGTTTAAAAACTTTTAAAATGCTAATTAAATAAAATTGGGAATAAAAGCTCCAGACATAAATTTTAATTTATTTTATGAAGTAATACCTTATGACTAATTTTGGGTAATTTATTCAAATATTTAATAGAAATTGTTCTCACAAAAAACGCTATTATATTCCTTAATAAATAAATACACGTGATTTTTGGAACCGGAATTGGTCTCGCAGGTGTGGCTATAAGTGAAATTTTTGTAAAAAAACTTCTGACATTTTTTTAAAAATCAGAAGTAGGTAAGTATATGTATTTGCTTATACATGATGTGTTTAAAAGAGAAACGATGTTATAAGTAAATTTTTCATGTTACTCTAAACCTTAAATGTTCGCAATTCATATTCGCAAAATATAAGAATATAACAAATATCTTAAGGCAATATAGGTGCAGAGTGTCAGTCTATTTTACTTGTAATACAAGATATAAAATAATAGTAAACAAATTTAATAAAATTTTAAATAACACAGTTCACAAGGAAAAATAAAATATATACCCGTTAGGAGCCTATCAGGGTATATACTTAAGAGGAACAAGGAAATACACTAAGAAACTAATTTCAAGGTGGTAAAATATATTTACCATCCAATAAAAAATGAGAAAATAGTCTGGGCTGCGAACCCTGGATTTCTTGAGCGCAGATAATATATCTATGTATTTCTTAAGATCCTTAAAAAAAGGTATTAAGTCTATAAGTTATTAATATTTTAACAGCATGAAAAAAAATAAAAAGCTTAAAAATTTCCATGATAGGTTCAATTATGTTATTTACAATTCAGATAGAAAGAGATAAAACATAAGCACGTTTTCTTTTGGAAAATTTGCTAATTTCCTTTGGAAATTCGCTAATATAAACATCCAAAGGTACAAAAAGGAAAAACGGCAGTGTCTTATCTAAAGAATAAAACTATTTTTAAGGAGGTTTGTAAGAAAGTATTATAAAAGTCTTGGAGCAAAATATGCCTCGGAGTACAGTACAATAATGACAATATGAAAGAAAAGAACAAGAAAGCAAGCTTTTCTTATATAATGAGTCAAAAACAATCAAGGAAATTCGTTAAAACTTGGCCAAAAAATGGTAACACATGTTTCTTAGATGATCACATTATCGAGTAAAGCCGAAGTCAGTAAATAATTCCGTTGTCACAGTAAATTTATTTGTGTCCGCAGTGACATTAAAATACATTAAATAGGGTTGTCTGTCCGACAACCCTCATATTCACCATTTCGGACTCACTTTGCTCGTCCTCAGAATATAAAAATCACCAAATTTATATAACAGTACATCTTTGGACTCGCTTCTCTCGTTCTGAGACAGTGAAACATTACTTTTATTGCAAGGGGTCACTCATTCAGGTACTGGATGGATAATACTCATAACTAGCACAAACTAAGTAACTATCGACGGTACTAATTTCTTTAATATGCATTATAATTTCTACAATCTTTACTCTCTCTAAAATCAATTTTAAAAAAAGGGATGAGTAACAAAAAAATAATTAGCTAAAAAAAATATTTTATTTGTGCACTTAGACAGCTGCAAGATTAAATATAAATTGCGAATACATATTCAGCAAATTCAAGGCGGGCCAAAAAAAATTTAATCTCTTAAAAATACTTTTAATCATAAAAACACAAACGAGATACAAGAGGGGTTTTCAAACTTCAACTGCAATCTCGTTACAAGTCGGTGAGAGTTCAATTAACATTTCAAATAAAGTATTTCACTTTACAACCTAATATATTCCTGTTTAGAAAACTACAGGTTTAATACATCCAAAATTGAACTTATATTTAGTAAATACTTTTAGCTAAAGAATATTAAAAAAACATAGCTTAAAGGAACCTTAGAGTACTTACAGCAATAACAATAGATTTCAGGTTCTGCCATCTATATATGTCAAATATTCAACTTCATATCGTTAAGGCTTATACAATTAACACTATATAATATGATAGTAGCATTAGTCTGGTTTCATTGACTTAAAAAAATAAGTATGTGAAATATTCTTAATTAAATTTATAGACAGACATATATGATATTAGAAACTTAAGAGGTATTACACCTAAAAATAAACAACTTAGGTTCTACCACATATCTATGTCCAAAGGTAAATAGTTGATACAATAAAGTATTAAAATTTCAACCCTTAATCTTTGTATCATTAATTTATTCTGATTGAAACTTGACTGAATACTCTAAATATATACTTAATTATTTTTCTAGATTGATATATATTTTCCAAAAACCTAATAGTATTTATACCAACAAATAAAAATCTCAGATTGTACCACCTATATAAGTCAAAAGATAAAATGATAATAGAACTACATTTTGATCTACAAACATAACCATTACCTAGGTATTAGTAGGATATTTTACATACGAACAATATTCTCTTTTAAAAATTTATATGGTATAATACTTGACACTTTTCTAAACAATTTACTGTTCAAATGTAAAAGAAATTTAAGTAACCCCCAAAAAAACCAATTTAATATTTAACGTGTATTATAATAGATGTTTTTGCGGTGTCTAACTAAACTTCACCTGGTACTTTAATTGACTTGCCTCTAAAAGATTTTTGCCGTTCAAGCAAGCTAACAAGATATGTTTGAATATAAATACCCTTTTTATCTACAATGGTCCATCTTTTAATATTATTTTTGACTGTTAAAATTTTTATACGTGCCAAAGAAAAAAAGTAATTTTAAAACCAAGTATTAAAAAAAAGTAAATGGATTTTAAATATAAAATACGGATTTGTACTTGGTAAAAAAAATAATTGCTGAGTAATTTAAAAATATATAAAAATAAAAATTGAATTTAAAATAAAAATAAAGTAATAATTAAGCCATAAATTGATAAACGTGTTGGTTTATTTAGTATAAAGCTACAAATAAATATGTATGAAAACATTTCTTTTATCATTACATTAAATATATAATTTTGTTTTTCTTTCAGACATCTTTTATATTTTTTGTTTAGAGTTTTCAATAAGCACCCTTTAGTGTTCTTTATAAAGAGAAAGGAATAATAATATTAAGCGATTAATTGAAATCGTGCAGTGATGTACCGTCAGGAGAAAAGATAAAATTCGATACGTAAAATTTGAAAAAATAATCCAACCCAACACTTCTTAGGATAATGTTTTAGAGAAACATACTAGCAAATACTTACGAAACAATGTTTAAATTATGATAAGGCTAAGGGCACATTCCCTAGGTCTCTATACGTCGTTAATTGTTTGTAATTTAAATAAACAGAATGTAAAACCATGTTTTTATCTTTCTTGCTGCTATTTTAGCAACAAGAAATTAAAAAAATTAATGAAAGTTTATTCGTATTTAAGTGGCTAATATATATATGACATCATCATGAGCGTTGTTGGTGGAGGCATTATCACTAATAAGAAAACTCAGTCTCTCCACAATAACAACAGTTCTCTATGTGTTTTTGTGGAGAGTCTGAGATTTCTTATTAGTGGCTAATATATAATGTGCTATTTTTTTCTTCGCACTCTAAAACAAACGTATAAGTCAATTAGAAAAAAACAAATAAAAAAATTAACCAATTTTGGTGAAAATTAGAATTGGATTCTTAACTCAATTGTACTAGACAAAAACCTCAGCTGTTCAATAAATCTTGACAACGTTTTACAATGCCGGTTAGTTTGATAAAAAATTATAATCTTCTAGGTAAGAATTATATTTAAGGTAGTTTGTATTTAATATATATATATATATATATATATATATATATATATATATATATATATATATATATATATATATATATATATATATATATATATATGTTTTTTAAATTCGCTTGAATAAAAACTAGAAAAGTCTATCTAATAGGATAAATGAGAGGAGCGGTCAAAGCAGTACTAAGATGTAAAGAGAAGTTACTTTGATTAAACACGTGGTGAGAATAAAGAAAGAAAAACTGGCTTTGAACCTAACCTTGAACTGGGCACCAATCTTTTACCAAAATTTTTACCCACCTCAAACATGTAAAGTCCCTATTTAGAAATACTTAGTGGCACTTTTTTTACTCCAAAACTTCATCTATACTTCTTTATACACAGTCTTTTATCTTTGACCTTTTGGTTTGTTATATTTAAAAATAATGGAGCAAAGAACTGAAACCGAACGGATACTTTCAGAATTTTTAAAGTTTTGCTAATTATTTTTGTGAAAAATGTTGATTACAATTTATGTACACAAAACATTTGTTTCTTTTATTTTACATTCTGGATCTATTTTTAAATGTATCTATAATCTAAATTATGTATTTAAATTAAGGAATTAACGTTCCCTTGTATACATAAAAACAAATACACTAATGAATACTGAAAAACACATATTTTTGATGTTAAAAAGTACCTTTTAGCGAATTTCCTTTGGGAATAAAATTCGCTAATGGGATAGGCTTCTAAACCAGGATTGTTTAATTAAGCACGGAATCACGCATTTAAAATGAAATTCGCCCGACAGCGGACCACTTTTTCAGAATTATTCTGTGGTTGTAAACTTATATTAAGTAAAAAAAAGATACAAAATTATCGTCACTACCAGGATTGTTGTTAAGCACGGAAATACGCATACCAAAGGAAATTCACCTGACATACGGACCACCGGGCAAGAATTTTCAAGTACCCCAAAACTGTCAGATAACGAGCTTGGTTATCCAAGCTTAAATTAAAAACTCGGGCCGGGGTACTTAAGAACTTCTCCTCATCACATCGGATACGTATCCTCCCTACATCGGATTCGCTTCCATCGTTCTCAAAATATACAACTCGTCAAATTTATACTGAAACACGTCTTCAGATTAAAGAGTAAATAAATCCGTTTATTCCTAGCAGGTCACCAATCCAGCCATTGACCGTACCTGATGCAGCTTAATTGTTATGATCAAACAAAACCCGTATACTTGTCCAAATACCCTTGCACCAAATTGCAACTCAATTATTTTCCTATTTTTTAGATTTTTTTAAAAATAGTGAGAGAATGCTGATAATGACAGGAAACTTGGCACATATATTAAAGACTTAATAGACATAATATAGACTATATAGACATAAAGACACATATAGACTAAGATCTAATAAAATTTAAAGAAAAACTTTAGAAAAAAAAAGAATAATTTTTGCTAAGTCAATTCTGCGGGTAAATGAAGTCAAAATATATTTACCAGATAGCACAACTTCACTTATAGATTAATTTTTGTACAAAGTTTCTCTAGCATAAATACACTGCGAGCTACGATGAAACCAGACGGAAACAGAAACACACACACACACACACACACATATATATATATATATATATATATATATATATATATATATATATATATATATATATATATATATATAATATATATATATATTATATATATATATATATATATATATATATATATATATATATATATATATATATATATATGTTTTATAAAAACGTCTTTTGCTGGTTAGTAACCTCTAAATTGAATTTCTGACACTTCCGACTTCCTGATATGACACCTGTCTTAATAGAAAAGTTTGCAAAAACTCAAAGAAATTCGCTGAAACTTAATTTATTTTAAGTTAATAAAAATGTTATGATAATAAATTTATTGGAGATCATTACTCAAAATATATTAGTTTTAATTTCATAGTTCAGGTCCATTGTGTTCGCGTTGCCGAGTCAAGTAATTTTTCACTTGTGGTAAAGGAACCGAGTGTATTTGGCTAAACCTGATCAGGTGGTTTTTAAGAATTGTAATTGAACCCACCACAGGGATTCGATGCTTCTTTCCAAACAATGTATATGCGGAATCATGCTTTTTGCTCTCTTCTTATTTACTCAAGAGATAAAGAAGTTTTTAAACCTCATTAAATATAACATTATAAGAAAACGTCAGTTTTAATTATGAAAGATAGTTAGCTGTATTTATTACTCTGATAGTTATTATTTGGTATTGAGTTTATTAAACTATAAATAGACTTTAACTGATAGTAATTATTTGGTTTAGATTTCTCTATAATGATTGTAATTATAATGGATTTCTAAATTTTACAAAACTCAAAGATCGGTAAAAAAAATTTAAATTAAGCATATATATGAAAATAGCTCAATATGAATCATAATGTCGCTTTGGTGGAAAAAACGTATAGCTCATAGAGAAAATACAGTGTGTGAGCTCAATTAATACTAATAATAATAATACCCGTTTTAGGGCCTATCGGACCTTCGCCCTGCGGGAACCTCCTCGGGTAGGTCACATCTACTATGCTCTGCTCAAAGTAAAGATAAAGTTGGCGAAATCGTTTTACATCAAATTCTACACATAAAAACTGAGAGCATAGCCCGGGTTGTGAACCCGGGACCTCCGGTGCCGAAGTCCAGTACTGTACAACCGTGGCTACGGAGGCAGGTCTGTAAATCATATACAACAAATAAAAAAACCGCTTTTAACTTAGAAAGCTAAATAAAGTCTCACCTGGAAAAAATATTGGATAGCTCAATATGGTTTCTCAAAACTTCAAAGACAAGTGAAATAGTGGCTTTAAGATGCCTAAGATAGTCTCATAATATCAAATATAACGCTAAATTAGTTATTAAGATTTATAGATTTTTACTTTTTTTCACCTTCTATAACGAAAAGTATTGTGTTCAACCTAAAATTCCGAAACCGAGATTCAATCATAATTGACCGTTCTGATCATGCTGTCTGTTTGCGTCGCGCATAACTTCCTTTGTGTTTATGCAACAGAGTTAAAACGGCACAAAAATCAGAAATAGGCCTAGTTGTGCTGCCCCGAAAATTATATTTTTCAGACTACGATAACTTTTTGCTGAGTCAAAAAAACTTTTGAAAAATCGTTAAAAATCAGAAAGTTGACTGATCGAGTTGAAAGTTGACTCAAATGTACATCTTTAGGAGGTCAATCGATTAACTAAACTTTATATAAAATTTAGAACTTTTAATAACACATAAAGTTTAATATTTTCCGAGTTTTCGACATTCGACATATCGTTAGACAGCGAAACACATATTAAATTAGTAGTGGAAACTCCATAGCTATTCAATTTTTATTTTATAATTTATTTAATTTAACCTAAGACTATAACTCCCTAGATATTAAGTTACCAAATAATTTTAAAGATCAGTGCAGCGAGACCGTCAATACAATTAACTTTGGGTAATCATGACAAAGGACGAGCGAAGCGAGTCCGAAGTCATAACACTCTAGTATCGGAGCAAAAATTTAATTTTTTTGACCGTAGTGAGATCGAAGGAATACTATCTTAGATAACCATAACATTCTGAGGGCAAACGAAGGTAGTCTACAGTTGGGAGGAAAAGTACATAAGTACCCTGCACCCGATTTTTTTATCTCAAAACATTGAATATACATACATACATACATACATACATACATATATATATATATATAATATATATATATATATATATATATATATATATATATAATATAACCCGGACGCTTTGAGGAGAACTGCTTGGCGGAACGCGGAGCCGCTCTGAATGCAAGAGTTGTTACACTTTAAAACCTATTGGTTGAAGCTATCTATCCAACTTTAAAACAAAAACTACTCCATGTTTAAATAATGTTAGTCAATCAGTCAAAGTTTAAGTAAATCCTTCTAGTTGTGGAACTTCCTATGAAGAGTTCATGAAGTAACCTTCAACTACAACTAAGAGTATTTCTTCCAAATCTTCCTCATTAGCATCTTATGACATTCACAGAGCGCATAGCTAAGTCCCAGTGAGCGCATAGCTAAGTCTCACAACCCGTATATCTTAACTCATTACAAATACAAAGCCCTTTCATTGACTAAACTTGAAATTAGAATTTTAAACGTGAACTTTACACAAGTCATTGTATTCGAGTTTTAATTTAATTCAACATTCATATTTGATTGTTAATGTCAGACCTCTTAGTTTTACGAAATTAAAATAACTCTGGTTGTTTATTATTACAAATATTCTCCTTAACATTGGTTCATCATTTTCATTCATTGATTATGATTACATTGTTCATCGTTTTATGATTAACATTTGTCGTCGTATCTATTATGGTTAACATTTGTTCATTTGTTCATTCTCTATTATGATAACATTTGTTCACGTATTCTATTATGGTTAACATTTGTTCATCTCTATGATTAACATTTGTTCATCGTATTCTATATGATTAACATTTGTTCATCATATTCTATTATGATTAACATTTGTTCATCATATTCTATTATGATTAACATTTGTTCATCATATTCTATTATGACTAACATTTGTATTGCTCTGTATCATGAGCTCACGTAAGAATTGTATAAAACAGACTTAAAATAATCCTGCTCGCTGTATTTCTCCCACAAATGAGGAAATAAAAAAGTAAATACATGACTCGCTCGGCTCGCTATTTTACTTATTTTTATTTTAAGTAAATAAAAATAATTATTTTTTTGATAATGAGGCGGCCACGTTGATTTAATGGGTTTTTGGTAAACATTTTTTCCTACTTATCAATAGCTTTACTGTAATATATTATTGGACCTAATTCTTTTAAATTATTTTTTTAAAGAACACGATATTGGATCCTAAATTTAAAATGACTAGTAATTTTAAATAGCTGATACATTATTTTTGCTACTCTTTAAGTTTGTACTGATGCTATGTTTTTTGTATTCCCCAAAATGTTTCGTCCCTATTTGATTTAAAGATTTTAAATATTCAACAGGTGGTAAAAAAATTGAATGAATCACTCAATTTCAAATTGTTAATATCATGCTTAAAAATCCATCTTTGTTCTAGGAGTAAAAGTAATTGGATTTAGACTATGATAAAACGAACAGGAGCGTTGATTTTTAACATTGCGCCAAAATTCAACTGAGATACGGCTGTTCTGGAAGGTTAATACCCTAGCATAGAAGGTCGCAAATCGAACTTCAATTTTATTAAATACTAAAAAATTATTTATTAAAAAAACGTCAAAATCATCTCTAGATCAAAATCAAAAACTATTTTATCAGAATTTGAATTGAAGTAGCGGCGTTATTTTTATAAGAAGTCTTAACCACTTTGGAATAAATAAACTAAAAACCAGTTTACTTTTCTCACTTATCATAATTATGAGCGTTTTTAATATAATTCATCTAAGCGAAAAAATCTCATTTATTATTTATAAGCTAAGAAAAAGACTAGAATAGGAGAATTACATACGCGACTCGTTACATTGTAGCAACTTTGATCTTTTTAATAAAGAGAACTTGCCAAAGAAACCTATAATTACAGATTATGCACGGCAACGAACACGAGGAAACAACTAGATAATTGGCGAGTTAGGTGATGTGGGTATTTGCTATTAAGCAGCTCCTTGCAAGCTGAATCTAGTTTCACTCACGCACTGTTGATGATTACCATTAAATTTAAATTAACTTCGATCTAAGATTTTAAAAATATTTCATAGTAAAATTCAAATGTTAAAACATAGAAAATTGATTTTATTTATTCTTATTTTAAAGAAACGTTCGAGAAAAAAACATGAAATAAAAACAGATGCTATCAAAATTTATTTAAATAATCGGGTACGGAGAGGCTCGGAACTTCGGAACACTAATCCTCCCTACATCGAACTCGCTTCGCTTGTCTTCAGAATATAAATATCACAACGCCTCACTGCGGCACAAGACTAATGTCTATTAGCAGGGAGTACGTTTCCAATAATACTACCAACTTCTCTCTTAATATATAAATGTTATTACCTTTTATTATATTATATTATATGTTTTATATTTAATATAAATATTTCATATCTATCTATCTATCTTACTTTATTTTGTATATACATAGTATATGCTCAAAAACATTTTAATTTTAAGAAGATATGGAAATCTTTTTGTATAATAATGATTTAAGAAGTTTGACATTATAATTATGTATTTTTCTAATAAAGGAAATATTATAAAAAAAAAAAAAAAAAAAAAAAAACACCTAATTTATTTACACTGAAACACGTCTTCGGACTCGCTTTGCTTATCCTCAGACTATAAATACATTATTTTCCCCAGGGGTCACCTATCCAGGCACTGACCTCGCTCGATGCTGCTCAACCTATTATTTCAACAGCCAGGCCTAAATAATGTGATTCATTTTGTACTGCTTTAAACCAAATTTTTCTGGAAATATACCTAAAATTATAAAAGAAAAGCATGGTCTGCCTATCCAGAGTGGAGTCCTTTATATGAATGCACTCGCTCAAAATATTAGAAAATCGCACAAATTTCAGTTTTCTTGCAATAAGTGGTTCCCTGTAGGGCGTGTGCAAAACATAAAGAGAGCACTTTTTGAAGCTGATAAACTTTACAATAAGATGATTTTTTTGTCAAAATCGGATAACTACAACTAGAGTTAAAACATTTGTTAAATTACAAAAAAAAATCACAAAAAGTCGCTATCTTTCAAAGAAATTAGCTGAATTTTCTTGAACTAACCATTTTTTTTTATGTTTTTAAGAGAGCCATAACTTTGGTTGTAGTAATCCGATTTTTATGATTGAACACTCACTTTATTGGAAATTTTATCATCTTTAAAAAATGTTCTCTTGATGTTTTGCACACGACCTACAGGGAACCACTTATTTCAAGAAAACTAAAATTTGTGCAAATTTATAAAATTTTAAGTTTGAGCAATCATAAGAAGGGACTCTGGATTGACAGACTATGTTTTTTCTTCATAATTTAAGGTATATTTTCAGAAAAAGTTGGTTTGAAGTAGTACAAAATGAGTCAAATTTTTCAGGTCCGGCTCTTGGACTATATTATGACCCAACAGTAAGATTACTTACAGTAACGAAAGATACTGTACGTACTTACGTATGGTATACGTAAGTAAGATAATACGTACTTAAGATTACGTTAAGATACTTAAGATTATTAAGATACGTAAATACGTACTTAAGATTGCTTACAGTAACGAAACTCAGTATAATTAATTATTACGTACAGGGATACTTGTACCGAATTTGAACTCTATTTTTTATTTAATCTCAATCATTTATAAATTTATTTTATTTATTTTTAAATTTATTTTTTTTAACACTTACACAAGTCATATGATAAAAATGAACTAACACTGATAATAAGAAGACACTTAGCACATTTGTGGGTCTCATACATGTGTGCTAAATTTTAAATTGATTAAAACATTTTTGGAGTTTTATAGTTTTTTAATATTTCTTAAGTCTTTATTGCCGATTATTGACGTCGTAAAAAATACTTCCTTAATAGCTCAATTAACCCTAAAAACAATTTTTGTATTAAATTTCAACTCTCTAGCATATTTATGCTAGTGTATTTACGCTAAGAACTGACACACAATTATAACAGATACACACACGTACTGACTTTGTGAAAAACCCACTAAGGAGTTCTTAAAAATACCTGAAACAGTTAATAGTATAAATAATTATAATAGTATAAATCAATACTAAAGTTTAAATGAGGAAAAGTAAAAACTAAAAGTATCTTTGCCTCGAAAAACCATTAATTAAATTATAAAGTTCCATATAGACGAGACTTAAGTTTTTAAGTCTCATGAGATTGTAAATATGATTTATTTTCAGACGGCACATTAAAGTATTATAATTAATAATTTTGATTTCTTGTTCTGTACAAATAGACTAATTAATTGATTTTTGTATCAAACCTATTGAAATACTCGGTAATGATTTTTTAGGATGAAAATAACACTATTAGCAACAAAGAACGGTAGAAAAGAAATTAAAGAACGAAAGCAGAGAAAGTAGAAGCATGTGAATTTTTCACTAAAATAGACTAAAAGTGTAAAGGCTGTTAGAGGAATCGTTTAAAGCGACATTAATCCTTTCTGTTTAGATATTGAGAACAGCCTCAAGCCTTTCTCGACTTCTCCTGACTGTTTCCCTGCGAGGAAGGCATCAACACCTTCAACGAGAGAAGAGCCTATCTTATTTCAACACATAAGAAACCTACTATATCGACAGAAAGAACCAAAACTAATTTAAAACATACTTCTCCACCGACAACTTCTTTTACCAAGACTGTTTTTCACTGAGAAACTTAAAAACATCAGATAATTGCTCTAAAAACAAAAAAAAGAAGTAAAAACTAGAAACCTTAAAAGAACTTCTTTTCGACGTCCCCCTCCATATCCCCGAAATAAAAACTTTTGTGGTAGTAAAAATAAAGGAAAAAGACATAAAAAATAAGTTGAACGGCCATCCAAAAACATTTTACGGAATCCCTTGTCAACAAGAAATATATTTTAGTGCCTAAACTGAAAATATTTTTAGTACATTACTGATTTTATTGTTTGACATTTTTTTATTGTCTTCTGAAACTACAGTTAATTAGAAAATTATATATACATCTGAAGGGTGCGGAAAAACTGAAGAGTGATTTTAATAACAAATAGCTTTCAATAAAAATAAAACTTTTCTCATTGGATAGAAAGCTGCATATAGGAAAGAACGCTGCATGACTTAAAAACAAATAACAATTTAAAAAAAAATGTCCGATTCAGGGGGTCCAGCTTCAGCGATTTGTTTGTTCCGTAGCAGCGTCGATCCCCCGAGATAGCGGAGAAAATACTAAGCTTGTCGGTTATAATTGGTAACACTCGAGTTTTTTTCCTTTTGATAATTTCTTTCTAATTCCTTCTAATTTTGCTTATTAAATTAAAAAAGGCATAACTATATGCTCTTACTCATTGTGTTAAATAAATGCATACAATACATTTTTAAATACAGCTGATCGCCGAGTTTCATTGAAACTCGGCGGATGAAAATGGCACTCTGTAGAGTGCCATTTTCCCTTTGGTACATTTTTTTATTAATAATGGAAAATGAAACAGAAATTATGGTACTCTGAGCCGTTTTGGGATGTCCCAGTACAGGTCAAAAAGCAACTATGAGCTAGTTTCCAAAAAATTAAATAAAGATTTAAAAAGGCGAGAGGGAGTCACTTGTGTTTTCATTTTTCACCACTATTTTGGGGGACCTGGGCTAGTTAAATGTCAAAGGTAAGAGGGAAAGCCGACAATTTTTGCCGTAAAGGGTTATGTTATCTATGATCCGGTTATTCCTTATCAAATCCATATCAACACAGGCAAATACCCGCGGTACCTTTAATTTTAATAAAATTTGGCAGACGTACATAGGCAGTATATAAAAAAGACTTTTGCTTATTGAATGCAGCCATATTGCCGCAGTAACATGATTGATTTTCCACAAATTGCTATTTTTCCGCATTTCTTAGACTCCAAAAGTAGCTGCAAAGAAAATTTGCTTAGGTTAATGTCATGGTGACATTTGAAATCTCGATCTTGGTTCTTTCAAATTAAGTCTTAATATGCTATATACTTGTGGAATATCATACAAGCAAATATAAAAAAAGCTAAAAATAAGAAAAAGACAATAAAAAATATCTCAATAAAACTTGAAATGTAGGTAAAATTTCGAATATTTAATTTTAGGGTCACCAAAAGATTGGACACGGCAACGCATAACGTGTGTCTAGGAATGTCGAAGTATAAAAAAGATTCGCATACTGGGCGAGTTTCCATTGAAATGCGAGTATCCGAGCTTAGCAATTCATTTCTTGCTTTAGTTCCCAATTTATACTTTATAACTTGAGCAGTAACAACTCATTACTTAGCTTTTCTGGGGTTTTTAAAGGAGATGCGCATATTACCCCATTACTTATATAAGCTATAGTCATCCGTTCAAAGTTAGCAATGCACACCATTGTTTGGTTTTTATAATTTTTTTTTAAATTGGGTCATAATTTAGGGTAGATGACAAGCTAAATTGACTGCGCCTGGTTTAAGCTCATATAAATATAAATATAATAATATATATATATATATATAAATATATAATATATATATATATATATATATATATATATATATATATATATACATATATATATATATATATAATATATATATATATATATATATATATATATATATATACATTATATATATATATAAATGTCAATGAGATGACTTCTCTGGTGGGTTCGGTAGTGCTACAGAGTGTTATAGCGCTAGAGTTAGGAACGAGATCATTTAACTCTTGTTCCGCCTCTGTTAGCTACTTTCATCCCAGGTAGTCAGAACGAAAGAGGCCCCAAGAGTCCTGGGCGGCCCACGGTGCGGTCATCTTAAATCAGTGAGTATTCTAAAAAGATATTAACCGGAATACGGAAAATAGGCCTACTTATTCACTTAAATTTAACACTTCATGAAAATATGAACAAAAAAATTAGATAAAAGCGCAATTTTCTAATCAAAATTGACGAAAGAAATGTTTAACTTTTTTGGGGCTTTCAAAGAATAGATTTTAGTAATAAAATCATGCTCTAAGTAATTTATAATCGTAACAAAACGTAATATCATTTCTCATTTACTTTTCTCCATCATACTAACTAAAAAGTATCTAATCTACATTTTCATGGCACATTACTTTTTAGGCACAATAAAAACATTTATTTATAATTGTATTAAAACTTCAGTTATCCGGTTGCTCGAAGGACCATTACATCATTTAGCCGCCTCGAAGGACCAAAGTTATTCAGCTTCTTAACGAGCCTTAAAAAAATAGCTACTGTCTATAGATAAAAACAACTATCCTGCCTAACTAACCGCATCGACAAACAATCTACACTTTTTATCGTTTGCATTATCTTCCTTTCGTTTAACCATAATTAATCAATTAATAATTCTTATAAAATATCATAAACAATTGAATAAAAGAATGCAACACACAATGATATGGTCATATTGTTAACCTAGAATCTTTTTCGCTAATTAAAATCTCAATTCTTCTTATCTCTCTAAGAAAGCACGCTTTCTTAGAGAATGCATACGCACATACAGTACGGATGTTATTTATACAATCCAAGTTGTATTGCTACTATTTTTTAACAGTTTAATTAATAGAACAAAAAAAATAATAATTAGACAAAAAAATAAAGAAATTGTCTACGCCTTAATTATTTTATTAGGTATGCAATTACGTTATCAACAATAAATCAACTAATTAATGAAATAATTGACATTAATTATACCTAATAAGAGATAAGTTCAACTGAGATTGTAACTATATAATTATTACACCTAATTAGTTATTAATTTTGGAAAATAAAATTAAAAGGTTTAAAAATAACCTACAGTGGCTATTTAACTTATAGGTTTTTGTAATCGTCTTGTATGTTTTTATTAGAACAATAAAGATATTACTAATTATTATTAATAATTTTATAAATAATTTGTAATTAAAATTTAATTCATAGGTTTTTGTAGTCTTCTTGTATGTCTCTTTAATGTTTTTATCAAAAAAAAAATTTTTTATAATATACCATTGTGCGAGAAACACCTAGGAAATGTAACAAGCAAAATACATGCTACATCTGGGAACTGTACCATCATTCAACATTCGTCATCATTGATGGCTCGACATAATGTCATGTCTAGTTTCGTGACGTCTAACTCATCAGGGCGCCGACAGAGCCTGAACTGTCGCATTGCATTTTGCTTGTTACATTTCCCAGGTGCCTCTTGCACAAAGAGACTAAAACCATAGTTTTAGTCTCTTTGCTCTTGCACAATTATATTGAGTCAATTATTAATGTTTTGAAAAACAAGATAGTATCAAATGATACTAGTAATAAAGTTATTATTAATTATTATATTAATATTATCAGTGGTTTCATAACAAATTTATGGGTAAAATTTTATTCATACGTTTTTGTAGTCTTCTAGTATTTTTTTATTAGAACAATACAGTTGTTATCAATATTATAATTGGTTTTTTAACAAATTCAAGGGTTAAAATTTAATGCATACGTTTTTGTAGTCTTCTTATGTCTCTTTTATGTTTTCATCAGAACAAGATATGATAAATTATTATAATCTTAATCGGTTTTAGAATCAAGCAAAAAGTAAAACTTGAAACCAGAATAAGTTCAAACTAACTTTTAATAGTTTGTTGATAGTTTTTTGGTTTCTAGTCAATTAGGTTCGTTATTATTTTAGTCTACTAATTATTAAATTTGACACTGGTTTTAGATTGTCGATGGCCATGTTTATTTATGTTATAAGATTGTTTGAGCTGTAAAGTGCTATGATAAGAAGAAATAAAAACTAAACAAGTTCTCGTCTCTCCACTTATTATAATGAGTGGAGAGACGAAAACTTGTTCAGTTTTTTGTTTTCTTTATTTATATTATTTTTTACATCTAATTTAATAAAATTTATGTACAATGAAGTCATTAATTTTAAGTTCAAATCCAAATTATACATCAAAAAGTAAAAATAAATAACCCTCCTATAAGTTATATTAATCAACATATTTTTTTTTAGTTTTTAAACAATTATTTTTTTTGTGATAATTTTACTAAATAAAGAAAAAAACACAAATAATTTCCTACATGCTACTTTCTTACAAGGCCAATTAAATAAATAATAAAAGTAAATCCATTAATATTAATGGACAGTTAAGGCTCGTTACTTAATAATTAAAAAAGTTTCGTTGACAAGGGTTTTCATTTTATTATTATATTATTTTAATAATAATTAACGAGTTTCAAATGAATCTTTGAATTTTTGATCGTTTATTGGCCAAACAGGTGGAAACAACGCTTTTCAATTTCCTTTAGTTCAAATTATTTTATAGAATGACTTAGTTAGAATTAAATACTCTAAATGTTCATATTAATAAATCGAAGAATAAATCAAAAATAAATAAAAAGGGTACGGGGTACCTCAAAACATTTTCCTCGCTTAACCTCGCTACTTCGGACTCGCTGCGCGCGTCCTTAGAATATAAAAATTGACAAATTTATACATCAACTTTTAAGCATAAATGCACTACGAGATACGATGATGACAGACAAACACACACATACAGTCAGCTTAGTAAAAAATACTTATGAGGTCTTAAAAGTAAATAAAATGGATAATTCAGGTAAAAATCTGAAAACACAATAATTTTACTATAGTATACCTACCTACGGTATAAATAAGGTAAACTAGAAGACCAATGAATCCTAAAATTAAAAGATTCAAAAAGATTTTAGAAGCAGACCACAGATTTGTCAACCATGATTTGATAAGTGAAGGCATTAAGTGTTTCTATAATTTTATGCCGTATAAAGTGTTATTTGGTGTGCGGTAAAGAAATGAGCCCACTTATGAGGTCTAACTGATTTGAAAATTATACACAAAGGTCAAAAGTGGACGAGGTATACCTTGGCTGGAATTCAGTGGAATACAGGATTTTTAAACCAGATTGGCTCAACAGGACATCCAAATGGTTGTGAATACCTAAAGTATTGAATATTTTAGTGGGAGGGGAAATTGTGGCACAAATTGTGTCGCCATTATTCTTACATAGGCCATTATTCTATACATAGGTGTATAGAAAAAGGATTGTAGGGCTATTCATATCCAACACCAAGTATGGACGGTAGCTGATTCTTCAAAAAGCTTCTTCAACGTGAAGCAAATATAACATTTTTAATTGTATCATCCGCGTATTGTTAAACTTTGCAATAAGTGCGCTGAAGCTCCAACTTATTATGTATTTAATGACAAGTCATTCTTGTCCGCAAAGAGGAAAAATTGATGACCGGATTTTATCTCGAGTATTATTCAATAATTGCAAAAAGATTTATAAGAAGATTTCGCGGGTATTATTAAAACAAAAACCGGACTTTGCAATAGGGGTTAATTCACCGCCGGGACCGCAGCCAGAAATTATTCTTCATTTTTTCGACTGTAAAATCAAATGTAATAAAGTAGTTTATAAAAGTTTTAAAAATATTTTTAAATGATTCAATACTTATTTTTGATTTCCTCCTTTAGGAAAAGTTAAGTTAAAGTTGAAAATTCAAAATAAGGATTGTTACTGAATTATCTGTTTCAGGTAGTTAAAACCCGACTGAGTGGCTTTTACTAAATAGTCTGTCTGCATGTATGAGTCAGTAATTATCGTAGCTCCTAGAGTGCTTAAGCTAGAGTATTGAAACTTAGCATGATTTTATTGGGTAATTCATTATTTAGGTCTAGTTGTGCTATCTAAGGTAATACACAGTTATAAAGTGATTCAATTCGATGTAAACAAACCAAACGCAGTCGGAGCTTTTAACCTGACTTTTTTAAGAATGCCGTGTGACGTCATTGCAGGACTCTGCATAAGCGGGTTGCGTTAAAATTCTTTGTTCATTCCTAAAATGACGTCACTGCAGACTATAACATAAAGTTGAAATCAAAATGTGGTTTCATTCATAAAAAACTCTCTAATTGTATCACCTTATTAACTCTTATCAGCTAAGTGCTGTCCGACAATATTTTTTTTTAATAATGCCATTAACTGTCATTCATAACTCAGCAAACATTTCGAAAATTAAAAAAGACATGATCTGTTCAATTTAAAAATCAACATGGAAAAATAGTCCGCTCTAAATTTCAAAAGTTTAGTTCCTAGTTGAAATTTGAAATCAATAAATAGTCCAATTGACTTGAAATTTGGAATGTAAATATCCTTAAATATAATAAAAAAAAAAAAATTAAATTTTATTTCAACGCGGCTAGAATAAGTACGGTTTTTGTAAGATCACTAATGTTAAGCAGAATTTGACAAGGTCAGATCCTATATGGGTAACCATGGGAAGTTAGTCCTAAGACGTAATTCATTATCAACTAAGCGGTGTCCATACTCAGAGGACAAGCAAAGTGAGTGCAAAGTTGTGAGGATGAGCATAGCAAATCCAATAAGTTGAGGAAACGTTTCGAGATACCCAGTACCCGAATATACTTATAATATCTTAATACTTAATAAAACTACCACAATGATTGAGAAACAGAATTGACAAGATTCAATTAATAAAGTAATAAGACCATAGTTCAACAAAAACCCTTTGGTTTCACTACTTCTCTTATAGAACTTAGAATAAAAACAGCGTATCAATTAATGGTAGCTATACATTTTAGCCAACTCTGTGGCCATCTTCAGGCTTTTAAACATAAATCTTAAAAAATATACATATCACAATCAACTAAATTAGAAAAACACACATATTATACAAAATTTATAAAAGGCTTACAAAGAAAATAATTTTATTATCTTAACAAGAAAATAATTTTAAACAATAACAAAAATTCTGAAGTTTTCTAATTTAGTTGATTGTGATATGTATATTTTTTAAGATTTATGTTTAAAAGCCTGAAGATGGCCACAGAGTTGGCTGAAATATATAGCTACCATTAATTGATACGCTGTTTTTATTGTGATATACAACTATAAGCCATTTTATTATAATTGTTAAAAAATAGACTATAGTTTCTGACACCTTGAATAGCTTTAGTTTCAGGAGTTTTGTAGTTCTTAAATAGCTGAAGCAATAACTACGACTTGTGTGTTTTCAGAAATACAAGCTTGAAAAAAAATTAAAAGCAGAAAATAAATAAAAGTCTTTATTGTAATGGTAATTTCAAATGACTCATTTTTTACTCCAAATATGGCTGTGTCTAATTAAACTTGTTTTTCATAAAATTTTGGCAGAGTATTACAATGTCTACACGTGTACCCAATTTAAGTTCAATACACTGTGTATAAAAGAATTTAAATATGCATTGTATGTAATCTTTAATAAATTGTCTAAAATACAGAGGTATATTTTTACTCGAAATATTTTTGCCTCGTGGCGCCAATAATTGTAAAGAGATAACATCTGGGTTTACACTTTGTAAAGTTGCATGCTTGGATTACTTAAGGCTTAAGATCAAGTTAAAGTTAAGTAATTACTGTCACTTTTTTGGTATTCAAAGTAAGCAAACACGTGGGGTCTGCGCATGTCAGTAATTGTATTCAGAAAATGTTTTGAACGGTTTATTTTATTATCGAGTTAAATGCACTTGTGTAAAATGTTTTACGCGTGTAATATTTTTTTGTATAAATTATTTGTATGATAAAAATACGATTGGTCAACCCGATGTAAAATTATGTCATAAAATGTTATGTCTAACTTTTTCTCATAAGAAATGTATACTATAACTCTTAGATCAAAGATAAAGTAAAATTTTAAAGTTTTTATGACTGTGGAAATGTTAGTTCTTCGAACCATATCATAAATATATCCTTAGAGTGAATAGAGTCCATTATAAATAATGAAAGAAATGAAGTCTCACCACAAAATAAAACGTTATTGGCAAAGCGCTTTCAACCTAACTAGAGGCCATCATCAGTGCAAAACCTAACAAACAAGCAAATAAAATAAGTAAAACACAAAAAAATACTTAACAAATGATGAGCAGATGTATGAAAAAGAGACAAAAGAAAAAAATAAAAATACAAAAAACGTAATAAATAAAATAACTACCGTTGAGATGTAGAAGAGAGAAGAAGAAGAGAAGTGAGTCCATGTTTTTTTTATTAGATATGAGAAATCATAAATTTTTAAAAATGTCTCAAAAATTTTTAGATACCAATTTCCGACTTGAACTTACGAAGTACCTAATTACAAATTAATCATTTTTTTTTAATTTTCGCTGAGTCAGTGTATGAAGTTAAAGAAAAATTAATTTTCCTCTAGAGGGGAGAAAAAAATAACTTTCCGCTCATTTTCAGGGAAGAAAAATCCGTATTACGGCCGGTTTGAGATAGTAAAGAAGGGAACAAAAATCAGGGCGGAAAGTAGTTTACTTTTATCCCTACTGTTTGGCGCGATCGGTTCGACTCTTGCTTGGAAAAAAAAAGATTCTTTGTTCGAATCTAGTCCGGGAACCTATGTTTTTATAGTTTTACTATATACTAGGAATTTTATCAATAATTTTAGCAACACATGCATCAATTTTTAACATATTTCTATAAAGTTTCAACGTCTAAACTAGAAAATCGTATAATTTTTATTTAAATACGATAGAAATTAAAATAGCGTCACTATTTTTCTTACCTTATCTTGATCTTACTTAAAGTAAAAAATGAAGTCATTAGATGAGCTATTACAATAATTATAACCATTATTATAACGAAGTAAAGAAAAATCACACCTTTTAACTGAATTTAACTTTTATTAATTCAAAAGTAAACAAACAAAACAAGTAAACAAACAAGTAGTTTCTTATGCTTCAGCATATTATTTGATTTGGTATTTGGCAATTAGAATAATTATGTTCGACAGTGCTGTAGTCATACATTAACTTAAAACCTTTGTTTTATGAATAACCAAAAAGAAGAAAGATACACAAAAAGATAAAATACATCGAAGATAATGTTTATATATTTACTTGATAAATGTTTTTGTTGATCGGAAGGTATTCTTTAAAATAAATCAGTGTTGTTTTTAAATTAAAAGTAAATTTTGGTAAAGTTGGCATAACAGTCAATTTGATAAACTGAAGGTCTAAGCAAGCCAACCCCTATTTTTTAGCGAAGAAAAAAAGTGCTTATGAGGTTGAGGTCATGGGGGATTTTTTGGAAAGGGGAGTCTTTCTGATCAAGAATATACATACATACACACATACATACATACATATATATATTATATAATATATATAATATATATATTATATATATATGACGAGATTTTTGTGTCCTAGATGTTTCTATGGGACATGATAACTTTCGACTGTTTCCTCCCTTGGTACGTAAATAACTATTTCGGATAGCACCTAAAGGGCGCATTATGTACCAAATTTCAATTCTCCAGCATAACCACACAGGGAGTTATAATGATAACACGTTCACACACACACACACAGGCACAGGACATTGTAAGAGTCTCTACGTCAGATTTTACAAGTGAAATCTCGATTTAGGACTTTGGATAAAATTATATTACTTTTACCCTACACAGACGGTATAAATGAAAAAAAGTACAAACAAAGGATTCGAAAATTAAAAAGAAATTAAAATATTTGATGATATTTAGACTTTTAAAAATCCGAATAAAAATAGCGGAGTTTGCATATAAATTGATCAATTACAAGAAGGTGGGTACAGGTGTGTTGGGAAGCTGCAGAGACACGTGCATGACCCGTAGGTGCATCCCTACCTCCTAGAACAGCCAATGTGCCTTATAATTGTCTAGCATTTTATAAACTCCTACTCGCAGCTTCTCAAAATCTCATCTGGACCTTTTAATACCAAAAATAAAGTGGGTATTTTCAATCTGTTAAGGTGCGTACACGACTCATTATTTTCTTGTACCTTTGCTAGGCTTTTTATATCGAAAAGTTTATCCTTTATAATCTCTTTTTCCTCTCAAAGCTATTATTGCTTCATTCTTCAACTATAATATATATTTATCTCACATTTCATTTTTCATAAACGTCTATAATAATATAGATTAATATAAGAAATGATTATTAACTTTATTTTGTTTTATAAAAATTTAAAAAAAAAGTTCATTTGAAATGTTTTTAAAAAATGAGAAACAACACTGTGCTTGTTATAATAGAAAAGAAAATTTAAGAAACTTTAGAAATAAAATAGAAAATCTGGCTATACAAGGAATGTAGATGCAATAGTGTTAAAATCTAAATTCTCTTAAGTAAAATCACCTTCTATATTATAAGCTCTTCACGTTATAAAAAATTCCATGACACCCTACTTGATCATACCAATCCTCTTATCCAAAACCTTTCCTCGAGAATCATTCCAGATAACCCTCCTCGCCGACTTAGACGTCAGTGGCCCAGAGATCTTTTACAAGACTAAATAATGATGTAAAACAGTTGTTTACTGTGCATACATTGACGGACGAAGATAGGCCTGGTGTACGCACGCTAAACTCTGTCAAAGCCTGAAAGTGCAGTCGCTGGACTGTTTCTTTTGTCATGACTTACAGCCAAATTACTCTTTCCGCAATATCACTAGATACACTCTTGCTGTAGTTGTGATGAAAAAAAAAAATATTATAAGCTATTTTTTTAATGAAATAAAAATCTAGAGTGTGAAAAATATATAAATAAAAATTCTAAAAGCTTTAGACTAAATTTACTACTTTCTGACCACAAAAAACCAGGGAAATTTTGAAAGATTTGTTAACAAATATTTTATCGAAGCTAAAGGTGTATAATTAACAGTTATAATATTAAATAACAACTCGACTGCGCTGATCAGTTTGTGTGAATATTAGCTCGAGTCAATGACTGGTCTCTTTCAAGGATTTATAGCGACGATCTAATACTAACAAGAATATTAGTATATCCCAACTTACCTTATAATTATAAGGCATAAATACGTTTATAAAGGCTTTGAAATCAGTCATATAGTAGTAATACATAGAAATTATTTTTTAAATGAAAGGAATGATCATAGTAATCACACCAACAGGGTTGGAATCGAAGATTTAGAATAAGGAAAATAAAAGATGTGTTTGTTTTATTTTAACAGATTCGTTTTCTATGTGATATTTCTGTATCCGTATCTTGAATAGGTAAAAAATAAATGCCAATTTTGTTGGACACGTTTTAGCACCTGAAGATCCCAAAAGTAGGTTTCTGCCTATGTATTTAAGTTGTTTGTATGGTAAGGGCTGGAAAAAGATGCTGGGAATATGAGTAACATATGCTATAATTCTCCCCATATCAAAATTCTACGCAAGTTTCTAATCGTTTTCCGTCATTCTAAAAATTTTTAGAAACACACTTCATAAAACATACATAACACACGCGTATTCAAAAGTAATAATAAAAATGTGTAATAAACAAAATTCAGTCCAAAAAAGTTAAAAGATGGTATAACGAAAACAAAGGACTTGTCATCAATCCTCTTCTAAATTATTCTTTTCTAAAGCACGCACTCTTTGCAAAACTGCAATAACAAAAAGTTAAGAAAAATACTAACGCAGTCTTGTTTTGTTGGGTATTTTCTTCTTAGTTTTAATTAAATACTTAATAGGTTTACGGTGGACATCTGCTATTTGACAAGTTAACAAATATATCCGCTAACTTCCTGTTAACCTTCCCATCCAAAATTCATCTAATCTAAGATGCATCTATTATTTAAAAGGTCTATAATTACAAAGTGGTCCAAAACAAGTATAAGGCATGTGTATTTGAAGGGGTGTTAGGCAACTACGCCTAGTACAGGGTGGGGCGTAGTGCTCAGTATTAGCCAGGCATAAAAATCAACTAAAATCTTTCTCCCCCCACTAACAGACAAAGGGTCAAGAATCCTGTACTCGCACACAAAGCTCTACTAATGAGCAACTCTAAAACTTTTAAATAGTTTATGGACCGGTCCCTTGTTCTGTTTTTACCTGCTTACCTTCCTGTATGACTTCGAGGAATAAAGAAAGTGTTGGGATTGATAAAACAAATTTCACTCTAGGACTCTTTGGTGGAGTGCACCTCTCTCGAACACTGTGGCAGTGATCATGTCACTGTGACAGTGACATGTCACAGTGATCATGTCACTGTGACAGTGACATGTCACAGTGATCATGTCACTGTGGCAGTGATCATGTCAGGCGCTTGTCAGATTATAAAGCACCAGTTATTAACATTGCAGTTATTAAAATTTGGCGCATGCTCAGTCCATTTTTTAATTTAGATGAATTTTCATTAGAATTTTGTTTAAAGTTGGTCATATTTAAAATTCAGACCTCTCGCGCTGACTACCAAATACAAAATATGTGGTATTGTTTAACGGAAGACACGCGTTGTAGCCAAATGTTTAGATCTAAACATCGAATAAGCTATAAACTATAGTAGTAGTAGTAGTATAACTAGGAGACATCAATCATGAGTTTAAGACAAATGATACGCCGCAAACCCTACAATCATGAGTTTAAGACGAATTATATGCCGTAAATCGTACGATCATGAGTTTAAGACGAATTATATGTCGTAAACCCTACGATTATGAGTTTAAGACGGATGATATGCCGTTAATCCTACGACCATGAGTTTAAGACGGATGATATGCCGTAAATCCTACGATCATGGGTTGAAGACGGATGATACGCCGTAAACCCTACGATTATGGTCTCCTACTGTTTGAGAATACAAAAAAGCAAGATGTGCGTTGCTTGACGAGTCTTGCCTCTCCAGACTTCTGAGAAATTAACTAACGTAAACCACCTAAAGCCTGTTTAGGTTAAAAAGCCGCAGCTATCATTGATACCTTGCCATTGCAAAGATAGATAAAAACCTCATCTCTCCAGCACTGCTAGACTTTCCTCTCTTAAAATAAGAAGCGATTTTTTAATCACTGCACCCATCTTTACCTAAGCTGCAAGAAAATAAGTGCGTATTTTAGAAGTCATACTTATAGACCACAAAAGGTTCTAGGACTTAAGTCGTTCCATTCAGGGAATACTTAAGTGAAAATTCTAGTAAAGTATTTTTATACCTTCGAATTTCCCTGATTACTAATGAAAGAAAAAAGGTATAGGGATTACGAAAATTCAGTATTCACACACAGCATCCACGTTTGGGTTCGCTCTTTAATTTAGAAAGGACCATTGTTGTTCTATTATTAATGGGTCTAAAATCACTCAAGAGAAACACCTTTTTAATAAATCGTGGTATTAATAACACATAAACTATGGAAAATAAATAGACCAGAATATTCTCTAAAAATTTCTTAACATTAATTGATCCAAAACGGGTAAAAGAACCATATGTTTGTGACGATTGGTCTAAGGTACCAGAACCCAAACAGCCTTGGGTAATAGTTTTGAGCAAGGGCAGATAGATTATTTAATATGTAAAGTAAAATACACGTAGTATTAAAAGTACATATTACTTAAAACGACTATTTACCCCTTTAAGAGCCCTTTGAAGGTTTCAGTAAGAAGGGAAAATATTGAGCAACTCATTGCGTATAATACTGTTTATATTTGAAATGAAAGGCGACACGTGGTACTGAGGCAAAGAAGAGAATAGAAGCAAGTAACAAGTTTGATCAAAAGATTCCTCTCAGCGACCAGGGTGTTTCCTCCCAGGGTGTTTCCTCCCAGGGTGTTTCCTCCCAGGAGGTTTCCCCCTAATCAAAACAGGACAACAATAACAACCCTACCTCGCAAACTGAACACAACTAAGAAATATTAATCAATAAATTTATTCCAGAGTCAAATAGAAGCTGAAAGAGAAGGCAAGTAAATATTCAGCTTAAAACATTCTATAGTTACTATTATAGAGGACGGTTCAGGTGCATCATTGAAAAATGTCGTGTCTTTTCTGTACCGCACCCCCCTCCTCCTTTCTTGCCTATTAGTCAATTTTAAGCAAATTACTTAGCCACTAGCTCACTACTAAGACGTGTTTATAATGCTTAGTATAGTAAGACACACGGCTAAAATCAGTTGATAGCGTGGGAAAATAGTGTTGAGGAACCAATAATAATAACCTCATTGGCTCCCTCCCATTATTTTCCTACGATGTCAACTGATTTTAGCCGTGTGTCGTACTATAATATATAAAATGAGAAAATTTCTAAGTTTAATAATATTGCTTAATTTTTAGCTGATAATTGATAGATCAAGTGTTTCAGTAATTCAATATTGCTTACAGTATTATAGATAATAATTGGTAGCCCTGAATTCAGAAAAACCTGGTGAATTGGAGTCGTGTCCTCCCCAAGGTTGATTTTATTTTCAAAAGAAATTCGCGAAAAACCATAGATATCGACAAGGTTTTGAATTTAATTAAGGAGACGTACTGTATAAATACGGGCCTTCGGCCCGTAGCCGCTACGCGGCCTCGGCGCTTCGCGCCTCGTCCGCTCCGCAGCGTCGGCCCACCGGACCGCTTCGCGGCCCGGGGGCCTCCCTGTGGCCGCTTCGCGGCCACATTGTTGTTGTTTTGTATGATGTGTTGTTTCATTATTGTTCTTGTTACATGGCATTTTGCCATGTACCTAGCGAATTTTCACAGCATCTCCACACAGGCCCGCTTCGCGGGCCTGAGAGGCTTTCTCACAAATTTGATTTTACTAATTAAGATTTTATTAATACTTTATTATTAATAGTATGCTATAATATTAAAACTAACAAGCATTATAAACAAAAATATATTCATGATTTTTGTTTTTAAATAAAAATACCGTTTCCGTCACTTAAGATCATAGATAAACAATATTAACATAGATGGCTCACTCAAAGATTTAAAAAAAAATAGTTGATGGGATGCAGGAGGCTCAAGTAGTACAGTCTAGTGGTGACAGCGTGAAACTGTCACATATTTTTTACATAGATCTTTGTTTACTTTTATTTTATTTTACTAAACGATTGGCAATTGTTTGTTTTTAAAAAAAAATACTACAGCACAATCTAGTAGAGAATAGAGCAAATATATTTTTACTACTAGCGCTATTCAAGACTCTAGTGATGAGGCCCCCAACTTAAATCATAAACACAAACTTGTCAATTGAGTGTTCCTACTACACTCGGGAGTGAACCATTTATCTTAGGATTGTCTGATTGAGCTGAAACCGGTCGCAATCGTTTTAGAATGACTTCGACCATATAAAGACTACTTCGAGGTTCTTCCGCTTTACGGGCCTGCTTTGTTCGGCGTGGTTAGTGGAAGTCATTTTTTGTCCTGTCTCTCTCTGGGACAGCAGGCTTACCAGGATGGAGCAGAGGTAGAGGTCCATCTTTTATACTATATCCCCACCCTCTAGCACTACTAAACCCAACAGATATCGTACAAGTCTTTGACCTGGACGTATACATATATACAAGATTATATATATATGTATACCGATTGCGCCATTTGTGATGGTTCGATTGAGCTGAAATTGGTCTTAATCGATTCAGCTAGCCGTCTACCTAAACACGAAATACCTTGTTTTAAAGCCATTTCAAGTTTCAAAAATTTTTTTTTTCATGACGTCATAACTTTGATTGATGACGTCATAATTTTTTTATAAACAATAGGCCTCGTAACCTCCTCAACATCTCGCGATTTGCAAAGTTTCGTTTCAATTTGAGAACGCCTTCGAGAGTTATCGTTCGCCATACGAAAGGGTAGAAACTCTTACATACATATATATATATACATATATATATATTATATATATTATATATATATATATATATATATATATATATATATATATATATACATATATATATAAACTTTTTTCGGACATATTTTTTGTTATCAGGAAGCCAATAGGAACCGATTCCGCTCACTCCCACCCTCAACTTCCGTCATCCGAACAACCTCATAAGCGACATTTTCATTATGAAAATTCGCTAAAAATGATTTAATGATAAATAAAAAACAATCGGGTACGGGGTACCTCGGAACTTTTTTATCACATCGGATTCGCTAAGCTCATTTTCCTTTGGACTCGCTTCGCATGTCCTCAAATAGTAAATACATTCGTTTCACTCCCAGCGGTCACCCAACTAGGCTTTGAACACAAATGTGGCAGCATAATTTTTATGATCCAACAAAAATGATAGATATACCATTCATAATGAAACGGAAGTTAGTGTACTTATTTATTACGTAATGGTATTTACTTGTTGCGAATTTCAACTCGATTGCATCATTATCTGATATTTTACAATTTTTTCAAAAACAGATACAAGTCATTTGATAAAAATTGAGCTGATGCAAATAATGAGATGAAACTTAGCACATGTGTTACGCTGATACATAGCTAAATGCGCACCAAATCTCATATGACCACATTATTTGTTTTTACGTTTTAGTCAATATTGCGGGCTAATGACGCCATAAAAATATATTCTGAATTGTTCTATAGCGATGGACTGATTTTTGTACAAAGTTTTAACTCTCTAGCATAAATACACTAGAGGAGCTACGATGTTAACAGACACTTAAAAAACACCTAAAATGGATAATTCCGGTGGCATCCCGGTTTCAGATTTTTTTGCAATCAGCATAAAAAAGGAACTGCCTCCGTAGCTGCAGTCGTATAGTACTAGACTTCGGCACCGGAGGTCCGGGGTTTACAGCCCGGGCTATGCTCTCAGTTTTTATAAATAGAATTTGATGTAAAAAGGTTTCGCCAACTTTAGCTTTACTCTGAGCATAGTAGATGTGACCCACCCGAGGTTGTTCCGCAGGGCAAATACCCTGAAGGCCGAAAGGCCTTAAAACGGGCATCATTATCATTATTATAAATAAGGAAAAGTAATAAGCACACCGTGATTTTAAAATGTGGTCGGTGTTTTATTATATTATTTCCTCCTCCCTGGAGGAAAACCTTAAAGTTACCGCTAGAGAAACAAAACTTTGATCCGAGCATTAATTCACTTTTTCGGATTTGCCAAACAGAGTTAACTACATGGTGTCCTCAGTAGGTATCTGGAATTTTAGGTTTCGATAAGTTAAAAGCTATACACTGTGCAGGAGTTCAAAATCTCTCAGTGTTGAACATGAAGTTCCAGAGGGTTTGTTCATCACGATATTTAATTATGTTTAATAGTCGAAACAAAACGCCAGGAACTTGAATTTCCAAGTTACCACGGTTACCACTAATAGACTTTTAACTGCATTGTATTCACCGTGGAGATAAAAAATATATAGAATTCCTCTTATATACACTCCTGGTTTTCGAAGCTAATTATTGACGTAAGTAGTTTGAATTTTACTATAAATATTTTTTATGTTGCAAGCTAATAATTGTCAAAGATATATGCCAAGTATTCGTAAAAATTCGTGAACAAACATAGTTTAAATATAAAATATTTTAAAACAAATTATTTAGCCCCAATTAAATAATTTAAATACCAAAACTAAATAAAGCATTAATCATTTTAAGTTTCTAATAACATAGTTAAGATTTTAAAATGTTTCACGTCAATCACGGTAATCATTTTAAACTTTGGTATTTCGAAATTTAGAACCTAAGTTTAAGTCACCTTAGGCTATTTCATTTATTTAGGTAATTACGATGGGTTAATATATATTTATGTTATTTCCTCGAATTTGGCAATCAATGTAAAATAATAAACTTGGTTTTTAATAGCGATGAATCATAATTGCCATTTATCAGAGAATGACGATTATGAAGTTGTTCAAATGACGGAAGTGGAGGAGTGTACAGGGACGATTCCAGGGGATAGAAGGTACAGAATCGATTCCAGGGGATAGACGGTACAGGATTGATTCCAGGGGATAGACGGTACAGGATTGATTCCAGGGGAAAGACGGTACAGGATTGATTCCAGGGGATAGACGGTACAGGATCGATTCCAGGGGTTAAACGGTACAGGATCGATTCCAGGGGTTAAACGGTACAGGATCGATTCCAGGAGATATACGGTACAGCATCGATTCCAGGGGATAGACGGTACAGGATCGATTCCAGGGGATAGATGGTACAAGATCGATTCCAGGAGATAGACGGTACAGGATTGACTCCAGGGGATAGACGGTACAGGATTGATTCCAGGTGATAGACGGTACAGGATTGATTCCAGGGGATAGACGGTACAGGATTGATTCCAGGGGATAGACGGTACAGGATCGATTCCAGGAGATAGACGGTACAGGATCGATTCCAGGGGTTAAACGGTACAGGATCGATTCCAGGGAGTGGGTGGTACAAGATCAATTCCAGGGAGTGGATGGTACAGGATCGATTCAAGGGAGTGGATGGTACAGGATCAATTCCAGAGAGTGGATGGTGCAGGATCAATTATATTAGGTCTCCTGATTCCAAAAAAAGATATGTTAAAGCAGGTTATAGATACTTGTCTAAAATATATTCTTTTTATTGCTGTATATAAAGCCTAAATTTTAATTAAGCCATGATCACACATACACAAGTAGGTCTGCATTAAGTATAACACATGGCATACAAGAGGCGAAATTAAAAAAATGTATGCTACACTTTTCAACTTATCAGAGATGTCGCTTTAACAATAAAGTGGGAAACACAGTAAGTGACTCTAATACATCATATCTATCAATTTTTCACAATATATATTATCTCATTACAGTTATCTTAATATCTTAATCTTATTATTTTCAAATATTTTATTAAATATTTCTTATTTCATTATAATATTTTTTACTTAATATCCTGTCTGGAAACACAGTAAGTGACTCTAATACATCATATCTATCAATTTTTCACAATATATATTATCTCATTACAGTTATCTTAATATCTTAATCTTATTATTTTCAAATATTTTATTAAATATTTCTTATTTCATTATAATATTATTTTTACTTAATATCCTGTCTGGAATAGGTACTATGGACACCCATCAGAGGTTTAAGTGCCTTAGAAATATTCCCACCGGAAAATTATTTAAAAAAAGTCGCCTTAACTAAACGTTGAATTAATTTGTGTAAAAAGCATTACCCTTACTACATTTAATTGTAATAAATCGAGGTAAAAACTGAGAGCCCAACTCAGTTTGCGAAAAACAAACCTCTGGTTTATTGTTCCTAGGGGAAAGTTTTAGGTTCCAAGTTATAAATTAATTATTAACAAGATACCATCAATGATTTTTTTCATCAATAATTATAAATACCTAATATTAAGAAAGGAAATGACAAAATTAGAAAAAAATATTAAAACAAACAGGAGCAGGTGTTGTACCTTGCGTGATTCCCTAACACATATTATCTATTTTTCTTTAATCACTTTCAAAACATTACCTCATTTTTCCATATTAGATACTTTTTTAGTATCCTTAAATAAACCCATTCATTATACTCTAATCAGCTGGTAGTTGTAATTATAGCCTTTATCAAATAGTAGTTTAATCATTTATAAACTAATTTTAATTAAAAACGCAATGGACATGTGATATTTAAATAAAACAGCACTTTCTTCAATTTTTTTTATGAAAGGACTAAAGTTTACTTAATAGCGTAATGTTAATTTTAATAATTATGCAGGGTCTTTAGTTAATACAAAAGAAAGGGCTTGAAGCTTGGAGAACGTCTATTTAAGTCTATTTGTAGTTTTTGACATAAAATACACTAATTTCTAGAAATCTCACGTTCATTTTTAATTTTTTATAAGAACTCTATCTATACATTTCAATTTCAGTAAAATTTCGTAAATATTAAAAAAATTCTAATCATTAAAGAATACTTTTATTGTTACGAATATTATTATTTTAATTTAATTTTTTTATGCTGAAACGTGGACATTTCAATAAAAAACATAAGTCATAATTTACCTCTATCAATGCTTTAACTTCCTAAAGAAACTACAGAAGCAATTAAAAATCTATTTATAAAAAAATTATAAAATTTTATAAATAAATATTAAATTAGAATCTATGATTCGAGGTATGATCTGTCTTAGCATATTTATAATTAAAACTACTTAAGATTTAATTCTCTAATGAATTATTATGCGCAGGTATTTTTATAATTATTTTTCCCTATCCTATAATTAACAATAATTTATAAATATACCTTAAGTTAAACAAAGTATAAATTAATATACAAATTAAAATTCAACTTATAAAGTAACCGACGTTGCTTGGTTATTCGATTATATTGAATTGCTGAACATTTAATTAATTTATTTTATTTTTTAATAAAATCAACACACCAGAACTAGATAAAAGAAGAAAGTTAGAGTATAATAAAACAATTAATAGTTAAAAATTTTTCCATTACTTCTACAAATTAAAATCAAACATTAGTTTTTTTAAATCTGTTTCCGTAGCCGCGGACGTACAGTACTGGACTTCGGCACCGGAGATCCGGGGTTCACAGCCCAGGCTATGCTCTCAGTTTTTATGAATAGAATTTGATGTAAAAAAGTGTCACCAACTTCCGCTTTTCTTTGAGCATAGTACATGTGACCCACCCGAGGTTGTTTCCGCAGGGCGAATACCCTGAAGGGCCGAAAGACCCTAAAACGGGCATTATCATTATTATTATTAGTTTTTGAGAGCACTCAAAGGGTACAGCTACTATCGACAAATAATATTTGGGATAACAAATATATAGCCGCCTCTGGATTTTAAGTTTTTAAAGCGTTACTATTACTCCTCACTCTTGGGAGGTCTGAGGTTCGCATACTAGATTCAGGTCTCAGTTTATATAAAATTACTGCTAAAATTGACGCCAAATTTAGATAACTCTTTGAAAGGTTGCCACTACCACATTAGGTGGCCTGTTTAGGCTCTAAAGCATTATTATTTTGAAAAATCTATTTTCTAAATTTAAAATGGCAAAAACTTTAAATTTAAAAAAAAAATTAAAAATTTTTAATTTTTAATAAATTTAAAATTTATTATGCATCCAAATTCAATTAATTCTATTATCAAATTAACTTGCGTGTCAAGTTTATATATGGTAAATTAAATATGAGACGGAATGATTCAAACAATCGTTAATGCGTAGCATAGTAGTTTTTGCAGTAAAACTAACAAAATTTCTCCTTAAGTTAACAAAATTGTTATAGATAAAATGCTTTCTCTAAGACTCTAAATAGAGCTCTAAGACCATGGCGAAAGGTTAAAGAATGTAAGATAAATGAGAATCAACACACACAAATATTAATAGTAAGATAAATTTTTATTTATTAAAAAACGGGTACGGGGTACGTGCCAAATTTCAATCGGTTCGCATAATTTTTCCGCGTTTTATGAATTTTCGAAATTTTCGCAGAGTCATTATTGCGGGTTAATGACGTCATAAACAAATTAATTTTCCAAATAGCACAACTACAGTGGGTAGACTGATGTTAGTACGAATTTTTATGTCTCTAGCATGAATACACTAGGAGCTAATATGATAACACACACACATACACATACAAACAGACAACTTCGTAAAAATTACTCAGGAGGCCTTAAAAACATCTGAAACGGATAATTTCGGTGACATCCCAGTTTTGGATTTTTTACAAACACAATACTTTCCTATACACCTACGGTATAAATGAGGGAAAGTAAAATGGATCTTTTTTAGTAAAGAGTAAATTCAATAGCACTAAAATTTAAAGTAGAATATAAAATAATAATTAACGTTGTATACTAAAAGTAATAGAATGAAATGAATCATAATTACAATATTTGTTATTATCAACACGAAATAAAAGACGATATAAAGATAATACAAAGAAATTAAAAATATAATTATTGTATTACAAAAAAACACAAACAGACTCCAAATTAGGAGCCAGAACGGTGTAATTAAGTTGTTTATTTAATAAAACTAAGAATAAATAAATGTATTTTCTTTTTTAAGATACCAATTTAATAAATAAATAATTTATAAATTCCTAAACAAGTGGTGTGAAAACATATTACAGTATTAAAAATTTGAAAAATACTGAATATATATACTTTCAATTCATTAAAAATAAAACAAAATATAATACTTACAAAAAGAAAATATAATACCTCACTAAAATAATAATTTAATAAATAATTATTAATGAATAAAAGTAAAAATTTACTCTCAACTTTTTTGTAAATACGTTTATTTTTCAGTAATTTAAATATATTTTTTTTTTTGAATTAATTATAAACTATATTTTAAGTGTAAAATCCCTAAGCATGAATAGGAAGCATAATTTTCTATTGAAAATTCGCTATAAAGTAATTTTGTTAATTTTTTTTGTTAATTAAAAAAAAATATTTCTGAGAAAAAAATTAAAAAAGATTAAAATTACAGATAATTAAGAGCTTATTGATAGAATGGGTTTTAACACATCGTTATATTTTTGTTTGTAAATTTAAAAAAATAGAAGTTAAATGGAATATCATGTAAAATAAAGCAGTTTTATGAAGTAATTAGCGATGTTTCAATGAAAATAACGGACAAAACAAAATGAAATAAAGTATTTAAAAACAATATAATGGACAACCAAGTAACCTTACTTGTTTTTATTGGAATGTAAGCAACATCTGTGATGCTCTGTATCTATAAATATACAACCAAAAGACGTATACCGGGATATACGTCGTATACATATGTTTTTGGTATCAAGAAGCCAATCTGAATCAATCATCATTGCTCCCCCCTTAAATTCCGACAACCGAACAACATCATAAGAGTCACTAAAATACAGCTATAACATATTAACAGATAATTAACAAAATAATAAGAAATTGTAATAAAATAAAAATACTATGGGTCAGAAAATATTGTTTCATAGATTAATGCTAAGGGAAGAAGAAATATTAAAATAAGGTGTGAAAGCCGTCTGCGGACAGTAGACCTGCTTTCTGCCGTGAGGCCTGCTTCACAGTCCCCGTATCAGTTGTCATACAACAGTCTGCCATATTAGAAATAGAAAAAGCGTTTCCCGAGAAGCGTTAGGGAACACAATTGCATACATACCCACACAAAGATATATATATAAAATATATATATATATATAATATAAATAATATATATATATATATATATATATATATATATATATATATATATATATAAACAACTCTACATTATCCCAACCTAATAAGCTTATTTTTTATATAGAAATTCGCTAGAAGTTGATAAAACACAAAAACCACTTTAAAAAATACAAATTACATATTAAGAACTTAATATCCCCCTTATAAAATAAATATTTTTAAAAAACCTGATTAAAAAATATTACAATTGTGGTCGCAAAATTTGTTAAAAGCTTGTTTTATTAACAACATTAATTGCCTGAAATTGAAAAAAAAAATATACAAGCATTGGATATTAACTTAATTAAAAAGAAATCATAAATATATGATTAAAAATTTCAGTGGTTTTTTAACACAAAAATTAATATTTAAAAATATATGAAATATAAAAAAATATGTATGCAGCTGTCAATAATATGAATAAATTAGAGCTGCAAAAAAATCCTATTAATAAGAGGGCAAAAAACTGTTTCCCACAGGTTAGCAGGGTTGGATCCCGCAAGAACGTGAAACCCTCCTCGCTAGCCTCATATATAACACCTAACATTTTCATATTAAATATAATTAAAAAGTTGATCGTAAATAAAAATTAAACAAAAAAAATTATTATTAAAACAAGAATAAAGGAAACCCTCCTTATTGATATATACAAATTAAATTATTATTTTCTAAACGTACCACAAATCATAATCAAAAAAACATTCCTTTAAAACCTTATGTAAAGAAGAATGTAAAAATTTCCATTAACTATACATTAGTAGTGAGATATTAAATTTTTTAATGTTGAGGTACCATAGACCGGGTGGAACATTTTAGATGCACCAACATTAAATCCGAAAAAATAATAGAAACCATGTTTATGGACATTTGAAAATGGTCTCTATCTTAGCAAATTGACTCTTGTGAGTTAAAATTTACCATTACTATTTTGGTTATTACCGAAATATGGTAATTTTGTAACTAGTTTGGTAAGTTTGAAAAGTTAAATACGAGCATACTTTAATTTTGACTTTTTAGAAAAACTGCAATTAAAAAATTGATACCAATATCACCCTGATCCGGTATCTTTTCATCAAGCCTTTGTTAGACATACATCATAGATTTTTGTTCAAAACCACAAGATATAAATATTTTAAACAAAAATCTATGATATACGTCAAACAATAACTTAATGAAAAATTACCAGAAAACGGTGACATTAATATGAAATTCCTTAGGATTCAATGCAGTTTCCAAAATATGCAATACTACGGAATGCACTGCTTTAACTTTTTTAAGTTAAAAGTGGTAGCAAAGTTACTATACTTGGATAATGTTTAACAAAATAATAATAGTAAACTTGAGCTTACTGGGGTAAGAGACCATTTTCGAAAGTCAAGGACTATTTTTTCCCTTTATTTTTAAATATTAATATTGATGCATTTGAAATGTTGTGCCCGGTATAATTATTTGTACTCGTTAACGGTAAATTATACCAAGATTTAGGCCCGTATTCAAATACATTTTCCTTACCTAAACCTAACATTTTCCTTAAGGAAAATGTTAGGTTTACAGTTTAGGTAAGGAAAATGTTATGTCTCCTTAAGGGTTCCATAAGGAGCCCTTAAGGAAAATGTTAGGTTTAGGTAAGGAAAATGTCTTTGAATACGGGCCTTAGTCTTAATACTGTCTCAATACTTTCTGCCACGAGCGTCTTCTGCTTCAAGCTTCATCCTCTGAATTATGATAGCCATGTAATTAAATACGGTTCACATAGCAAGGATATGGCACCATGTAATTAAATACGGTTCACATAGCACGGATATGGCAACTTTTTGACAAAAATCGGCGAAAATATAAGTAATCTATTTCAATGCGTATGTAGGATTTAAAAAAAATGGTATGTTTAGGTACCCAGACTCTAAGTGAACCTACGTAAACTTATCACATCTGCAATTTTTTTAAATATCATTACAGTCTTTAATTTTCTGCTTATTTATTTTAAGCTTTTTTATACAAAAGAACTTACTGTACTTTTGCATAGAAAAGTACAAGATGTATAAATTCTATAAATTTTAAATTAAAACTACAAACATGTAATGCCGCTTTCTTAATGATTAATAATTCTTTAGTAGCATTTACATATTAAACGAAAAATTACGTTTAATTATCTTCAGTTCATCACAGATGAGTAGTAATCGGATTTACGTTATTACGAACACTTTAGCAAACAGATTAAAACTCTCATAATTAACACAGAAAAATTACAATACAAATATAATTAAACAACAAAAACTTTTATATATAACACAACAATTATAACATGAAATAACAAAAAAATAATAGAAAAAATACCATGAAAAATTATTATAATCCAACTCTCATGCAACTAAATGCACAATAACATTAAATGCAACTAGGTTATAAGGAGGGATAATCAAAGCAAGGATAATTAGAGATTTTACAAAAAAAAAACAATTAAAAAACTTAAAACAAACGTAACAAAAAGAAATGTTAGAATTTTTTAAAAAATATTAAATCAATGGAATTCTTTTTTATTTAATAATGGGGAATTTAATACTACCGACAGGGTTTCTTTAGGGAAACATGTACCTGAAATTACTATTACAAGAGGTGAAAGGAAAGTAATTATGCAAAACAATGATTTTTTAGTATTTCTTTGAAGTAATTTTAGTTAGTAAGTTTGCAGAATCCAACCTAATTTTTTGTAACAGTTGTAATGTACGAGTATTATTTAATTGACGTAATTTTCTGCATGCAAGTACATTTTAAAGGATAATCATAAAGGAATAAAATATAAAATAATTTTAAACAAAATTAAAGGGATACAATGTGTTAAGTATGAATATTGTCTTTTTTGCCTATTTTTTTCTTTTTCCGTACGGATTTCATGACGTGACTTTCTACCGAAAAAGTAAGTTTAAATTAAAGTGAAGTGCATTATGTTGGCGTGTCCCACCGCACCCGAAGACGAACCTAATCATCCGGGGAACAAGAAATTACTCGGCTACGATTGAACAAAACTCGACACGCAAAGCCTTTATTTAATTGATAGTTTAAAAAGTTCTTCCTCATTTAAGCAGGTAGCCACTGACGCCTCGTACTAGATTGTCTAACGCCGGTATCTGCTAAATCTGTTTCGACTACTAAAACTGTTTTTCGTAAAATCGACAAGGTCTACTTATCTAGAGCATATGTTTTAGAATTTCAAATTAGATTCTTCTTTATATTTATTTGAAAACACAAAGAAATTTATAAACTGGAAATAATACAAGAGATAAACAAAAGTTATTACTGGTATATACTAGTAATAAAAATGAACTATTTTAAATATATATTTAAAATAGTTCATTTTTCTTAAGAAATTCATTAAAAAATCTCGCAAAATCTTATTAATTTATTTTTTCTTTAGATGATTATATAATTTTAACATCGAGAAAAGGATCCATTAAAAATATATTAGTGATGAATGCGAAATTTAAATCTCTTAGAATCTTACTTTATTGTCTATTACACTGTCGTTATAGTTGCAAATGTCAAACAAGCAAAACAGAGAACTAAAAAAGCAAATTAGATAAAAAAACTTTTGATAAAATATATTTATGACAAACCTACAGAGTGGTTATAAAAATATAAAACAATGAGTGAACATATTTTAATTAACTTTAGACAATAAGTAAAGTACATAGTAAAACCTAGTAAAGTACGTAAAGTACCCATAGTAAAGTACATGTAAATACGTAGTAAAGTACGTAAAAGTACATAGTAAAGTACATAGTAAAGTATATAGTAAAGTACATAGTAAAGTACCTAGTAAAGTACATAGTAAAGTATATACTAAAGTACGTAGTAAAGTACATGGTAAAGTAAATAGTAAAGTACATAGTAAAGTACATGGTAAAGTACGTAGTAAAGTACATAGTAAAATACATAGTAAAGTACATAGTAAAGTACCTAGTAAAGTACATAGTAAAGTATATAGTAAAGTACGTAGTAAAGTACATGGTAAAGTACATAGTAAAGTACATAGTAAAGTACATGGTAAAGTACGTAGTAAAGTACATAGTAAAGTACCTAGTAAAGTACATGGTAAAGTACGTAGTAAATACATGTAAAGTAGTAGTAAAGTACATAGTAAAGTACAGTAAGTATAGAAGTATATAGGTAGTAAAGTACCTAGTAAAGTACATAGTAAAGTATATAGTAAAGTACGTAGTAAAGTAATGGTAAAGTACATAGTAAAGGTTAAGTACCTATAGTAAAGTACATAGTAAAGTCCCTAGTAAAGTACATAAAAAAATAAAAAATAAAATGCCCGTTTTAGGGCCTTTCGGCCATCAGGGTATTCACCCTGCGAGAACCACCTCAGGTGGGTTGCATCTACTACACTCTAAGAATTAATTAAAGTTGGCGAAATCTTTTTAATACAAATACTATTCATAAAATCTTAGAGCATAGCCCGGACTGCAAACCCCGGACCTCCGGTGCCGAAATCGAACGCCTTTACGATCACGGCCACGGAGGGAGAAAGTACATAGAAATTTTTAGTAATGGATGCAGCAAATGTTTTTTTTAAAGCGTGAAAATATTTAAACTAAAAAAAATCAAATATCAATAAAAATAAAAATAATTTAAGTTAGCCAAAATTATTTAAAAAAGACAAAGCATATTTTTATAAACTTTAAACAACGATTAAGATGAAGTGTAAATTAAATTTGTCATTTGGGCCAATATTATAGAGCACAACTTATGTTTAAGTAAGACTTATATGTTTAAGTCTAACTCAAATCAAAGTATTGTTCTAAAATAACATGCAGGCAAAGCGTGAAAACATATGCGTAAAACAGGTTAATATATAGTACCTGTCTCTGAACGCTTCCAGAGCTATCTGATAAGCTTCCTTGCCGGTACCTTCTAGGAGTTCTGCCTTTATGTCTCTGTAACCCAGTTCCAACATTCCGCATCAGTCAACAGAAAGTTATCAAATAATGTAAAGTAAATTTGTCACTCTTTACAAAGATGTTAAACTTTCGCGATAAACCCCGTTGATGAGTCAATCCTAAGCAATTAGTCATGATTGATCATTAAAGAATAAGTTTCGAAGCAGAATCCGTAGTTGTAACTAAAGATGATTCCAACAGTAAAAATTTAAAACCTCGGAATTTAAAAGGAAAAATAAGAAACATCTCTCCACTGATGTTAAAGTATAATGACAGAGCCAGCTTTCAGACTTAACAGTCCATCATCAGTGCCTAACCAACAAAGTATAAAATTCAATCTTACAAAAAAGTATACACAAACTTAAGAACTAAATAATAAATGAAAAAATAAAAAATTACAACTCATTTCAAACATCATAATGATAAATAAAGTAAATGAAACCCATGGGTTGCATTTGACTTGTAATTTTTCGATTTTTCATTTATTATTATTTAGTTCTTAAGTTTCTGTATACTTTTTTGTAAGATTGAATTTTATACTTTGTTGGATAGGCACTGATGATGGACTGCTAAGTCTGAATGCTGGCTCTGTCATTAAACAGTATCATCTGTGAAGAGACTTGTTTCTTATTTCTCCTTATAACTGGACTCCACAACTCTAATCATAAATAAAGTAACTGGACTCCACAACATAACTGTATGTTGTATTTTATGTATGTATGTATTTTTTATTATTCGGAATTTAAAATTTAAATCACGGAACCTTAAAACCTCTGAAATTTCCCTCGCCCATCAGATTCGCTACGCTTATCCGCATTACTTCGGACTCCCTTAGCTCATCCTCAGACAGTAAATACATTCGTTTTATTTTCAACGGTCACCTGTCTAGGCACTGAACTCGCTCGATCCTGCTTAACTTTTATAATCCAACAAAGCCCGTTAATATACTAACCGTATTGAAACCAAACTATACAATTGATGGCCAATTAAAACTAAGTCATTTATCAGCATCTCTGTAATGTTTTAACGAAGATTATTGATTTTTTACAAAAAAATATTATAGAAGAAATCATAATTTAATAAAGATAAAGAAAATTCAATTAAGAGAAATGAAATTGTTTGTTAATAAATTAAATACAAATTACTGAACAATAAATACATAAAATAAAAATTACATAATTATTATTAGACCGTCAGAAACTAAAAGCTTTATTACCATAACTATGATTCTATTCAACCATTCTATTCTACCAAAACTATTATTCTAATCTACTCTAGAGAATAATAAATTAATTCCTAAGCTTGTACTTAATGTCTTTAAATGAGAAAAATATATTTTTCTGAATAATTCTAAAATTAGATATTAAATTAATAGTAATTACCAACGCTGAGATTAAATAGACAAATAATGAATCATCCAATATTACTTGTAAACTTGGCATTATTCCAACTAAATGTATTGACTTGTGTTTTGAAAGAAAATTCTCGACGGGTTTCACTTGACAAATATCGCTAATGAAGAGTGAAAAATAGCGTTCCATATATACAATGGATAAAAATAAGTTCTATAAGGCTATAATATTTCTAAAATCTGTTTGAATTACTGAAATATCACATTAGAATTTTTAATGCCATAGACTAAAAATATATATCTTTGGCCTCTAGGCCACTCTACGGCCTTGGTGTTTCGGGTTGCGCTAGGGGCCAAATCGAGGCCCACGCACCTCCGTTTGGTCGCTTTGGGGCCATATAGTAGTTGTCCTATATCAGTCTGTCATATTACTAGTTTACATAAGTGGCATACTGTCACGATATAAGCAAATTTTCAAATGTATTAGACAAAAAAACTTGAATTGTTTATGAATTATATTATGTTGTATATGTCAATCAATAAAACCGGAAGCAATGCTAAAAGTAATTTTTAAACTTCATAATTGTGTCAAATATACATATTAGTGTATGTGTATATAATTTTAACACGATCAGATAATTTTTTGAAATTTTTGCTCAGTCATTTACCTAGGTTAATAACGTTACACATAAACAATAAGGTTCGGGACATTAACAAGATTGAGTATTATATCAATTTTATTTCGATCCAAGAAAGCATTTGAAAGAAGTTATCGTGTCCTGTAGAAACGTCTAGGAACGAAATCTCGTTTATATATATATATATATATATATATATATATATATATATATATATATATATATATATATAAATATATACATATGGGAAGTTACCATGTAGTTACCAGTAAGGAAGTTACCATGCAACTTCATAAAGAAAGTTACCATACAGATGCCATGTTGCTTGATGAAATAAGAAAGGTAAAGGATTAATATTTTTTTATCTTTTATAATAATTTACTTCCTTTACTTTATTATTTAGATTTATTTTATATTTATTAAATTTTATCTTATTTTAATTATTGTTCTACTAGGCTAAACCATATAGTCTTGAAATCGAAATTATTAACCTTTATTTTACTTTAATTTGTAGCTAAATTCCGTTTTCATTTATAAAAAAAAAATATCCTTTTAAGTAATTTATACATCTTAAGTTTTCAATAGCAGATAACATATGTAATAATTATTGGGGCATATGGAAAATAAACGGCTTTCTAAACGGGTTACGTTTAGATGGAAAAAAAAAAAAAAAAAAAAAAAGGTAAAGGACTCCACCAATGGTACATTAAAATGTAAGCCGGTTTTATTAAAATAAAACACTGGGAACACACTAAGGTAAAAATTTGGAAACGTTTCGAAAAGAAATTCGCTCGGACTGAGAACATCTAAATTTTATTACAACATCGAAATAGTCCATAATCAATAAAAATCTATGTTTGAAATACTTTAAAGTAAATGTTTTTATTATCGAAGATAAAAAATTTAATCCTATTCTTTTATAAAACTTCCATTAGATGTAAAAGACAATAAAATTGTATAATGTAAAGTATCTAGTTACAATTTTATAAATAAGGAGGTTTATATATTAGTGGATAAATGTTACGCATGGCTTGACTTTTTGTTAGTTTAAAAATAAGAAACATTAAACTAAGATAAAATATTAGTTTTAAAATATTTTAACACACCAGATAATATATTTAAAAGAAATAAAAAAAAAGGTATACGCAGTAAATCGTCCAAAAAAAAAGTCAAAAACCTATAAAAAAGTAATACTTAAAACCTATTTGCTTTTTGTAATAGAACAAAAAAGAGTAAACCGCTTAAGATGGGAATAAAAACCTGAAATGAAACAAAAAAAATTACTGAGACATGTACTAAAGGTATGTGTCTTTGAGGAAACAATAGATGAAGTAAATAGGTATGGACTACCTGCAAGACTACCCAAAGTAAAGATGCCTATCTATTAAAAAAAACCTGTCAACTTTCTAAGAGGTAAAAACGGTGACAGCATAAACCCCAATTACCTGACCACAACATATAAAACCTTTAAATAACTGAATCATTCCAACCTTTATATTTTTGAATATACTTATACAAACACACATATACTTAAACGTACCCACACACACATACAGACAGACAACTTGGTAAAAAATCTACTCAGTAGAACTCAAAAACACCTGAAATGGATAATTCAGGTGATATCTAGGTTTTGGAATTTGACTGCATACACAATACTATTCCTATATACGTATAGTGTAAATAAAGAAAAGTAATAAATGTTTTCCTTACTTTAGCCTTGAAAATATGGAGCTTTCCCCTATTTTTTGGATTATTACCTCCCAACCCCTCCTGTATTACTGCCACAGCATTTGGTACACATTAATTATAATATATATATATATATATATATATATATATATATATATATATATATATATATATATATATATATATATATATATTATTATGTATGTATATATATTTCTTCATCTCCACTTCATCTCAGTATTTCATTTCTCTTTCTAACTTACTTTTAAAAGGTTTAAGCGTTATTTTCTTTTTTTATTTAAAACATTAGGCATCAAATTATGTATCATCAAGATAGTTAGGGACAAAAAAGGGAACCTTATTAAAACAAGGTATTCAGAATGAAGTAGGTATGCGCGAAAAATGTCTAGGGGTTAAAATGATTTAATACTTTCTAGCATAGAGGAACTAATTGTTGATTAATGTTGAATTAAGTGATATTCATCAGTGAATTTTGAAATAAATATACATTAAAATTCCTTATTTAAATTAAATAATTGATTTTATAAAAACAGGTAAAGGAATAAGTTAAAAATCTACCTCCGGATATTTAAGGTGAATTTTAGATGCACCATCATTGGTTTATAACAAAATGGAAAACTTAAAATTAATATATAATATATAATATATATATATATATATATATATATATATATATATATATATATATATATATACATATATATATAAATAGTAAAGAGTTATGAGGTTTTGATCATGATAAATAAAACAACATTTAAGCTTTTGACCGTATGATTAGGTCTTCATCAGAAAGTGTTTAATAACAAACTAAAGCCGTTAACAGAAAGAAACAGATTGGGTATCTAAACATAGCTAGCTGTGTATACTATCGAAGAATAAACTACAAACTAAACAAAGATCTAGTCCCGGGGCTTAACATTATGGTTGTAACTATAGAAAATAACTATAGAATTATTTACAATTTTGACTAGTAATTAAAGGAAACAAGAATAAAATATTAAAATTTAACAAAACATAAACTAAAAATAAAATTGAACAATACTAGAGTTTAAGAAAAAAGGAATTAATCAGGTTTTATATAACAGAAGAAACAGTGAAAATCAACATAATAAATCTAACAACACCCAAATTCAACCTCAACTATACAGATACCAATCATTAACATACGTCAAAGGACTATCTTAAAAACTTGTATTCGATTTTGTAAATAAATAGTAAACCTCTGATTAAAATTTACAATGTAGTGATAGCAATTCCTGGCATAAATAGGCTACGTTGTTGGGCCTTTTTTGCAAACTCCCTAAGATAGATGATGTGTCTACCTAGATAGATGATTATCAGTCCTAATGCAGGCATTTTTCTGTCTACAAAATGATCTACAAAAGATCCGTGACTTTACTATAATTTTTAATAGCATCAACTAGAAATAACACGTGTTCCACTGCCAGACTAAACTTTCGGCTATCGAAATCATAAGGCAGATATATGTATATTTTATATGAGCTACTATTGAGGCTTCTAAATTATGCCTAAACCCAGGTTTATTTAAAGCCGGTTTAGACGTTAAACCGGCTTAACATCCCAGTCGAAGGATGGCATATTTGAAGATTTTCTTCCCTCGCAAGAAAATCCAAGAGGCTCCGACCGGGATTGAACAAACAATTGCACTACCGGAATCCCCCAATTCACAATGAACTTAAATTTACAATACACTGTAAGCATAAAATATAAATTTGATTAAATAAGCAACAAGTAAGGTGGATTATTATAAAAAATCATAAAAAGCTAAGTTGCAAAATTCAGTGGTCCTCCGAGCCGGATACGAAAATTAATCCAAATGTAATAAAAACCAAGCTTATGTTTACAAAGCTTATGAGCCCCTCCCTAGGCAGTAAAATATCACAATCACAAGCGCAATTCTGTGCTTCAAAAATATTTTTTTATGACTCCTAAAATTTTTAACAAGTAAAAAAAATTTACAATTCAAAATATTTTTTTAAAATATATATATATATATATATATATATTAATATAATATATATATAATATATATAATAATATATATATATATATATTGTATATTCTTCATACAACATTGAACTTTTTTATGATTGTTTTTATCTACTTATTTATATCGGAAAATTTAACTTTAAATTTGTTTGTTAAATAATTATTTAAAGAAAGAAGCATGAGTCAATATTTTAAAGATTTTTTTTGAAGGTTGTGAATTTCAAGTCGTATACGTACATAGTTTTAAAATAGTTATATGAGTGTGTGTTAGAGTCATACGAGTTTTTATTGATACCCACAGAGGAAATAATTGGTTCGTAAAAACTTTTTACGAGCAAATTCCTGTTTTAACTTTCAAGATGGGGTCCTCCCAAAAAAAAAAACTTAAACCATTAGAACATCTAAAAAAATATATTCACTTCAACAACACCCAAACATTATGCAAATTATTCTTTTATATTAAAACATGAGTATACTAAGAACTAATAACACATAAATTCTTGAAGAAATAATATTACATACGATATTATTTATTTATTAAACCCTCATATAATATTCAAACAACATTGCAATCGTAAAGTATATACGGTCTAACCAAAAACCATTTTTTTTCTACCTTAGTCAACATTTTAAGGATATAAATTATTAATTTAGGATTATATGTACGCCTTGAAACCAAATAATTATAAAATGCCATTCTTAGTCTGAAATATTTAAAAAATAAAATTATAAATAAATATTTTTAGTTTAGTCGTTGTAATGTGAAAAACACAGGTAATGTAAAGTAAGAAGCTCCAGGATAATATTATTAGAATTGACAAAAAAGCAAACCGCTGAATGTTCCATATTATGCCTTTATAAAAAAATTGGGAGAGCTGTAGGCCCGTATTCAAAGACATTATCCTAACATTCTCCTTGTTCCTTAAGGAGAATGTAAGGAAAATGTACGGGCCTTAATATCACCTACATAGTGCAGAGAGTTTTATTAAGAGTTAATTTTTCCTCCTTTTTACCGAAAATATATAGGAATAGAATTGTGTTAAAAAAAATCCGAAACTGGGATGTCTCCTGAATTATCCGTTTAGGTGTTTATAAGACCTCCACAGAGGTTTTCACAAACTTGTCCGTCTGTATGTCTATTTGTGAGTGTATGTGAGTCTATTATCGTCGTAGCTCCTAGTGTAATTATGCTAGAGTTGAAACTTTGTACAAAATAAAGCTATAGGTGTAGTTGTGCTGTTCGGAAGATATTTATTTATGACTAACCCGCAATAATGACTTAGCAACAATTTCGAAAAATCATAAAACGCAGTAAAATGTTGCCATCGATTCTAGATTTAGCACGCTATGTATAAAACTAATATATGTGTCAAGTTTCATCTCATTACCAGCATTATGTTTATCAAATGACTTGTGTAAGTTTTTAAAAAAAATGTTAAAAATCGGAAAATAATCCAATTGAGTTGAAATTTGGTACAAAATTAGACTAAACAAGACGAGGGGTCAGTGAGGGCGAGGGCAGCAGCCCTCCTTGGACCCCACAGCCAAAAAGAAAAAATAACGAAAATAAAAAATAATATACATTGCAATATATTATTTACTCTAGAGTTAAAGGGGCCAAACAAAGGAGGGTTAAGAGCTCCTTAAGACAAATGATTTTAAAATACTCTAAATTATGTTCACTTTCTTATTGTAACCTGAATCTAAGGTCTTTAAAGGGCCCCATACGGTAGACTAAGGCTAAAAAATGCCCTATTTAATCAGGGCCCTAAAGCAGCATAAAATGTCTCTAGATATTAGTTTTTAAGTAATTAAAAATACATATTTTAAAGTTTGGATCTTTATGGCCTATATCCATTATACCTAGACGTTTAAGGGTCTAAAAAAAGAATAGAGCCAATTATGGCCCCTGAGATACTTGATCAGGGTCCTATAGCAGCAGAAAAGGGCCTTGGGCCTTAGAGATTGATGTTTTGTAAGAACAAAATGTTCTCATTTTGCTACCAATATCTTTATACCTGCCTCTTTAAAGGTCTCAAACGGATGACTAGGGGCCCATACTTGATCAGGGCCCTAAAGCATTAATAAAGGCCCCAAGAGATTAAACATAAAATAGTTTATGTTTAAAACAACTCAATTATGCCTGTTGCTTGACTCTTCTTCTCGACTCGCCGGTAATTTATCTATTTCATTTACCTTAATTTAATCGATATTTTATTTATTTTTATTTATGCATTTTATTTATTCTATATAGTTCATTACTATAATTCTAATAATTTGAATTATTTTTATTTTATATTCATTTTTATGCATTTATATTGATCTTATACCTAATTTATATTATATCATTTTTTCAATTATTTTATATATTGGCTTATTTTATGTATCTATTTATGATTATTATTTTATATTTATATTTATTTTGTACTTTTAGAGTAGTTGCTGTTTATTGTATTCTGTAGTAGCGTTTTCTTTTGATTTTGTAATTTATTTGGTTTGTACTTTGTTGGTTAGGCACTGATGATGGTTTGTTAAAACTGAAAGCTGGCTCTGTCTATAAATTATCTTTAAAATCAGTGGAGAGACTGTTTCTTTCAATTCCTTTTATAAAATAGTTTGTTTTATAATTATTTATTTTATTGGCTTAAGTTCAAAATAAAGTTTATTTTAAATAATTTAAAAAAACAATTTCATTTAATTTAATTTCATTAAATTAAATAAAGCTTGCTATCATCAATATTAATCAATAATATTACTCTAGTTAAAAGTATAACTCTCTACTTAGAAAGAAATATAGGACTCCCCTCCCCCTTAGGCCTCCTTAAGATGTAGATATGGGACCTTTAAAGCTAAACCCTCCTCGGGCCTTTTTGACTCAATCCACCACTGGACCTAAAGATTGATTTTTGTACTAAATTTCAACTCCCTAGCATAAATACACTAGGAGGATAAGATGATAACAGACTCACCCATGCACGCAGTCAGATAACTAAGTGAAAACCATTTGGCAGGTCTCAAAAACACCTTAAACGGATAATTCAGGTGACATCCCGATTTGGGATTTTTTTGCAAACACAATACTTTTCCTATATACCTACGGTATAAATGAGGAAAAGTAAAAATCAATATAATTACTCCAGTTTACTTCATATTTTAACTATAATTCGTATCCACCCTCAATACATGAATAAATGAAACCATTTATTAAGGAAACAATAACACATTACACATATAATATACATGAATATTTTATCTAAATGACTTGGCAATAATATAATTTGGTATAGCACTTCATGTTAAATTTCACTTACAATATTATTTACTATTACTTTTATATTTCTTTTATTTATTATTACTTATTTATTATTTATCTATTCTTATTATTTTTATATTTGTAGTTATGTTCCTCAAATCAGCCTTTCAGCTGTGGTCACACTCTCGATACATATTCATGTTAAATTGACAAAAACTAGTGATGTTTAACTACTGACTCCAACTAACATAAAATTAGTTATTAATGACTAACATCATTAACCAACAAATAATAATAACACTCAGATGGCTTAAAAAAGTTATGAATCAGAAGTGTTGAATTTGCTCAAATAAGATAGAAGCTACAATAACGCGGTTTTATTATAATTTTATTCTCTTTTCTTTAAAATGATTCAGATAACAGAGCTAATAACTTCATTCATCATTCCTCGGTCACGACAAGTTAAGTCATGGGCAAAGACAAAGTTGAAGGCTGAGATGAGTTAGACCAAGCCTATTCCCCCCACTCAGGAATTGGTCATTATGCAATTAACCCGGCTAACTCGGCAGGTCAGATTTAAACTACCCGCACTAACAGTTTCATTCACTTAAAAAAAAATCTTTAATAACTCCGATACCCACATTTTGACTAAATCAAAACTCAATCTCTGTTTTCAATTAAAAAAACGTTCTGACTAAAAAATCTTACTTATAATTCTATTTTATTGAACAAAAATGAACTTATAAAACATAACTTACATACATATACGCATTTGAAAATTCTCTACTAATAATATTAATTAAAAATACACCAATGGCTGTATGACTTTTTAAATATATTTTAACATTATTCACTTTCTTATTAAGTTTTAAAACTGCGTTTAATAAAATTATTTTACTATTTTAAAAATCGGATACGGGGTACCTCGAAAATTATTCTCATTACATCGAATTCGCTACGCTCATCCTCCCTGCTTCGGTCTCGCTTTAGTCGTCCTTGGAAATACAGTTCACAAAATTTATACTGCAACATGCCTTTTGACTCGCTTCGCTCGTCTTCAGATTGTAAATGCATCCGTATCATTTTCAGCGGTCACCCATACAGGACTGACCACGCTCAATGCTCCATAAATTTTATGATCCAACAAAAATCATAGATATACTTGTCGTATTAAAACGAAACTAAGCGTACTTATTTATTAAGTAATAATATAAAAAAAAATAAAATGCCCGTTTTAGGGCCTTTCGGCCCATCAGGGTATTCACCCTGCGGGAACCACCTCAGGTGGGCAGCATCTACTACACTCTAAGAATTAATTAAAGTTGGCGAAATCTTTTTAATACAAATACTATTCATAAAATCTTAGAGCATAGCCCGGGCTGCGAACCCCGGACCTCCGGTGCCGAAATCGAACGCCTTTACGATCACGGCCACGGAGGCAGACAAGTAATAACTTGTCTATTACTTTCTAAGTAATAATATACACTTGTACAAAATTTCAACTCAATTGGATCATTTTCCAATTTTTTAAAAAAACGTACACAAGTCATTTAATAAAAATTGAACTAATGTTGATAGTGAGATGAAACTTGGTACATATGTTAGTCTTATCCACAGTCACATGCGTGCCAAATGTCAATCTGATAGCATAATTTTTCCGCGTTTGATGAATTTCGAAATTTTTGCTGTCATTATTGCGGGTGAATGACGTCATAAAAAATATGTTCCGAATAGCACAACTACACCTAGCAAATAGAATCAAATTTTAACTCTTTAGCATGGTGCTACAAGTGGTTGCTACTATAATAACATACAACTTTGCGAAAGCCATTCAGAAGACTTTAAAAACGCCTGAAACGGATGATTCTGGTTTTATCCCGATTTCGGATTTTTTTGCAATCACAATACTTTTACTAAGGTATAAATGAGGAAAAGTAATAATCTTTTTTTGAGGTAGTACGTAATTGAGCACATTATTGGACCGTTTTTGGATGAGAAGCCAATCATTATTGTTATAGGAGGTTATTTAGTACTTTTTCACCTCCGAGGACAATAATGAATGTAAAAAAAACTCCTAGGACGTAAAAGTAATTCATATATTGCCGCCATTACTGTAATATAGCGTGTTCAAAAAACAATCTGTGTAAAATCTTCATGAGGTTTCTTTAAAAACGTTCATTTTGTATCTGTTTTTGTTTGTAGACTAATTTTTTTTCGTTTTTAAAAGGTGTTCTAATTGACAATTTTTGTGTGTTTATTTATAAAGCTTTTACATTTTTGAGTAAAAGTGTAAAGCTATGGATGAATTCAATGACGACGATAATATGGAGTTAATTGGACGTTTTTTTTAATTAAGTATATAGCGCAGTTTATTTAATAAGTGTTCTACCTCAAAAAAAATAGTGTATGCCATCCGGCTGAGAATGTCTTTATGTCTTGGCAATTTTTCCCGACTCGCTTCGCTCGTCAGTAAATCTAATTGCCATGGACATACTTCAACTTCTCATGCCTTGGCATAAATAACTATTAATAACATTTCTTACATAAGTTACATCTTACATAAGTATATAAGAACTAATTTCGTATTGTAATAAAACTTAAAATAATTTCAATTATCGTTTATTTCTATACTTCACATTAATAATATTTATGATTTTTTATAATTATATTTGAAGCTACAGTTAACGGCTATACATATTAACATTTAAGAAAAAAAATTAGTGCAACAACTTATGCATGTTATTAATGTTTTATTACGGAAACATAACAAGTCTTAGTCAACAGTAAAATAATTAATATGTAAGACGCGATATAACTGAATGAAACGAGCATCAAATAGCATTCAACTGTAAAACATGAGTCCGAAAAATTAAAACTTGTTTATCTGAGTACTGCATGATAGTTAACTATAAAAAATAATTAGGTCTAAAATTAGAATACGCCTTAAATAATAAACTGGCAATATAAACACAAGTAGAAATTAATTAAATCCTACCAACATATGAATGTGTAATTATGTGTAAAGATATATAAGAAATAAAGGAATATAAGCTTTTTTTCTGGAAGGCAATTTTTAAAATAATTCACTGTTCTGTGCCTCACACACACACAAACGTATACACACACATATATGTTTTTGTATATATATATATATATATATATATATTATATATATATATATATATATATTATATATTATATATATAATATATATATATATGTATATATATTGGTATTGCCAACCTCCGTAGCAGCGCCACCGTCGCTGATAAGAAATTGATAACAAAAGGGTTGGTTAAAAAGGGTGATCATTAAATAAGTCCTTATGGAGTTTTTTGGACTCTTTTGGATTATGTCTTTAATTTTTTTCTCTTAGTGCTTTGATTCAATTAATTTAGGCGTATGAATTCACTATTAATTAAAATTAATAGAATAACTATTTAATTAATTAAACCCTAAATTATATTGTGTGACTAACGATCTCTGAATCTCATAATTCTATATTAACGAATAGCTTCCAAACAACACATCACAAAGATACATGCGTTTAAATGCTTCACTTATTTCCTTGTATTCTATTTTATTCTGTTTCCCACGATTTAACTAATTTGGTGAAAGGTTGGTCATTAATGCATTGAAGTTTTATTATCTTAAGACAACAAGCTAATGGTTCAGGGATAGTAGATTGCAAGACTTCCACTTAACTCCCGAGAGAGAGAAGTAACCTAGTTTTTCAAAAATCGATAAGCTTTATACTCGATTACTTTACTCATTGCGTTTTAAGCATAGACTGCAAATACAGTGTTCTTGTTAGAGATAAAACAGAGGGTTAACTTAATTACTGACTTATTTCTTGAGTAAGATGCGAGGACAAGAAGGCGAAACTTTTCATGTAGCGAGATATTCCAAAGGGCCCGTTTTTTACCGTTAGCATAAAAAAAAACATTTTTTTATAAAATTATTTTTGAGTGCGAGTTTTTTAAATCTGTAAGAAGATTTTGTTTTGGGACCGATTTTCCAAAAAAAGTCAATTGTTAAATTTCACAATTTTCTCTTTCTAACTATTTCAGATTATGAAAGTTATTTACTATACAATTTTATATAACAATAGAATGAAAATAAGATAAAAATACGTCTTTAAAATCCATATAACATAATCTAAATCGATAAAAATGTTTTAAGTACTTATTTCCAAAATAGGTGTCTACGGTATATAAACCTTAGAAACGATAAATTTTTAAAACTATTTTAACTCTGGTTGATGTGAAATGACTTCCTAGAATAACGTTTCCATAGCAACCGGTACAGCTTCCCCATCGACATAGAACTTAGTAAATAACAAATTTATACCATTTTCCGTTTATTACTTATTGATTGCAATGCTCGTCATATTCTGACACATTGACACTCCTTTCGTTTTCTACCGTTGTATTGTTAACTTGGATATTTCGATTAGAAGTCTGATTCGTTCTTCTGTTAAATATTTACAATATCTTTTAGTCAAGTAGAAAATAAGTTAAGTTTCAAGATGTTCAATTGTAAGAATCTGTAGAGAGAAACCTGCTTTGAAATCCAAGTATCAGTCCTAGATGTATAAGAAATAATAACTTAACTTTAAATAAATCAGATTCATAAATCAGACATCAAAAATCAAGAATTTCGTCTATGATTAGTTAATGTGATGTTATCTAATCAAAGTCGCGTTAACTAAGTAATTGCTGTGATTGAGCAGCATGTTGTTCTCAGTTGTTGTATATTTATCTCTGTATTGAAAAGTATGCTGTCAAATTTGTTGTTACCATATTATAGTATCAGATAACAAGTAAAACATCGGGTACGGGGTACCTCGAAACTTTTCCTCATTACAATAGATTCGCTACGCTTATCCTCTCTGCTTCGGACTCGCTTCGCTCATCCTCGAAATAAACGATTCGTCAAATCTATACTGCAGCATGTCATCGGACTCGCTTCGCTCGTCTTCAGATAAAAAAGAAGTCATTTCATTATCAGCGGTCACCCATAAAGCACTGAACACGCTCAATGCTGCTTAATTTTTATGATTCAACAAAAATCACGGATATATCATAGCTATATAAATCGCTAGGAGTCATTATTGCGGGTTAATGACGTCATAAAAAAAATATTTCTGAATAGCACAACAGCAGTAGATTGATTTTTTAACAAAGTTTCAACTCTCTAGCATAAACAAACTTAGAGCTACGATGATAACAGACACACACATACAGACAGAGAACTTAGTGAAAACCAGTCAGGAGGTCTTAATAACACCTGAAACTGTAAATTCCGGTGACATTTCGGTTTCGGATGTTTTTGCAAACACAATACTTTTCTATATAACAACGGTATAAATGAGGAAAAGTAAAAATATAATTGAACAAAATAAAATTCTATAAACATCATCATAACTGGCTTGAGAGTTTACTTTGAAACGAACAATAATTTTTTCCACACTTCATAAAAACAAAATTTAAAAGAAGTAAACTCCACACTTTGTGTTCTAATCTTGCTCCATAAAGATAAAAGTGTTTATTTTAGGCACAAGGAAGGTTTGTTTTTCCACCCCTAGAATAGAAGTAAGTTTTTACAATACACGATCAACAGGTGGGCGCAGACAAAACCATAGAAGGGGCTTTTCCTCGTCGACTCGCCACAATAGAAAATATCTTTGCATTTTTCTCTCATGGCATTGTCAAGTGTTTTATCTTAAAAGTTAGCGTACCGTAAACATTTTGATTCAGAAAAACATTACAACTCAATCAATATTTTTTTAAGGAGTTCCTAAAGTTTATTTAAAGGAGATTATCCATAAGGCTAGTACTCCTTGCTTATTGCAGATACAGCTATAGCACAACATTATACTTAAGTACGAGGTTAGAATATTTATAACAAGAATTGATTAAACAAAATGAAACTGTAAATATGAAAAGAATTAGACAAAATGTTAACAAAAAAAAATTTTATGTTCATGAAAACAAAACATTAATTTAGTAACTTGAATCAGAATTAGATCCAAGAGTAATTTACTATATATATATAATATATATATATATATATATATATATATATAGTATATAATAGATATATATATATATATATATATATATATATATGTATTATATATATATATATATATATTATATATATATATATTATATATATATATATATATAATATATATATATATAATATATATTAATATATATATATATATATATATATATATAATATAAATATATATATATATATATATTATATACTATTATATATATTATATTAAATATTTTACTTTTATATTGTTGATGCTATTTTGTTTCCTTCTTCAAAGTGAGACTATATAATTCTACAATATACGTTTCTATACGAATAATATTTAATTTGCTGCCTTTTCATAGAATGATCTGGGGGAACAGCAGTGTCTCCGCAAAGTCTAGCGGTCACTGGCTGACTATCCTTTACAGGAAGCATCTCGAGGCTATTTCACCCATTCGTAGCTTTTTTAGCAGAACATTACAAAATGTATTATTGAATTCAGATATTAGATTATGATGAGTTGACTCATCTTATAAAATTTCATATCTTTACTATCCTTAGTTTATTAGATATGAAACCTTAAAAATGGACACTTTTGACACTTACTTACAGTATACACTTCTACAGTATACTTCACTGTAACTTTGTGTTCAGTTCATTTGATTATTGATAGTGAAAGGTGGTCATGTTATTTTTTCGATGTTTCAAAATGCAACAAATAGTAAATTTAGTAAAAATCTAGTAATATCTCTATATTAATATCTCTATGTCTATACCACCAAATCTCCGTCAAAACAACTAATGATTTACGCAAAGCACCTGATAAGTTATCAGGGAGCCAAAATCAATTAATCCTGCGGCTTAAACCATTGGGGCTCGACGGTCCAAAAATTGGGCTCTGAAACCATTATAAACTTTTATTTTATTTTTTAAATGTTTTTTTTCACTATTTTTTACACTATACACAAATTACATGCATTTAATTTTTTATTTTTTCGTAGATTTATAGATTAATACTATTAATTTTCACATTCTACCAACGTTTATTTTTTCCATATTTTTATTTTTGCCTATTAATTTATTTTATTTTAGGTAAAATTTTATTTTTTTACTTTATATAATTTATTATTTTAATTATATTTAATTGTTACATTACAGACCATAACTTTCGTGACCGCTCGTTCACATGATGTCATGAAACAATTATTAAAATAAGTTTATACCCAGACAAGCACGAACCAAGAAACAGACTAACTGTAATTAACAAATTAAGGAAATAATTTATAGGGTGAGGAAAACTTTCTACGTTTTGACTCAAATAATTGCTCTTTTCCAAAATAAAAATTTAAGCAGACCAAAGACATTGTTTCTGAAAAAAAAATAATAATAAAAAACGAATTTTACCAATATTTTTATTTTTATTATTCTTATATGGTTTTTGTTGGATAAAAAAAGTTAAGCGGTATCGAGCAAGCTCAACGCTTGGATGGGGGGCCGCTGGGAATAAAACGATGTATTTAATATCTACGAGCAAGTTAAGCGAGTCCGAAGACGAGCAAGTTGTAGCGTGAATTTGGCGAATTTTATGATCTGTGTACGAACCAAAAGTGTCTGAAGTAGGAAGGATTTAGTTAATTCGATGAGATGAGGAAAAGTTCCGAGGAAAACAGTACACGATTTTTCTTTATAATATTTTTAAGAGAAAAATGCACTATAAGAACAAAATATATGCTACTCATTATTTAAAATTAATTAGGTTTTCATCTTTGTTTTAATTTTGTTTTCATAATTTAAAATACGGTAGCACTTTTGTAAAAAAATTTAGACTGCTTCATGAAGCTCATATGCTTATATAACTGCATCATCATCTCAAGATGACGATTTAGGCAAGAAGAGATGATGAGACTAACAAACCTGAAGATGTTTTCGACGGTGAATCAAGAGGCCTTCGAATATTATATATATATTATATATATATATAATATATTATATATATATATATATAATATTATATGATTCATATTTAAGCTGTTTAAGGAGGAATAGGTCCTAATTATACAAAAAAATAATTTGCGAGCTTTCGATATAATTTTATCTTTTTTAGGTTAACATATTAAATAATAATAACAAAAAACTTTATACGTTTCATATATATGATTACGTTTCATATATATGATCAGGAAGTTCCTCTTTTAAAAAATACTTTTCGGATATAATCAGCAAATATTTCGAAAATTTATAAAATCAGGAAAATTAAAGTGTTGACAAATTTAAAATTTAGCGCGTAGTACAAAGTCATATAAAATGCAAAAAAATGTGCCAAGTTTAATCTGATTATCAGCATTAGCGAATCTAATATGATGAGGAAAAGTTCCGAGGTACCCCGTATCTAATTATTTGTATTGTTTTTAAGACATACCTCAAATATGCTTCTTATTAGGATAAAGCAGTGATTTTTTTTTATTCTAAAATTTAGCATGAGTAGTGACTTTCTTTAAATGAAGTACACTTGGCTTTTAAATAAAACATTAACTACTGTAATTATTAGGAGATATGTAAAGCTTCTCTAGCCAATCAGAATAAAAAAGATTCGTCACTACTCTGGCTGGTTTAGGTTTGCTTATTACATAATTATTAGCGAACACGACATGCACACAATCTATAGCTTAAGCGTAGTCACTAGATAAATATTAGGGCGGAGCCTAGAAGAGAGGAAAATAGTAAAAGGCTATAACGATTTGCGTTTTAAGTACTACCATTAGATATCTCAATAGATATTCTATAAAATCAATATCCATGACAGCCCTAGAATAAAGCCGAGAGTCTAAACATCTAGGTTTAAACATTTCTGACTAATTCGATTTAAAAATATTAAGACCGTACAATTCAAAACAGGGTAAAAATTCACAAAAATGTAAACATAACTTTCTTTGAAAAATTTTTTTTTTATTCTAGACGATATCGTCTCTTTTGAGCGAATTTTCTTTGGGAATAAAATTCGCTAATGGGATAGGAGTCATGGCGGAAGTCGGACCACGACAAAAATCCGTTTCAGAGGTCCCTAATGACGAAAACATACGTTTCGCGAGACTTTTTTTTAATATATTATATTTGTTTTAAGTACTGTTCATTTTTATACCACTTATTTTTAGAATGAATTTTCATTGATAAGTATAGTGCCTGCACTAAAATCTGAAACGATATTTTACCTTTTCAGATATATATCCGTTTCAGATGTTTTAAGACCTCCCGAGATATTTAACAAGCTGTCGGTCTATATGTTTGTGTGTCTACTTCATTATATCTGCAAGTTCATTTAGGTTAAAAGTTGAAACTTATGACAAAAATAAATCTTCAAGTCTAATTGTGGTTTTCGCAAAATTATTTTTCTATAACGTTATAAACCGTCATTAATGAATCAGCGCAATTAAAAAAAAACATTAGAAATTCGGAAAAATGTTTCGATAGTTTAGAATTAAAGAGGAAACGGAAGTAGAAAATGATCGTAGAATTTTTAGGAACGTAGAAAAACGGAGAGAATAAGCATACCGAATCCGATAAGGCAATAGGACAAGTTACGAGATAACCAAAAATAGGGTATGGAGTTTGCGAAAGTGGATTTGATGCAACAGATGTCATATGAAAAATATAAACTAGAAAATGCACGGGATGTATTTCCATAGCTACACCAGTTTTTCACTTTCTATATTTTAGGAATGAAGAAAATAAAAACTATAAATAAATAGACAAATTAATCTTTAACTGTAAAAGAAAACTTAAATTTCTCTAGTGAATGTAAGTATCTCTGGTTGATGGTATATATACACTAATTAAAATGATTTCAACAAAACGGTAATCATTGAATTAAATCGAATTATAAAAATTTACAAAAAGGAACATAAGTTTTAATGAAAATAGCCAAGAAAACAAATGGTAATTATTAGTGCCTAAGGGAAAAATTTTCACTCCTAGGAAAGATCTACTTTACTTTTCCTCGTGTATACCGTAGGTATATAGACATCCGAAAACGGGATGTCATCAGAATAATCAGTTTTTAAGGCCTCCTAAGTAGCTTGTACAAAAATCAGGCCATAGGTGTAGTTGGGCTATTCGGAAAATATTTTTATGACGTCATTACCCGCAATGACTCAGCAAAAATTTAAAAAAATTAAAAACCGCGGAAAAATGTTGCAATCATTTTGAGATTTGTCACGCATGTAGCCATGTATAAGGGTAACATATGTGCCAAGTTTCATCATGTTTATTGGATGACTTGTACACGTTTTTTTAAAAATTGGAAAATAATTCAACTATGTTTAAATTCAGTACAAAAGTACACCTTTAAGTAATAAATAAGTTCACCAAATTTCGTTTCAATACAAGAAATACATCCATGATTTTTGTTTGATCATAAAAGTTAAGCAGCATCGAGCGTGTTCAGAGCCAGGATGGGTGACCGGCGGGAATGAAACGGATGTATTTATTATCTGAGGACAAGCAAAGCAAGCCTGAAGACTTGTTGCAGTATGAATTTAACGACTTGTATATTCTGAGGGCAACCGAAGTGAGTCCGAAGATGGGAGGATGAGCGCAGCGGATTCGATGTCATGAGGAAAAGTTCCGAGGTACCCCGTGCCCGATTTTTATAATTCCTTAAAATCAATCACACTAATGCTTATTCTATAGATGCACTAAGAATACGACAAGCAAACGAAAAGTACTCTAAAAGTACCACAAATAATGTTAAGAGAACCTACTTGTAGGTTTCTTTGGTTGACAGTTGAGAAGAAGTCATTTCACACACTGGTCCAAATATGTACTAGAAATAAACATAGTAGTAGTAATAATTTACATGCACTCTGTATGGAATTATAGGGTAAGACAATGTGTTCAAAATTAAATAGAAGGGTGGCAAGGGTAATTCACACACTGGATGCTTAAAGTTTCAAATTGCATCTACAAATCAACTTAGTGAAGGCTGAAGTTTTAAATTCTTAAATAATTGGCATGCACAGGGAATTCATCGATGAAATTTTGTGAAGCTTGCAATGCTAACAAGTGTCACATCTAAAAAAAGAAGGGGTGTCATTGCCATCTCACGCTAGTTCAATAGTGAACGACAAATAGTCATAGCAGTACTTACAATCCTGTAAATCAATGGCATGCACTTAATATTGGAATTAGTAATTGACAGTAGGACTGAATGTAGAAACTTAGGAAGGAATTAATATTTAATCATTAAAGTATTTTGGAAAGTCTGAATATGATACCAGCACCAGAATGAAAGAAGAGCAAGAAACAAATTTAAACATGAAGTAAACATACCAGAATGACACAATATAATTGTGCGAAAGTCACCTATCAAATGTAACAAGCAAAAAGTGATGCTACAGTTGAGAACTGTTCAAAAATTCGACATTCGTCATCATTGATGCTCGACATAATGTCATGTCCACTCTGTTTCGTTACGTCTAATTCATCAGGGCGCCGACAGAACCTGAACTCACTCTGACCTTTAATGAAAATTCCGAAGAATATAATGTGAAGTATTTACCAAAAACGAGTGGTGCTTTCTTACCGCCATCATGGTTGGCAAGCAAACAATAATTATTTGATACTACGAGTTTATCACTACATATATTATTTCCCTACGAGTTTTACAAAACATGAATAATTCACAAAATTGTGCGAGAGACACCTAGGAATTGTAACAAGCAAAAACCAATGCTACATCTGGGAACTGTTCCATCATTCTGTCATTCGTCATCATTGATGGGTCGATGTTCCACTTGTTTCGTTACGTCTAACTCATCAGGGCGCGACAGAGCATGAACTCATTCTGACCTTCAATTAAAATTCCGAAGAAATTAATTATATTCATATATCGCACAATTATATTGCGTCACCTATGTTCATGCTTTGCAAAACTCGGAAGTATTAAATGATATACCAGAATGAATTGTTTTGTAAATCAATAAGCACTCAAATAATAGGTTTGGTAATTTACACGAACGAATAAGTGAAGGCACTTAGATGAGGATCATAAAAATCTACTTATTGTTGCATTTCAGAAATTTTAAACGAGTTAACAAATCGCAACCGAAAGGAGGAATCAAAAAGTCCAATTTTATCATTAACAAAGAAATTTCAGAGAACAATTTATAATTAACAAAGTTTAGGATATGTCCACAGTATAACATTGGCTTGCACCTACTAAGGCGTTTAGTAATTGACGGGTTTAAAATGGCCGGAGGGGTCTATGGCGCTTTGCATCCTCTCAGCTTAATAGCAATGCCTGATCCGCCAGGGTTCAAATCCTAGTCAGGAAGGTCACTGTTTCATTTACTTCAGGGGCACATAGTCTGTTTTTAGTGTTATTAACCCGTAAGGATGTTAGTAAGGCCTCAAATAACTGAGGGTCTCATTAGGGTTAGAACAAATGGTTTCTGTAATCTATTCCTGTTCCTGAATCTTGACACCCTAACAGGTTGAAATCATGAACATGAACATTCACTCAATTTATGTTTAAGAGGGTCAACAATAGCCATAACTGGTAAGAGGTAACAAGGTCCAAATATTAACCAGATTTAAACATAAGGAAATAGGATTTCGGTTGCAAATGAAACACAAGTACTCCAGAATGCACATAGTAATAGACAGAAATGCTAAGCAGAAACATTCATTCATCGTTTTTAGCATTCATTTTAGCATATTTTTATCATGAAAATGAAGATTATTTTTGAGTTCGTGTAAGTTCACAAAACTTACTGATAAGAGGGATAACTAGGTTTGTATTTAGGTTTAAAGTAAACAAAGGTAATTATATTGCGGTAGTAAATTAAAATATGCATAATAATGAGCATAGTAGTAAACAAGGAATAGAACCAGTCATCAAGGAATGAAACTTGTGCATGTTACTTCTTAAACATTTCATTTTTGATGGCTCAACATATTGTCATGTTCTTGCTTGGAGTCATGTTATGGTAACCTAAAGATCTTGAGGTGTGTGTGAATGTCTGTTATTCATGTGGGTTAAACACAACTTGTATCCAGTGCTAATGGTGATATAGTAATAATAATTGTTAAGTAAACAATTGAATAAACAGTTAGAGACATTGTTTATGCCATATTACGACATACAGATAGAGTTCAACAAGTGTATAAAAGTAAATAAAGTTTAGTAAACAAAAACTTCATTAAGAAAATAAAGAGACAAAACAAAAGGTTACTTTTCTGTTATAACCTTATGATTAAGATAAAAAGATAGGGTTTTCTCTCACCTGTACGGGTTCTTCGGCAAGTTCGAAGACAGGAGGCGGTGCAGTCGACGACGAAGGCCTGTCCAGGTCGAAATACCTGGGTGAGGCCATAATCGGACCACGGGTCAGGTCGGTGGCATGTCCTGTAAACGCAACAGGCAGACCTGGTGGCGGATGGGCCGGGGGCCTCAAGACAACACACCCAGTCGGCTCCTTCCGCCCCCGTTCGGTATAACTCGGAGATCGATACTCACACACTAGACCCTTACCTGCACTAACACTGCACTTGCTTTCCTTATACCCCAATAACTTCTTAAAACCAATCGGAAAATTGAATAATAATCGGCTTATTTATTCTGCCTTCTGACCCTATCCGACACTAAGTTAATAAATAATTTCTAACCCACGGGGCACAAATAACCCTTTTAAGAACTTAATAAATTTTAATATATTAGAGAATACTTGTAAAATATAACAAAGTCTCTATTATTTAAAATAGAAACAAGTTAAATTAAAGCTTTAAGCTTGCCCTGAAAACAGTTTCACACTTAATATTTAACGTCCATTTCCTTAAATAATTTACTTTTTAAAATAGTTTATAATCATTTTCACATTTACAATTAAAGTTTAAGTTTCAGTTAGAAATTTCAAAAGTCAATATTTTAAAGTAGCGACGACAGCCATAGATGTATTAAAAGACTCTTTCTATTCAGAAAACTTCCAAACAAATTAGAAACGCTTTTCATCAAACATTTTTTCATATCTTAATAAAAAGTTTTAAAAGTTTGACGTGACGACATTTAGATGCGACCCATGGAAATAACCATTAAAATCTAATCAGTTTTTCCTCTCATAGGACTTGAGCCAAGTTTCGTTAATATTGGATCAACCATTTAAGCTCTGGTGTGTACACAAGAAATGTGTACAGTACATCCATACACTACACACATCCATACATACATATTTTTTTATTTTCTAGATCTGTAGGTGCTAAACGTTGATATGTGATAAAAAAAGAGTGAGTGCTACATTCTTTGCTATTATAATGCTTTCCCTCTTTTTAGGAGATATATTTTAGGAAAAGATATATTTTAGGACGGCTGTAAAGTGTCTACTTTACAGCCTCAAAAATGTCAGTAAAGAACGGATTAATTGATAAGGCAATAAAAATATTTACGTCCCCCGGCTGTAAAATTTTATTTTACAAACCGCTACGCAAATTGGTGAGTAAAGTAAAATATTTATTTTATTTTATTGACTGCACCCCCTAGTTACATAATCTACTAATAGAGTAAGCTACTTGTTACATTAAGTAAGTACTGACGTATAAATCAGTAAGTTAATTGGGACCAAACCAAAAAAATAAAATATTAAAGGACAAATAACACTAGAATATAAAGGGAAGTATTAAATACGACATCTGGAACAGATATTACTGCACATGTTGAGCAATAGCATGTTTCTTTTGCCTTGTTAGGTTTACGTGTTTGTGAGGTCCAAGGAAGTCATTAAAACATAAGAAATAATTTTAAAGCTAATTATATAGTAACCTTACAAACTAATGAATCTTCTAACTGTTTTATAGCTGTTTCAGTAGCTATTTGAAGATTTTGTGGACAAGTTTTCGTTTCTAGCTTTTTTCCTTCAATGGATTTAGAGCCCATGTACCATGGCCTAATTCTAAAATTGTTTTATTTTCAAGAATATCTTTATAGATAGATATACGAAGTTATACATGAATAATATATTTTTATAAATAATAGTGTCTATTGGGTTGATTTTGTGCGAAACAGATCTAAGAAAATCTTCTAGAGTTATTATCGTACAACGAAACGGTTAGAAACTCTATTATGATCTTACATATAATAATTATATACTAGACGTTTCGTTGTCCGACAATAACTCTAGACGATCATCACAGATCATGGCAAAATCACACACAAAAATCAAGCTAAAGGACACCTCGACAATATGTATATATATTTAGAAGTAACAATCAAAGCGGAATCGACCCTTACCAGCGAACTTCCTCATAAGCATAATTTTTATTAAATATTCATTGAAAATTAATAAATCAGGTACGAGGTACAATTGAACTTTTTCTGGATTACTAAACTAAACGATGTTTCATGAATCATCGCAGTACGTAGTTTTTAAAATTATTTATAACTAAAGTTTTTTGTGGTTGATTTTCCTTTAGAACAGGGTTTAAAAAAAAGTATTGCAAAAAAGTTTTTATTAAATTGGAGTTTTTTCTTTTGTCAAATAATTCTTAGAACCGAATAAACGAAAAAAAAAGAAAACAAAAGATCTGGAAAAAAGGGTAACTAAAAAAAACCGAATAGTTTAAAATCGGTTTTTTAAACATCAAGAAACCAAACTCGAAATGTGAGGTTTAAATTGCCGACAAAAGAAGATTTTTGTTGCTGAAGAAGGAGCAGAGTATCGAATATGGAGAGAGAGAAGGAAATAAGGAAATTAGCATTAAAGAATCTTCTAAAGAGAATTTAAGATAAAAGAAAATACTAAAAGATCCAGAAATTCGAAATAAAGTAACACGGCTTCTGGGATTATCTAGACATAAGGATCCTTTGCGGCTAAGAGGGATCATTCATTAAAAAATTTCTCAAAGTTTGGCCAGTTTTCTATTTTTTTAGGTACTGGCAACATTTTAATCGTCTATTCCGCACATGTAAGCCACTATATTTGTCAGAATCGCACCAACCCTCTCAGATTTTTTACTTCCATAAAAGAAGCTATGGTGCTCAGAGGCCAAAATGTTTAACTATTGCTTCGCAGGTCTCACACCATCTTAAGGGCAAAAACTCTTTCAAATCGTTCCATCTTCAACAAGTTCTTTGCTCGCTCATATTTTTTACTGCAGTTTCTTATGATTTGAATTAATGCAAACTTTAGGCCAATAACCTTTCTTACAACTAATTTTAGAATTCATTATAAATAATAAATATTAAATAATTCATTATAGTTATAATTAATTTCTTAAACTACTGTTTAATTGGATCAAATTAATATGTTAATTTACCTTATTTTATTTAGCAGATTATTTTATGCTACAATTATGAAAGAACATTCCTTTGTTGGTCAGATTTTACTTCCCTATCTACTATAAGGAGAGAAAAACATTTATATAGAGAAAAAGTTCTTGGTCTCGGAACCTTTATAGGGAAATGAAGAATCAGCTTCTACTAGATGTAAACAGGCATAGACTAGCATTTGCTTAACGCCATCATCAAAATAAGAATTTAGTATTTCAAGCTCTTAAGTATCGAAAGTTATACCAATGACTAACTTAATAGAAAGAGAGTAAAATAGGTTTTCTAAAGAGAACTGTAACTAAGTCAGAATCCTGATTCTGATGAGTCAGTATATTTAATTTAATTTTAATTCAAAAGAGCGTAAGTTTAATCAACGCTTTCCAAAATATGATGAACAGGACATTAATGCGTTCATGAACATAAAAGTACAACTCGTATTACATTGAAGCTGCTACGGAACGAAATGGCCGCCAGGATCCTAGATTTAAGGGAGGAATGTTAATACTTGAGCAAAACATGCACCAAAGTCGAACACACGGTCAACATGCTTTATCCGTCCTGAAGCAAACTAGGGGGGGGGGAGGCTTCTGTTATCGTGTGATTTCCCCTTCGTTATTGTGTAATTACTTATCCTCACCTACTACCGTAGGTATAAGGAACAGTATTGTGTTCACCTAAAAAATCCGAAAGCTAGGTTTCATCATAACTATCAGATTCAGGCATTTTCATGACGTTCTGAGTGATCTTCATTAAGTTGTCTGTCTGTATGTGTGTGATGTGTGAGTGTGTGTCTGACTGTGTGTCTTTGACACGCATACTCCCGCAATGTTTATGCTAAAGAGTTTAAACTTGGCTCAAAGTCAGTCTTTAGGTCTAATTGTGTTGCCCGGAAGAAGATATTTTTATATAATCTTAGAGCATAGTCCGGGCTGCGAACCCCGGACCTCCAGTGCCGAAATCGAGTGCTCATGCGATCAAAGCCACGGAGCAGACTGGTCAACCACCTAGTTTGCTCAGTCATCAAAAATTTAAAGAAATTGTTAAAATCTAAAATATGAGAGAGCGGATTGGCATTTGACACAAATGTACATCTACAGGAGAAAATCCTGTAGGTAAGGAGTCCTCTAAGAACTATTTATCTGGTATTGGGGTCCGTGGGGTTTTGCACTGTGCAAAACCCTGTGCTACCAGAGAACAACTTTGGGGCGTGAAGGCAGCTTATTTTCATATTTACAAGTTTTTTAATCAATTGAATATCTACTTTTGATTTAAAAAGGGATTAAATAACGATTTTGAAGAAAATAAATTCATTAACTTAATTAATACGTTACATCTCAGTAAAATAAATGAGTATAACACTCAACTTGAATATTCAGAAATCCTTAAAATACTCATTTTATAATTTTCACGAATGGCACAGTAAAATGACCACAGTATTCTAAAGAAATATTTTACAATGAATCCTACCATCTTTAAGAACTCTATGAGTCATAGACTGAAAAGAAATAAAACGAATCGTTACACTCTAACTTATACACGGAGTATATAAATAAAGCTTGGGTAATAAAATACTTTAAATACTAAGAACTTTACAGGCAACCAAGAAGTGTTAAAACGAAAAGAATAGATGTAAAGATTTACAAATTACAACATAATAGTTTCAAGAGCGTTCAATTTTGTTAAATATTAACACTAACTCACATAAAATAATTAAATTTGAAATATTTAAGGCTAATGGATTTTATTTAAAATTAATTAATGTCAAAAAATATGTAATAAAATTAAAAGATTTAATCGTAGAATAATTAAATAAATTAACATTAATTTATGTTAAAAAAATTAATATCAGAAGAATAGATGTTAATGATTTTAAAAGAACGCTTGCAGTATCAATTTTAAACTTGGTACTCTTCAATTAATATCGACTCCAGTTTGATCTAAGACAGAAACTCGTCCTTTCTAAGAAAATAAAAAATATTTAAAACGTTCAACATGTTAAATGTATATGTATTATTGTTTATTCACAAGTGTAAAATAAAAGGCAAATATATTCATTAAAAATACATTAAGTTGCACATGACACATCCATTAACACAGGTTTAGATGCAACACGCCTACAAGTTCTTTTGAAAAGGCAGAGTGGATTCTTTTTAAATATAATGGATTTGAAATTGTCTCTAATAAGACACATGCATACATATTTCATTATTGTATATTTCAATACATATTTTATTATTATTTTTTTGTCTGTAAATAATAATGATTTTTTGATAATGGTTTTTAGTTTACTTTACTATATTAATGGTTAGATATATTACAATAATAGAATTCTACATACGCACCATTGCATATATATTGTATTATATATAATTTTAATATTCAGGCATAGCTTGATTGATACCGAAAAAAGAAACAATGGAGTTTAAAACTGAAACGTGTCTTTAAAATCAATTATTTTTCAATTTTTAATTATCATTAAAAATCAATTTTAATAATTATTTTAAAATAATTATTGTTCATACATGACTTACCATTATTCTTTTATTCTAAACATGAAAAACTTGTTGACAACTAAATATAACAAACCTTGATAATTATACGTATTGTCGGTTTCTTGAAAAGTCACAACACCTAGAAAAGTGCCACAATAGGTGTTTGGTACTTTCGATCATTTATATTTTCAATCAACAGTGCGACGAACGCTCTAAAATTGGAACATCTAACAAAACAAATCTCGTTTATTCGTATTTATTAACCCTACTAATACACAAAGGAAACTTACACACTTTAATTCGTGCTTCCCGTTTATATTATCCCGGAATATCGTATCCCCGGTAATTTAAACCCACCCACCTTCTTAATAATTCGAAATTCGCTATACAGCAAATGGTTTATATGATCCCTTGAAATACAATTGCAATTAACCTGTTTAAAAATTATAACTAATAAAAATGTAAAAACCTTAATGTTATCAGCGGAATAGATCGATAGTTGGTTGAGAAATTCGCTGAGCAAACTACAGTTATCCATGATTACTATCAATCCTCCAGTCTAAAACACAGAAAACAGACAAATTTCAGTAATCAACACTGTTCCTGTTCAAAAAAAATATTGTAGAATTAAAGTCGTTCTTTTTCTAATAGTAATTATGGAATTATATAAAAAAGACGTTTCTCTCTTAAGAAGAAATCAACATTGATATATTTGCTTAATTAAATTGATAGACGATTTTAGGACAATATAAATATTTTAATCCAAGAAGATATTGAATTTCAAAATTCACTACAGTAAAATTAATGGGCGGAGGTCTGCAAAGCAAGCGAATTTCCTTGGAATACATAAAGCACAACACTCTATTTCATGCTCGAGTTTCGATTTATACTCTTCTGATCGATTCGCAACACTTATACTGATTAAAAGTGTGAAATAACGTTTAATCCGAACGCTATATAAATCTATGCTTATCCCTGAAAATCCAACTGACAACAGATCTGTCCAACACGTGCTCTTTGACAAATCAGCTTATGCTTACAGTTTAAAATTTCTATACATCATAGAACCCGTTTTCTCTCCCAATTTCCTTACAGTCTTACAATTTACCTGGTATTATCCACGCATCATTAACTAATTATGCGTTAATTAGAGGTCGTAATGACACCAGCTCGGTTTTATTCGATTTAGCAACCTAAAATATTTAAAATTAGAAAATTTAATTAAGAGACGTTTGAATTTTGAATTTTAACATGTCTTTTGAAACAGCAGATATTTAGATTTAAGTGAATTTTAACCAACTTTTCAAAAGCTTTTTACGTCGGAGACCAACACCTACTTCAAATACTTGAAGGATTTGTGGTTGCAATAATTTTAACATCAAGTATAATTAAACTAAACAGTAAAATTAAAATAAAATACACTTAAAATTTAAACAAAATAATCTCTCATGTTTCAACAATATTTTCAAAATTGTTTACAACATTATCTCATACATTTAGTTTATTTTCTTAAGTATATAAAAAAAATTGAGACAAATATTTTGTTTTTTAACTGAAAAACAACAAGTTTCCCTTTTATTTCCCCCTCCCCCTCCCCCTCCACACTCTATCACACAGCGTATAATCTATTTATGTGATAAACTTTTTTATTTTTGTTAAAAATTACACATCAGAGCGGAAATACAATGGTGATAATGTATGACGGGGAAAAATAAGGGCAAAAACAAACTAGACAGTAGGGAGTGAGATAAACAGAGATTTCAAACAGAATTACTCGATAAAATAAAAGATTTAAGTCACATAGTGATAAAGTAAAAAGTGAAAAAAATTAAAGAAAAAATAAGTTCATGAAAACAGAGTAAAAGGGAAAGCAGGAAGAGACAATTTTATTTACGACTAAGAAAAATATGAATAATCGTACAAAAGGAGTAACAACGTTTTTCTAATACAGCTGACGTGTTTTCTTAGAATTAAATTTAACTGTATTCTTATAAACAATTAAGCTGATTTCTATATCATTTGATATTAATTAGTTTAATATGAATAGTTGACAATATATAATTGCGCGAGAGTCACCAAGGATATGTAACAAAATCTGGGATTTGTTCCATCATTCGTGATGGCTCGACATAATGTAATGTCACTCTGTTTAGACCTCGTTAATGTCCACTCTGTTTAGACGTAATGGCTCGACATAATGTAATGTCCCACTCTGTTTAGATGTAATGGCTCGACATAATGTAATGTCCCACTCTGTTTCGATGTGATGGCTCGACATAATGTAATGTCCCACTCTGATTCGATGTGATGGCTCGACATAATGTAATGTCCCAATCTGTTTCGATGCGTCTACTCATCATGGCGTCGATATAGCCTGAACCCACACTGACTTTTAATTGAAATTCCGAAGAATATAATGTAAAGACTTTATTAAAAAATAACGATGCTCTCTTATCGTCATCATTCTTGGCAAGCAAAACATTACAATAGCATTCCATTTTTCTTGTTACATTTCCTTGGTTCCTCCCGCACAATTATATTGTGTAAGCTAATTTTACTGAACAAAAGTAAACTAGACGCTAAAAGGTGCACTGCAATCGGGTATAATTACATTGAAAACTACGGAGCACTATTCTGTCATGATAGAAATCTCTTAACTCACTTTCATATTGCTTAATTTTATTTTCCTCAATAAATTTGATAAGAACTGAGATTCTGGACAGCTAGCTGAAATAATAAAATTTAAGTAATGAAGTCTTAGCACCACAGTCTTATATATAAGACTGTGGTCAATATATATAAATAAATATACATACATATGTGTGTGCGTATTCTAAAGAATATCACAAAACGTTTGGTCCATTCAAACTAGAGGTACGTAAAATATAGATACTATATTTTTAGCGCTTACCCAGAGCTTTATTGTTTTACCATTATACTATTAAAATACAAAATAGTAATAATAAGACTAACTGAAGCTAAGTAATAGGCGTTACATGTTTTAAATATAAAATAATATATAAAGTAATATATTTTAAACACTAAAATAAAAAATATTCTGACGCGGTGGTCCGCATGCCGGACGATATTCCTTTGGAATGCGTGTTTCCGTGTTTAACAATCCATTTCTCGTTTAAGTTTCCGGTATATGCTTTACAACTTGAGCACTTGGTTTCATTTTTTTTTCTGCATTTTTTTAAATGCGTAAAAGGTTTAAGGGCATCTCCTTTGAAAAATATAGGAAAAGAGAGTAATAAGGAATGCTTTATTGTTAAGTAACTGTTACGAAGCATAAACCAAATACTTAAACAAGATATGGATTATGCACCTTAGGTACTCTAAGTGCTCAAATCGGTCCCGGACTGGTTTCATTCGATTCAGCGCCCCAAAAAACTTTGAAATCGTCAAGCAACTTATATGTGTATTTTATCGTGATAAGGGGCCTCTAAAACGGATTTCGGGCTTATTCCCGGGTCCGATTGCTGCTATGGCGCCTATCCCATTAGCTAATTTTTTCCACAGGTGAAATTTACTAAAAAGCGAATTTTCTAATGAAAATTCGCTAGAAGTGAAACGCTACTTGTCCAAAACACAGTAAGTAGTTATCTTTTTACCAATTAGTATTTTATGCCACCAAAGAAAGTAAAACAAGTGATTCTCCCTCACAGCACAGGCCAAGCCTCTAGTGAGGAATATTCTCTAGATTAATTAATTAGTAAAATTAAAAATTGTAATTTTTATTAAATAAAGAGAAATTTAAAAAAAAAATTGGTTAATTACGGTTAGTAAATATCTCTTGAGTATTCTACTAATATAATATTTTATAAATATAAATTAAGAAAATCTTCTATAAATTAGAATATCGAGGAAGTAATTATTATACAATATTGAGTTAAAAAATGTAGGAATATAAACATAGGTAGAAAAAATAAAGTAAACAATAGCATGTATAAGACACTATAGACAGTTCTGTCTATGCATGTTGATATTAGTGATGTTGCACACTATACTAATTTATATTATTATAGGTTTAAGAAAAAATTTCAACCAATGGTATAATCAGGTATAATGGTTTATTTTTTATTAAAAATTTAGAATTAAATAGAAGATTGAAAGAGCAATTCTTGTAAAATATGATGAGCAAACGAAATATTGCAGAGATAAATATAGCAAGTAAACATAGAGGTAAAAATTAGAAGAGATAAGGGAAGGTAGAGTACATGCAAGTAGTTGATGTGAAATAGGGAGGGTTATTATTTAGAAAGTGATATTAAAGGGGTGAAATGGAGAGTGATATAGAGGGTGGGATTGACAGGGGGGGCGAGACTATGGAGGCGCCACTAACCCCCCCCCCCCACCGCTAGTAAGAAGTTACAAAAGTACTAAACCCTCAGGGGGGGAGATCGATAACTGAAATGGCTTGAGGGAGGGGCAGTACTGGCCCATTACTGGAAACAATGCCTCGGGTAGAGAGCCCCCCTAGTTCAGATCAATCGGCAAAGACCACAAACAATTTACAGATCCACCCTCCTAGCTCTCTTCATCAACCCCTTTGAAAAACAACTCTCACTATATTTCCAAGAAAAACAAAGAAAAAGAAAAATTCTGAGATTTTATTTTCATTTTTTAAAAATATCTTAAAATAAAAGAAGAAAAAAATACATTTATTAAAAAAAATTTAGGGGGTGTGAAAAAAGGTAGTAGCTAAGAGTAGTGCGGAAAGGGGTGCACATGTGACATTTGTGAATCCCTCCCTAGAAGAAAATAAAGAGGGGGTGGTGGGGGTGGAGGGTGGATGTAGTGGGGGGCACTATCGAGCATCAATTGGTTCGGCGTGGTTGCGCAAAAGCTCAGTCAGTTGCTACTCGATCGCCGCTTTATACGCGTCGCATGCTCTATCTCCTATATACCGCGCTTTTTCTTACACCTTTTTCAAAATAAAAATCGTTTCCGATCATTTTTTCCATTTGATTTTTTTATAAGACAATTGAAATAAAGAATTATATTTTTGTAGTGATACTAGTCTTTTAGTAAGAAGTGATAAATGATTTTTTGACTTGTACTTTCGATACATTACACCTGATTAAGTGTTAAATTTAACACCTTCATTTGGAGACACTCTATGGCTATATTTAAAACTCTGTAAGTTAATTTCTTTTTTAATTATTTGTAATAATTACAAACAAAATAATTTATTTGAAAATAAAATAATTTAATTTATTGTTTGAAGCAATTAAGTATTACTTCATAAATATTTAAATCACTTAACAACATTATAGTCTATCCTAAATGACAAAGCATTCAAAACAACAATTACAAATGTAAAATTGTGGAATCATAAAATGATAACAAATAGAGCAAACTTAAAATAAATAAATACAATAAAAAACAAACAAAAAAATTAAGAAAATAAAGAAATACACCAAATAATAACAAATAAAAAACACTACAAACAAAATATTAATAGAATAAATTAAATTGTTCAATGATTTGATTATATATTACTGTTAATTTAGATGCATGTTGTATTAAATTTAATTTATTAAAGAAAGATACATAAGAAGAATTATAAATATAAAATTTAAAACAAATGCTTAAAATCAATTGGCGATTTCTTATATTTTACATAAAATAATCGTAATTTATTTGTTTATATTTGTTCGACTAATGTTCATATTATTCTGTATTAAACGGGAAACCTAAATAAACCATTATTTTATGAACACAGAATAAAATTATTTTTAGTAAATAATTAAACCAAACTTTCGATTTAATCTTAAATTATAAAACAAATACGTAAAACAAAATTTAATTTATAAGGTTATTGGAATAAAAATGTAAATAAATCATGATAATGTTTAAGCTATTTTATAAAATAAGACAATTTTTGAATTTATAAATTATGTAAAAGTATAATAGATTTAATATAATACAATAAGTAAGATCAAACAAATTAATCATAAATAAAAGAATAGATTACTAAATCTAATACGGCTAGAGAAAGCAGAATAGTAAATGAAAGAATGATATGACGTAAAAGTAAATGTAACAGCTAAAATCTAAAATAATTATAAATGTAACAAATATGAAATTGTGAAAATTCAAGGCGGAGGAATTGGAGAAATGAAGGCGTAGAGTAAGGGAGAGAATTGTAAGATAAATATGATAGTGTTATCAGTATCGAACCTTAGAGTGAGGGTTTTTCACCCCTAGGGTTATCCTCCCTTTGCCTTGCCATCCCCCTCTGAGAAAGGGCTTTTACTAATTAATTCTGCGGCACTACTACATATTCTCCCTATTTAATCGATAAAGATTTTACAGTATTTACAAATTACCAACATTCGAATTATTCTATAAAATTCATTAGAAGAATATTTCATTTGTATTTTCTAAGTTAGAATTCATACAAAAAATATTTGATTTTTTTACAATAAAAATGCAAACAGTCTAATTAGTAACTGATGAAAAAATTGCAAGCATTTATTTCAACAATCACATGAACTTTTTCTTGAATTTACGATTTGCAACAATTTAATAAAAATGTTTTATCCTTAACACACATAAGTAATTCTGTAACAATTAATCTATTACAGCATTTGTTTTAACACAATTAGATTTATTTCAAGAAATTAATTAGTTATCAGAAATAATATCAATATTATTCATCTTTTGAGTTCTGGTTCATTCATTTATTTTTCGCAGTATGCATACCAAATAGTATAAAATAACACTATTGTTTTAACAATAACACCTACGGAAATCCAAAATGCTAAGCAACATGTCAGTAAAATAGATAAATTACGTAAAACACATTTTAAAAAGCATCTAATTCACTCGCTATTAAATTTTCTTTTCTGTTTAAGGCGAACACTACACTTTTCGTATATTTACGGGTGTACGTGTGGAATAGTAAAAATGATTACTATTTTTAGTCAAGTATTATTATTTATTTATTTTCACGGCGTGAGCCATTAAAAAAAAAACATAAATATAGTATACAGTATTAAATAAATAAAAATTTAACACAAAACAAAAAATATAATAATATTCAGAAATCAATATCATGTAATTGTAAATCGTAAAATCAATAATTATTGTTTAATGTTGTAAAAAGAACACATGCATAAATAATAAGAATGCGAAATACAAAAATTGATCCATTACAATTTTTCTAAACTTAAGATTTTAAAAAATGTATGGATTCGTCTTTTGTATTTTACACACAAAATAATATAACATCCTTAAATTAAAAGAATAATCATATTCCGCTCAAAATATGAGTGAAAACAAATATAAACAATAAACAGTAAAGTTATGAAAAGTATTTAGATTAGGTAATAAAATTACAATAATTTTTAATAACTAGACTTAATTTTTGTAAAGCTTAAGAAAAACTCTTTACTGAAGCAATTCACTTAATTTATACTAACTCCCCTGCATTCAGCAATAAAACACAATCACAGCTAGTTAAAAGCCTAGTTGTTTGCTGAAAATATCATTTGCAGGAGAGGTATTTATTTATTCATTTTATAAGTGGAGTTCTATTTAACTCTGAAACCACAAAATAAAAAAAAAACCAGTACGAAGTACCTCGAAACTAATCTTAACCACAACGAATTCGCCATTCCTGACTACTTCGTAGTATTCCCAGAGATCATCCATCCAGGCAATAAACTCGCTCGATGCTACTTAACTTTTATGATCCAATAACTATAGATATAATTTCCGTATTGAAACGAAACTTAGTATATTAATTTATAACGAAAGGGGAACACTTACACCAAATGTTAACTGAATTCGATTAATATTATTTTTACATTTTTAATATTTTTTTTAAAACGTACACATGTCATTTGATAGAAACTGAACTAAAGGTGATGACATAAAACTTAGCGTATATCTTGGTCTTATGTTTTACAACATGCCAGTCTAATCTTTAATGAAAATCTCTTTTCTAATGAAAATACGCTAAAAATTAAACTTTTCATATTGTTCTTATATTTTTTTTATTTAAGGTTGTTTATGTAGACTGATGTTTAAACAGCTAAGTAAAATAAAATTTTAGAGTTCAGAAACTACAATACTCATGCTTATTAAAAATAGACTTCACAAATCTGAAAACTCTCAAAATAGTAGTAAATAATACTATATAATTATATTTAAACTTTATTTAATTGAAAATTGTGCTCTAACTTTCGTCTGCTCAAGATTTAGTTTAGATTCTTTTACTTGCTTAACATTAGAGTAATATTTATTTGATATTGTATAGTATTTAATTGAATAATATTTAATTGTATACTCAATTAATTACTGTGCTCCAACTTTCGTCCATTATAAGTTAGTAATTATGTAAATCAGTAAGGCTTCTTTTTAATTAAGTATAAATCAATTTATAAAAAGCGACAAAGCTTTAATATAAATATTTTATTTTTTCATTATCAATAATATAAAATAAAATAGTATTAAATGCAATATTCTTAAAATATTATTTATTAAATAGCAAAATTGAAAATAGATTTAAGTATACTGCTGAAACAACTAATACTGCGTAAAAATTAAATATGTGAATCATACATGATACATTATAATGACATCAACTGATTTAATTTTTGACCAGAAAATTAATTATAAATAATTTACAAGTGCTAGTAAAACATAATAAATATAATCTTAAATATAAAGTTTAAATATCTATAAAACTTAAAGATATTCCGGATATATATATATATATATATATATATATATATATATATATATATATATATATATATATATATATATATTATAATCCGGAATATCCTCATTATTACTGTGAGATTTGGATTATTATTTATTGTATAAAATATAACCTTATTTAAAAAAAATCGACTCTTCGATATAAATAAATAACCCGTGAGCTTAAAAATTAAAATTCCTTTCGCCAAAATAAATAATGAAACGATTTTTTTTTAAATACGAAAACATCGTATTAGCTATATTTATTACCGTTTACCAGGTACTTCATATTAACTTACTAAAAGCCCTAGTCAAATTGTTCGCTACTATATTTATGTAGCTGTAACGTCAATCACATGTCAAGCGTTTGTAAGAAGGGAAGAAGAAATTACATAATTTTCTACTTTGACAAGATGCCTAAGTCTATTTAAGCCTCGTTAACAGGAATTTTTCTTTATTCTCTTGAAGTAAATTTAAAGTACTCTTGAAAACGCAATGGTATCTGCTTAAGAATAGATAAAAGCAATAACACATTAGCTTACAATAGAAACAACATAATACATCAAGCTTACAATAGAAACGAACCAATTGAATATATAAAAGCAATAATACATCAGCTTACAATAGAAACGAACCAATTGAAATATATAAAAGCAATAATACATCAGCTTACAATAGAAACGAACCAATTGAAATATATTAAAAGCAATAATACATCAGCTTACAAAGAAGAACCATTGAAATATATAAAACAATAATACATCAGCTTACAATAGAAACGAACCATTGAAATATATAAAAGCAATAATACATCAGATCAGCTTAAAGTAGAAACAAACTAATTGAAATATATAAAATCAATAATTTTAATAAATAATAGTAATAATAATAATAAATCAATAATAGCTTAAGGACGGGAAATAATGTTTTTTTAACAGCTTAAAGCTAAAGACGAAATTGTATAATTGTTTGTCCAATTGTCTAATATCCAACTCTATATTGGTCACTAGGTATGTATAACAGGTAGAAGGGTTGTTGTTATTTTTTCACCCCTCTAGAGAGAGGGGAGTGTAAAGATGAATGAGACAAGCTAGCGGGAGGGGGTAGAGCAAGAGTAGGAGAGAGGTCGAGTTTCAGATAAGGGGGTGAATTTTTCCCCTTTAAAAAAAACTTGCAAGCTTTTTTTGTAGAGAGAAAAATCTAGAGTAGTAGGAAAGGGGCATGATAAACGAATTTAAAAAACTTTTTTCTTTTATTCTTACTTAGTATAAAGAATTTTGAAACCTTGGATATATATATATTCAACTATTACACAACTTCAATGTTATTTTATAGTACAACGCATTAAAAACAGAAGCTTACAATTAAAAACAAGCTTTCGTGAGCAGTCCCTTCGTCGGGTAAAACATACAAAATATATATAATCATTAATTGTACAACGATAAGTCGTGTCAAGCATAAAATGTAATTAGAACTATGGTTTTGTGAGCTAAATGGCTCGAGTGCACTCGTAAGTATTAAGTTAATATTAAGTTTTATAAGAAGATAAATAATTTTAAGGACAAAAAAACCTCAGATTTTTTTTGGAAATTTAAATCAAACATTAATTTGATATACTAATTTATTTTAAGAACATAGGTCATTTTATTCTCCAAGTATACACATTGTTTAATATTTTGTAATTAAGGAACGAATAAACTGTTAAATAAATTCGTTATTTCAAGTATTAGTGTAACCAAATGCTCGACTACAATGAGGAATGAGAAGCAAAAATGTTTGGATACACAAAACGCTTTAGGAGTGAAAAATAAAAGAGAAAGGGTAAAGTGAGATACGTGAGGGGGGGGGGAGTAAAAAGCTGAATCCAATAAAACCAAATAAAAACACCTCTACACCTCGTTTTTTTCCCAACAGCAATGTATCCACCCCCGGCATGTGCCACCCCTGGCGTGTACCTCCCCTCGCATGTGTTTAAATCGCATCCCCACACATCCAGGTGGAAAAACACACCTATTACACAGGTTACAAATCACAAATCAACCCAGATTTACCCTTTATTTCTCTCATTTTTATTTAAATCTCTCTTTTTATTCGGAATAACAGGAACAAATACTTTCGATTTTTCCGTGTATTTAAAGCAGAAAAATAATGGCCCTTTAATTTTTGTTTCGATAAAATATTGTGCAATTTAATTTATTTTTTGTAATTTTATTACTATTCAATAAGGATAAAGAATTGAAGTTTTCATGATCTTATTTAATAGAATATAATTTAACTTAATTTTATACTCTTAAATATAATATAACATTATTATCCAATATTTTATACTCTTAAAAATAATAATAGAAACATTATTTATCCAGTTATATTTTATACTCCTAAAAATAATAATAGAAACATTATTTATCCAGTTATATTTTATACTCCTAAAAATAATAATAGAAACATTATTTATCCAGTTATATTTTATACTCCTAAAAATAATAATAGAAACATTATTTATCCAGTTATATTTTATTACTCCTAAAAATAATAATGAACATATTTATCCAGTTATATTTTACCGTTAAATAATAATATACACATTATTTATCCAGTATATTTTATAAAAATGTATACATAAACTATTTCTATTTGTCGAACTAATTATTAGGTTATATTAACATTGTATAAAACGGATAATATGACTCAGGATTGGTGGGATTCGCAAACCGCACTCTCAGTTTTTACCATTTTTAGCGAATTTTCATTATTAATTTATAATGTTGGTATAATAATGGGGAAATATTGTGTTTTCCAAAACCGGGATTTTACCTGAATTATCCGTTTCAGGTGTTTTAAGATCTTCCGAGTGGTTTTCCCAAAGCAGTCTGTAGCTGTAGCTCTCAGCGTATTTATGATTGAGAGTGCAAACTTGGTACTAAAATCAATCTTTACGTCTCTTGCTATCTGGGTAGTATTTTTTATGACGTGATTAACTAGCATTAATGACGACAAAAAAATTCGAAATTTCGTAAAAATTGGGAAATATTTTTATCAATATCAGTTTTGGTAGGCATGTAGTAATATATAAGAGCAAAATATATGCTAAATTTAAACTCATTATCAGCATTAGTTCAGTTTTTATCAAATTTTATACGTTTTTTTATTGAGTCAAAATTTACTTCAAACATATCTCTTTGTTGTAATAAATAAGTTTCGTTTAAATACAGCAACTATATCTACGGGTTTTGTTGGATCAAAAAAGTTAAGTAACATTGAGGGAGGTCAGTTTCTGGATGGTGACGGCTGAAAATAAAACTAATGTATTTACGATCTAAGGATGAGCGAAGCGAGTCCAAAGTAGTGAGGATAAGCGTAGGGAATCCAATTTAGCGGGGAAAAGTTGTATTTATTATTAAAGATCAATAATTCATTCCTTACTTAATTAATTTTTACATTTTAAGTACACACCGCGAATTATTTCATTTTAGATTTTAGTTCATAATTTAAACCCATATAAATAATATAGTTCAACAGAAATTTACGGAGCCTTTTCATGATTTCTAGGAACGCTAATGAATACTAGCGCCTTCTCTTTGTGCAAACAATGTCGCTTTTACAAAATAAGGACGAACAGTATTATTAAACCGACAAGGCCCTAATTCGATACGTTTTATCATTTAATTTTACGAATGATTTTGTAAAATTTCTATAAACGGTGGGTTTCCTTATAATTTTTTTTGGTAATTAATACAAAACAGCTAAATTTCATCCTTTAAACTTCAAAAGTATGACTATTCAAAATTAATGAGTAATATATTTTGAGTGTTTTTAATATTAAAAAGACTTGATTAATTTACTGATATGTATTTAGATACGTACGCAAATCAATAATGATATCGAACTTGTGCGATACTTGTAACGCGTGTTTTATGTAAAGGAGATCTGGAATCTTGAGCACTATTTTAGGTAGAAGAACATAACATAATAGAGTAAGACCTACAAAATAAATACAAGTCCTAAACTATTCTAGGATTGAAGGGATGGTATCCTTTTAAAAATAAATTACCAAAAGCTCAAAAACAAAAGTCGCTATCATAAGTACTCGTTTAAATATGTCGAATAACAAATTAATTTTTTTCATGAATGTGAGTTTTGTTGTTGATTAAATTAATTATTTTCTTTTTTATTGCTCAAACTAAAGTTAATAAAAATAAGTGTAATAATAAGATTATGGGTGGTAATACTGTGGATTTAGATTAAAATTTAATATAATTTTTTGATCAACCAATTTCAAATAGTCTCTCTATATTATACATTTTTATACATATTATACATTTGAGCTTTTTTCTCCCTTCTGAAGTTAAAATCTTTTCCTTTCCGGAAGAGTAAAATGGCTTAGTTCCCAAAGCGTAAATTAATAACACGGCTTCGCCTCGGGAATAAAATTTATGATTACCTCGGCTATAAACAGGAATCAAATTATAGGTATTTTAACTTTGCCTCAAAAATCCATGCTTAGGGAGTTATGTCTAACTTTCTCTCTTTGTATGTACGTATTTCTATCATTATTATATATTTCTTTTACTTAACAAAAAATGTATATATGTTAAAAGCCAGTCTTTTTCTACTAAAAAATTAAAAATTAACAACATTTTTATAAATATTAAATTCTAACAATAACGCTGAGTAAGAGAAAGTTTTTTAAATATATTTTAATAATATTAATTTAATAAATTATATATGAAAACTGTTCACTTAAAAGGTTATTGTCTATTACAATAAAAATAACAAGCTGATATTCATTTTATGTAATACTGTTTTTTTAATTTGGTTTTATTTTTATTTTAAGATGGTACACAATACCTATTAGTATTCCGAGATGTACACTAGTACAAGAGAAAGTACTAAGGTATTAAAGGGTCAGAATAGACCTACAATTATCAGTTTTTTGTACCACTTTTTTCTGTTTTGTTTCTTGTTTAACCTTAAATAAATTAAAGATAAATAGAATTCTTATAAACCTATGTGTAATAGAATAAAATAAAATACAAGTTTTTCAGCTTTTTTTATCGGATCTTATTTTTTTTTTAAATAAATTTTAAGACTACAAATAAATTTAAGTTTAACTTATTTATTAACCATCAAAAAATAAATCAATATAAATAAAATATTAATGAGTCTATCTGCATTTGATTGCAGAGAAAAGTCTGATAAAAGAAACATTAACACAATAGATACAAAAATCGAGTACCAGTTACCGAAACTTTGCCTCATCTCATAGGGTTCGCTCATTCTCCCTACTTCGAACTCGCTTCGCTCGTTCCAGACAGTAAATTTATACGTTTCATTCCCAGCGGTCACCCATCCAGGCACTAACCACGTTTAATGCAGATTTATGATTTGTGATCCAACAAAAATCATGGATATACTTGTAGTATTGAAACGAAACTTAGTGTACTTATTTATTACGTAAAGGTATAACACTTGTGTTAAATTTGGATAAAACTCAATTAGATAATTTCCCGATTAAATAGCACAATCACAGCTATAGACTAATTTTTGTACAAAGTTTCAATTCTCTAGCATAATTACACTGGGAGCTACGATGATAGCTCATAAATACAGACAGACAACTTTGTGAAAACCACTCAGGAGGCTTTAAAACACCAGAAATGGATAATTCCGGTGACATCCCGGTTTCGAATTTTTTTCGCAAACACAATACTTTTTCTATATACCTACGGTATATATAAAAGTTAAAATACTCTCTCCACAAAGTATATTTACACAATCAAAGCCGACCTTTAACCTCATTGGTCATCTTAAAGGCCGGGAAGAAGAGAATTAAGAAGTAGTTGACTCTTTATAATAACTACTAATACAACTTTATACACTTCTTCATAATTCTCTTCTTTCCGGCTTTGAAGATGATCAATAGGATTAAAAGTCAGCTTAGATTGTGTAAACTCAGTGGAAGGATACTTATTTGCATTTATTATTGATATCCCCTCCAATGGGTTTATATCTTTTGAATGTATTATAAACACAGCTAATAATTTGTTTACATATGTTACAGGAGGATAAAAGAAGAAACAATTCCAGCGGCATCATAACACAACTACAATGATTCCCAAAAGGACTCTTATATAATCAATGATTTTAGAAATTATATTTTATTTAATTTAATCAACATTTTTGAGACTAAAGTCAAAAATAGACCGGTTCAAAATTGATTGGGAAAGTAAAATAGTGGACAAGGAGATGGGGAGCATCGGGGGCGGCGGCGAGCAGCAGTACTCGCTGAGGTGGAATGATTTCCACTCTAGCATACTCTCGTCGTTTAGGCATCTTCGAGATCAGGAAGATTTCGTCGATGTCACGCTCGCGTGCGACGGATGCCAGTTCACAGCCCATAAGGTTGTGCTATCGGCATGCAGCCCCTACTTCCGCACTCTACTTAAGGCAAGTATACTTTATAATCATTTTAATTAGTTTCTCAAATGAAACTTTAAAACTAAACAAGCGTATTTCCTTCCAAACAAATTCGTTAATGATTTAGGCCCGTATTTAAAGACATATTCCTTCCCTAAACCCAACATTTTCCTTAAGGGCTCCTTATGGAGACCTAACATTTCCCTTGCCTAAACTATAATCCTAACATTTTCCTTAAGGGCTTCTTTAGGAAAATGTTAGGTTTAGGTAAGGAAAATGTCTTTGAACCTTAATTTACTTTAATGCTGTACTCATACTGACAGAAAATAGGTATCATATTTTTTTAAAAATCATAAATATATTATAGAAGCGTAAAAATGTGTTAATTATATCACTCGGAATAAATATTATGCAGATTAAGATAACAATATTAAAACTTTTTAACAGAATAAAGGAAGTCAACGTAAAAGACGTAAAAATTATTAAATAAAGTATGAAAAAATTGTTTAAGTGATTCTTTAGAGTTAACACTTGTTTTCAAAGTATTTACGTAACAAAACGAGATTTTTTTCAATGAATTCTTTTTTAAAAAGTTTGTGGTAGAAAGAGAGAGAGAGAAAGAATTTTGAGAGAGAGATTTTTTTTTTTTAAAAAAAAAAAAAAAAGGTTATTTTTCTTTGATGTAAAGAGTTCTTTTGTGGGTATATTTACCTTAGTGCCATACCAGGCTAAGCCTCAGCCTATTCTGCCTAAAGACTCGTGCCTGGGGATAAATACAACAGTAGCTTTTCAACCACCCTTTCAAAATCTTATCTTTACAATTTAACTCTTGTGAATCAAGATTTATTGTATTTTAAGTGCAATTTATTGAGAAAATTTTAATGCTCATAGAATCTAAGGTTGTAGCAAGGACGTTTTTTTTTAAATTGTAAATGTCTGAAATCTATTTACATTTCATATTTCAGTATACAAATTGCCACATATATTGGCAAATTCATCAATTAAGAAATGTTGCCGCATATATTAGCAATAAACAATATTGTCACATATATTATCAATTGAGAAATGTTGCCGCATATATTAGCAATATACAATATTGTCAAATGTAAACAAATTTTTAAAGAATACTACTTCTGCCATTTAAAATTGTTAAATTTAATGTTAACATTAAAATTAACTGTTTTACCCATTTGTAAAACTGTATGGGTCTCCCGTATCTGTTTGAACACAAGCACTTTGAAATGATGGGTAAATCACTGGATAAATAATTATTTGAATACATTTAAAAGAACGATGTTAAATAAAATTTGTAAATTATATTAAAGGTCAAATTTTGTTAATTACGTGTATTTTATAATTATCAGGATTTTTATTTACTTATTTGATTGAATAATTGATTCACCATTAGAAAACTATAAACAAAATTAAAATTATTTAATATGATTCTTGTGAATGAATTTCGTTCAACACAGTACTATCAGTACACTTACTCAAAGGCAACGTGAAGGCTATAATTGATCAAAATGTACGAAGAAGAAGTCATTCGAAGCTGTGTAAACTTACTCTAATCTTGACTATATATGTGTATATCAATACAAACACAGTTCTAAAAAATGTATGCAAAAAAAGGGTGTAACATTGTAGCTTTTCTGCTATTTATTAATAATATCTGTTTACATCTATGATATTAGTTACAACTTTGTTTTATAACTTTATATATATATATATATATATATATATATATATATATAATATATATATATATATATATGTGTGGTGTGTGTGTGTGTGTGTGTGTGTGTGTGTGTGTGTGTGTGTGTGTGTGTGTGTGTGTGTGTGTTGTGTGTGTGTGTAAAGAAAAAAACAGAGATCTTTTAATCATTTAGCATTGCAGACTATACACCCTACATTTATCATTATGACAATAATGCCTCTTCTTTTCAATTCATACAAGAGATTGGCAGTGAAAGAACACTCAAGTTCAAAAACTAATGGTATTTCAGGTACCTGATCTTGCATTCAATAACGATCATTAGTAAGCATAATTGGTGAAAAAATATTAGTACAATAAATCAATCAGTGGCCATACACGTTAACTATAAGGACTGTTATCAACAGACATAATCAATGTTTAACTTAGGTTAAGAGTTAATGATAATGATGATGATAAAAATAATAATAATAGTAATAAATTTATTTTATTTTTAATTTAATTTAAATTTTTTTTTTTTTTTAATTTATTTTATTTTATTAGTAAGTTTAAAACAAAGTTTTTTGTGTTAAAAAAATTAACACAAAAAAGGAGAAACGTCGGATTCTTAATCTACATTGACGCGGTCACCACCGGAAGACCTAAATCTTCATGACAATAACCGCGGAAGCCTACGCAGTTTATTGAAAAATGTCAACATTATTATTAACAATTTAACTTTCTATGATTAAGCAATTTATGATAATACATGATTCTATCTCAAAGTATTTATTATAATGATAATATAACTACCCAACATTTGAATGGTCTAAGCCTAGTTAGTACCCCTGTAGTCCAGTAACCTGCCTAAGGGATAATATTTCTACCATAGGTATTACTTAACCCTTTATATTTATTATCAAGACACGCCCTGTAACCTTGTAACAATAATAGGGCTCAGATAGCTATGTAACAATTACACAATAAAACACAACCATAAAAGAAGTTATTTTATACTTTACTGAAGGTTTTATACATTTCAGTTTCTCTAACTTATTCAAGTCACTATATAGTAACTATACATCGTTTTATCTTGTCCACTCTATGTGATGTGTAAGTATTTATATTTCCCTCTAAACAGAGGGAACCTTTTGGCTAACGTCCCCCCCCCCCTGGTAAAAGTCATAAGTGCCTAATGGCAAGGGAGAAAGGGATCCCCCACCTTTATCTGTTATATTGTATGGGACAATAAAGATACCATCATTTATGGTATCACAAATTTTATTGAAAGAAATTACCAACTTTTGAAATTATAATTTTTTTTAATACTTGACATTTTTTTAAATACGAATTACAGTTTTTAAAGTAGAAAACATTAAACTAGTGAGATTTTTCTTGTTGAATACTTCCAACTAATTTACCAGTTAAGGGCAACTTCAAAGGCAAGATTCAAAGTGCAGGCGGTTGGTGCTTTGGTATATGTTATTGAAAACAAACCTTTCTCATATAGATATCTTGGTTGATAATACTATACACTCATTATGAGTATGCAAAATCGTTCCAAATTATTATTTTTGTACTCTTAATTCAATGCGGAATCTTGAATCCAATGACTATAAATTAATGGTTTCCACATTATTGAATGGATTTCTGACCCATTTAAAACTTTTGAATTTAATAAACTGCGAAGGCTTCCGCGGTTTTTTTATTTTCATTTTCACTTTTGAATTTCTTATTTATTTAACAAAAAGTATTGGATCAAGAACAGGAAGAACCCTTCTCCCCCCCCCCCGGATAAAAACTTGTACTCTGGAATTTGTACACAACACATTTTGTCACTCGTTTAACTGTAAACCTACAGTTCATCGTACCTGAAGTTCGTCGTTTCTTTAAATCAATGACTGTTAATTGAACAGATTTGGTCAAATTGAGCATTTATTTCGTAAAAAATTCATGTTTTATAGTAAACCTATAGTTCACGCTTTGTTACTAGCAACAGTTCGAGATTCGGGAAAATGTAACATTTATTTGATTTAAAGCTTTCCTTAAAACCTACAAATGCTCTTTGAATAGTACCTTAAAACCTACAATCCATGCTCTTTGAATAGTACCTTAAAACCTACAATTCATGCTCTTTGAATAGTACCTTAAACCTACATGCTCTTTGAATAGTACTTAAAACCTACAATTCATGCTCTTTGAATAGTACCTTAAAACCTACAATTCATGCTCTTTGAATAGAATTCATGCTCTTTGAATAGTACCTTATTTGGGCCTTACGAGTTTACCTTAGTACCTTATAAGTTTTTTCTTTAAACTTATTTTCGACTCCACTCCTCAATTATAATTTTAATTGCTTTACATTGAGAGGGAAACAACATATTTATACGTATTTTTTATATTGTTTCTCTTTCAATAAATACATCTCTGCGGCAAAAACACAATTCACAGCCAATTTATATAATATAAGCCAGCGAATCTTAAGAACTACCAACGCAAAAACGTCATTCTTTATATTTAATTTAAATCTACAGCATATATTTCGATGAATGTTCACTTGAAAACGACGCATATAAGGTTGTTCGTATGACAGTAATAGTAGAGGGAACAAGAAGGGACGGATCGAAGGTAAAATAAAATAGTCAAGAATTTGAAGTATTATCACCAATATTAAAAAATTATCAATTTAAATATTTTACTTTAAAATAAAAATGTAAAGTAATTATTGTAAAAACTAATTAATAAACATTAATTTTAAAAGAAGGTTAAATATAATTAGGCGTAAGGTTTATATTAATTACAGCTAAAAAATATAAATATTGTTGTTTTTGTCCAAACACTGGGGGGCACACCCTGTATTAGTTGTTTTTTAATTACTGAAGCAATTACCACTCGGTACTATTAGGCTCGTTAAGAGAACTGTAATTGAAACGGGTAATGAATCATTGTTGTAAACAATTGTTTATTTTTTTTAAGCAATTACATAGTAATTATTTAAACTTTGTATTTAATTTAGTTTTACAAAAACATAGACAAGGCTTTTTTAACCAACGAATTATAACTAATAAAGTTTAAGGAGAGAGCCACTAGTCTTTACTTTCGATTAAATCAGTTTGGTGGAACTAAAAAGTATAATTTTAGTTAACAAAATATTCTTTAAATATAATCTATCTACCTAGAGTAGGTAAAATAAAAAAGTGACAAACGTTGCATGCAACACTAACCTACTTTTTATAGACATGTAAGTGTTGCTGGTCCTAAATTATACAAATTGTTACGCAAAGCAAAGCAGAAGTATTGTGTATTTGAAATATTATAATATATTTAAAAATTAATTTATTAATTTTATGACTAGTTGATGTTTATATCCATTTGGCTCCTCAGCCAAAAATAAACTTAAAAAAAAACAACGAAAATTAAAAAATGATTAACATATTTAATATTTAATATATTCATTACACAAAAGTCAAAGGGGCCTAATACTTTAAGTTAGGGCCTAGGGACAAATTTTGTTAAAATACTTATAAATATTCTCAATTTTTTTACCTAAATTTAATTCCTTTAAAGAAATTTGGATTTGGGCCCTTTTAGGCCCAAGTATAAATTATTAGTAATCATACTGCTTCTTATCATTATTGAATTTCAAATATATGTTCAGTGAACATAAAGATATTTTTTAATAAAATTTCAACAAAGTTTTTTCACCAAAATAGATTTTAAAACTTCTTGAATGTTTTTCTTTGATTTTTTTACTTCTTCTTTAAATTTATATCGATGTAATATAATATTTAATTATTTGTTATAAAAACGTTATTATATACTTATTTTTCACGAAATAGAAGTATTGTGCAAATTATCGAAATATAAGTATTAACTAAATGCAAATTGTCAAAATTCGACAATATATGCTATCTCTATATTTCATAGAATTAATATGATACGATACGACGTCCAGAATACGTTTTTATTAATTTTTAAAGTACGGATTATATGCTAATAAATACAAATAACCTTTTCGTTCCACCTTTATCTCTAAAAAATCTAAATCTCTTAGATTTTAATAAAAATCCTCTTGCTTTGTCAACGCTGCCTGACTGAGCATCACTAAAAGGGATTTTTGTATTTGGTTACTCAGTGACGTAATCCCTGGAGCGGGGGACTGGCCTCTAGAAGGTCTCTTTCACTTTATCACAACTAACTCAAAAATAATAATAATCTTTAAATATTATATTTTATCGTATTTTTTTTTTGAAATTATTAAAAACTATTGATACTGAAATATTTTTGATAAGTATTTAGTATTTATGAATGGAAGCCGCTTTGCTATACATCGGACTCTACATAACTTATGAAACATATTTTAATTGCGTAAAAACTAAATATACTTTTCTCTTTGTATCAAAACGCGGTTTGATACAAAGAGAAAGAAATGTCCATATTGATGACTTTACAGAAATAGAATTAAATTTAAACAAGAGGCCTTGGTCACCTTGGCCGCTACGTGGTGTCGGCTATGGGGATTGCTTCGCGGCCCCCGTGGCTACATGGTGGCTGTCCAGTTGTTCATATAAGTAGTTTTTTAGTGACATAACTGCGATAATATTAGCAAATTTGCCAATCTGTAAGTCGATTTGTTAACATAGTTTTATATGTCAAACGATAAACATCGTAACCAATACTGATAATAAAATATAAATTCGTTAAAGTATTGAGCATAAATAATAATATATTCATATTTAATTTCAGTTCCATCAGATAACTTTTTGAGTTTCAACTTTTCGATGAGTCATTGTTGTGGGTAATGACGTCATACACATTTAATGAAAGTAACAAAGTTCCTTTTATATCCAAAAATCCGTACGGAAGTTATAGTGTATCACAAAAATTCTAGGAACAAAATCTCATACGAATAAATATATTATACATAAAAACCCTAACTATATATTCTTATTCGTGATCATTAAATCACATTTATGATTTGTACATAACTCATTTGCACACAACAGCACAATTCGTGCTGTTGTGTGCAAGGGTAAAAACAAAATTCCGTCTCTCCTCTGATGAAATGAGTGGAGTGATTAATTGAGCTGTGGAGAGCTAGTACGAAACTTATTCTGAATCTCATCTAAACTAAGTAAACAAACAGAAATGTGTAAGGTTCTATTTTATTTAAAGTAATTCTGTGATTAATTAAGCTGTTAAGTATATAAACAAGTTGCCTATCGTTCTAATGAGTGATGTAAAGGAAAAAAGTTTAGATTTATTTTTACTTAATTAATCCTATTAATTAAGACAATTGCTGTGGATTGCTAGTATATACAGAAAGACTTAACAAGTTTTCGCCTTTCCTCTTATTTAAATGAGCGGAGAGACGGAAATTGGTTTAGTTTTATTTCTGCTAATTAATTTGGCAGTGGAGTATAAAAAGTAACACCAAACAAGTTACCGTTTCACCACTTATCTTATCTAAACATTTCTTTCACTATGATTATTAAGTATGATTTTTCAATTCTCTTAGAAAACAATGCAAACGCTTTTAAGTTGCAGATGCTTAAGAATTTCTTAATGAACATCTGAATGTCCTCATTATACACGCTGAAGAAGGTCACCGGGTACACGTGCGGTACGTGCATGTACCCCTCCTAGCTCGGGTCACACACGCTGCATCACACATTGTACTTGGTCGCAACATTCATACTTCTTATATCTGATTAAAACTGGGCATACCTACGCGTATATCTAACCGTCAGTTTATAGACTGAACTAAGGCTGCTTAAGATCAATATATGTCATAAGATAGTATCTTACTTATGCATTTTGATGTATAATTTATGTACTTATACGTCTTTAGTACATGCTATAGTTACAATTATGCATCTTAAAATCTTTCTTAACTATAAAATGTTAATACTGCTCCACTTTTATCTATACTATGGTGACTGCTACATTTACTACACGTTCTCCAATCTATGATCCTACCTTTCATTTACCACTATAGATCTTTAAAGTCCTGATCTTTGATCTAGTCTATACTCTAACAACTGCTACCTGCTAATATACTATCTATGTACTTAATATTATTATATTATATATTATATATATATATATATATATAATATATATATATATATATATATATATATATATATATATAAGTGTGTGTGTGTGTGTGTGTGTGTATATATGTATAATACATTTAAAATCGATGACGTGCTTTAAAGCCAACCTGAAAACTATAAATAGTTGTTCCAAGAGTTGTAAGCTTAATTCTGAGTTTTACCCGTTTGTTAGTACAGAATGTTTCTATTAAATATCTTAAATTAAGATCATGACACATATGGGAAACGCATACTGAACCATAGACATTTTAAGAAGTGCTATTGTAATCCAAATGCTGACAGACAGTAAGATATGTAAACTCTATCTATCAGCTTGATAGTAATCCGTTTGTTAATAGTTTTGACAAGTGGCTTAATCATAGATTATATTTTCTAGGGAATTTAAAATCATAGGCTTAAATAAAATATTGTAAACAAACTTCTATTTTTATAAAAAAATACTGCTCATAACATCACCAGTATATTCTTAATTCTTATTATTTCCAAAAATAAAAAAAAAGAATAAAATACAAACGATAGTAAAAATAGTCATAATACTTTTTAGAATTGATAATAAAAAATTAAAAATATTGATTTTAAAACGAAAAATATAATAAAAAATTAAAAGATAACAATCTAATTTATCTTATCTGAATAATAACAAAATAAAAATAGTAATTAAATTTAATGTGCCATGTGGATTCATAAAAAATATAAATAATCAGTTGAAATTGACATTTTAATTTGATAAAATCAATATATAAAATGAAATGCAGGATAAGTTTAGTATTTATAATTTGTATTTTTGATGCATGTCGTTACGAATAGATTGGGTTCCTTGGAACATTTTTATGGTGAAACTTCAAACTTTAACCCTACAGAAGAGGAATGCTCTAAAATTTATTACATTTTATTTAGACCAGAATCTATTAGTTTAGTACAATTATTTGAAAGCAGTGTTGACTTGTGATTGCCTGGATTTGTAGAAAGGATATTATTTATAACTAAATGCAAGTAACGATTGTTGCTCATTCTTTGGTAGTTTAAAATAATAAGATGGTATTTAAAACATACCATCCAAAATATACATCTTCTATCTACAACTACTACTACTATGGTATCTAAAAATACCATTCTACATCTTCTATCTACAACTACTACTACTATGGTATCTAAAAAATACCATTCAAAATATACAATCTTCTATCTACAACTACTACTACTATGGTATCTAAAAAATACATTCAAAATATAAATCTTCTATCTACAACTACTACTACATGGTATCTAAAAATACCATTCAAAAATACAATCTTCTATCTACAACTACTACTACTAGGTATCTAAAAAATACCATTCAAAATATACAATCTTCTATCTACAACTACTACTACTATGGTATCTAAAAGATACCTTTCAAAATATACAATCGTCCATTTACTACTACTATGGTATCTAAAAAATACCATTCAAAATATACAATCTTCTATCTACAACTACTACTACTATGGCATCTAAAAAATACCATTCAAAATATACAATCTTCTATCTACAACTACTACTACTATGGTATCTAAAAGATACCATTCAAAATATACAATCGTCCATTTACTACTACTATGGTATCTAAAAACTACCATCGAAAATATACAATCTTCTATCTACAACTACTACTTCTATGGTATCAAAAAGATACCATTTAAAAGATAAAATCTTCTTAAGTAATATTCTTAAAACGACCAAATAATAATATTCTGTACAACGTTCATTTAAATTAATACGTAAATACAATGTAAAATAAATATGTATACGGCGCCTACAAAATAGTTAAGATAAAAGATAGAGATATAACATTAGGATTTCGAGCCAAAAATCAAAAACACAATAACCAAGTATATACAGGTGAGCACAGACACCGGACCGTAGATAAGCAGTTAATCTCTGACTCAAAGACAAAACCTAATAAAACGAGAATAGATTCTTTTTATACATTTATCTTTTATACACCCTAAAGAAATAAATATTTATGATACCACTTATTTTTATTAATTATAGTTTTTTATGTATGTAGTTATAAAGAAACAATGTCGCTAAAAAATATAATGTAGCTAATAAAGGGTACTAGCAATGTATCATGGAACTACAAAGGTAGCTAACAAAAGAAGTGTTATGTATTTCGTAAGAGAACTATAAAATAATATAATAAAAAAGCCACAAGGCATTTAATAAGAAAAATGTTTAGCTAAGGAAGGAACTAACCAGGTAGCTAATAAAAGAAGCATTATGTATTTCGCTGGAGAACTATAAAATAATAAAGAAGCTACAAGGCATGTAAATAGACAAATGTTTAGCTAAGGAAGGAACTAACCAGGTAGCTAATAAAAGAAGTATTATGTATTTCGGGTAGAGAACTATAAATACAAAGAAGCTATAAGGCATTAATAAAAAACTGTTTAGCTAAGGAAGGAACTAACCAGGTAGCTAATAAAAAGAAGTATTATGTATTTCGCTGGGAGAACTATTAAATAATAAAAGAAGCCACAAGGCATTTAAAAAGAAAAATGTTTAGCTAAGGAAGGAACTAACCAGGTAGCTAATAAAAGAAGCATTATGTATTTCGTTGGAGAACTATAAAATAATAAAGAAGCCACAAGGCATTTAATAAGAAAATGTTTAGCTAAAGAAGGAACTAACCAGGTAGCTAATAAAAGAAGTATTATGTATTTCGGTAGAGAACTATAAAATAACAAAGAAGCTATAAGGCATTTAATAAGAAAACTGTTTAGCTAAGGAAGGAACTAACCAGGTAGCTAATAAAAGAAGTATTATGTATTTCGCTGGAGAACTATAAAATAATAAAGAAGCCACAAGGCATTTAAAAAGAAAAATGTTTAGCTAAGGAAGGAACTAACCAGGTAGCTAATAAAAGAAGTATTATGTATTTCGTTGGAGAACTATAAAATAATAAAGAAGCCACAAGGCATTTAATAAGAAAATGTTTAGCTAAGGAAGGAACTAACCAGGTAGCTAATAAAAGAAGTATTATGTATTTCGTTGGAGAACTATAAAATAATAAAACCACAAGGCATTTAATAGAAAATGTTTAGCTAAGGAAGGAACAAACCAGGTAGCTAATAAAAGAACTATTATGTATTTTGTTATAAACTATGTAACTAATAAAGGAACTAAATATTTAGCTAATGAAGAAACTATGAAGCTCATAATAAATTAGCAGTGTTGAGATGCGCAACTAACGCAGCTAAGAAATAAAAGTAATTGCTAAGAAATCATAAGACATTGTTTTTATAGTTTGTCTTTACACTTCTTAGTTTTGAGGATTTTACCTAGAATAACTCAATAAAATACTTCAATTATATTTTAAGTTATTTATTTTGACCTTTTTTTTGAACAATTTTACGAATATTATTGAGCTTCTTAGAAGTAAATTATTACCTAAAACTCCGCTAAAATTCCACAGATAAATTCAACTTAATTTGAAATATTTAAATGTAACAAATACTCTGGTTTTAACGAAAAAGGAAGTGAAATTAAGTAAAAGTATTTAATTACGAATTGAAAATAATTAAGGGAAAGCTGAGGACCACTCCTTACTTCACGTATCTTCATGCAGGTCATCATATTTATTTAGTGTAATAACTAGTCATGCGTTACATCAGCAACTCACGTAAGAGCAAACAATTTTACTCTGGAATAATATTTGAAAATCCATCTGATCAGAGATGGATGGTATTCATTGTTAATAAATTTGAAATATCTAACAAAGAAAGACAGACACTAATAGATGACAGTGAAACTAAATCCTAAATAAAAAAGATAGTCCACAAAACAAACTAGCGATAACGCAAATACACAACTGTTAGTTGTAGTATTTTGGTTCACGATTATAAATTATGTATTTTACATATTTTCTCATTTATTTTACTTGTGATAACGAGTGTATTATTTATATATATATATTCTTGTTATTTAATAAATCTAACAGTTACATCCAGGCAATTTAGGTTGAAAGATTTATAAACAGCTTACTATTGCTCAAAATACAATAGTATCTTATTCGATTTTTACTAGCCAATCCCGTTCAATAAGCATGTGCAAGTAAACAGCCACAAGCCAAGTTCTTGACAACATCTGCCACGTAAGATGCAAAAAACAAAAAATAACTATATGCTCTTGGCTGGCCTAACTTCTAATTGAGCGCAGAATTGTGATAGTGACTACAAACACTCGATGGAAAAAGCAATATACTTAAACTAATTCTAATTTAAAACCCATCTAAAAGTACAAAAAAAATTTAAATTAGGTTTGAAATTATTTCTTTTTTTTGATACATATAATTATTTTTTTGCAAAACAAAAATCTTAATTGCTCCTACTTTTCAATAATATTAGTTTTGATTGGTTTTAATTTGATTATAATTAAAATCAGGATTTTCAAAATTACAAGATATTTGGAATGTCTATTTTTCAAAAAGTAAATTCTTGGAAGTTAAAATAAGTTATGTAAAATAAGACTTCAGTTAAGTAATCATATTTTATCGTCAAGTCTCCAAAATTAATATTTTTTTAATTCAACTTTCACATACTTAATTTTAAAGTCATGACTTACAATATGTAATTATTATGTTGTATTAAATAAACACCTGCTAATGAAAAAAAATTCAAAAACCCAACATTTTATTGTAAATAATTAAGCATTAATTATCTTTAAATAGTACGTCAAATCAATAAACATTATAAAATAGAACTGATTAGTTAAACTAATAATTCCAATTTTGTGTCCAAATATTTATAAAAAATATTGCTCATAATCTCGAAAAAAAGTATTATAGGTTCTTACATTAGACAATAATATTAAAGCTCAATTGATCAACAATAATAGTTTTGATCATGCTCTAGTAATCGCATGACCATAATAATTAGACAGACCACCAAAACACACACCCCCGGGTAGGGTTCTTTTCCATTTTTGGCGGCTGTAGTAGTTAATAGTTAATTCAATCGTAAATGTACATATAAAACGATAAGGGGAGCAAAATGTAAGCGCTGAAATTAAAATTGCATGTTTTTGCTGTGTATGATTTTTTTTAATTTAGAAATTATGTGTACTTAAACATTCGCTTGAATTAGAAGCGACAGAAATAAAAAATGTAGTGTGATATTCCAGAGATATAATTATGTCTATAAAATTACCATCTGCTCTATCAAGAGACATAATAATTAAATAAATAGGTCACTATAATGTACACAGACAGAATAATGTCTATAAAACACATTATTACATTAAAAGCTATATTAATTATTAAGACAATTCCTTAGTCTACATCTGTTGTCTTGAAATTAACAAAAAAAATGTTTATGCCACTTAAGTTAGGCTAATAGTTAATTGTTTAGAAAATAAAGAATTTTTTGGCAAGATAAGATTATATAAAAACACATATATACATGTATATACATATATACATACGTGTATAAACATACATACATTCAATGGTATTGGTTTTCAAAGTTGCACATTCAGAATTTTTTGTTATTACGTATTTTCAAATTCTTTTAATTCTTACATAAAGTTATGTGACCGAATCAAAAATGTATAAATAAAGACGTAAATAAACTTAAAGAAAATCTCAACCTCTTCTTAACATTTCCCACAAAAAGTTAATTTTAATAAATTGTATAAAAAGTAAAGAAAGAAAAAAACATAAGTTAATTTTCTTTTTATGTAAATTAAAGTGAAAATAAGATGAATTTCAAAAAGAGGAAAAAATCTCAACACTTTATCACTCTTAACACTTAAAAGGGAAAGTAAACGCGAGTTTTTTCCTTCTTTATTTACTTCCGTGTGTTTGTGGTTGTAAAGGATATAAGAATGCAGGTTGAAGCCCTGGAGGTGTGTCACAGTATTCCCTGGCCTTGGGTAGAGAGGTCTGAAAGAATTCTGAGAGGCCGTCTTACTAACCCAGTGGTAGACTGGAAGCCCCCCTAGCGTAGCTTCCTAACTCACCCCTCACAGTTCCAACCCTATAATTTTCCTATCCACTCATTTTTAATTCTCTTTTTTTTTAAAAAAAAAAACTTCTGTTAACATTCTTTTGGATTTTTTTCTTTCACAAGTTTCCCTGTCAAAGAAAGTTACGTATTTATAACTTTTTATATAAAAAGTTTGTTGTTGTTTTTGCACCTCATTTAAAATATTACCCCAACCCTGTCTCAACCGCTTTTCTCTTGATCTATACTTAATTTTTTTTTATTAACTACTATTAAAACGACGAAGTCGAAAAAAACTTTTTTAACAGTAATTAAATTAACAACATCGTAAATAAAGAAATTACTTTCAAGAAATAAAATAATCAAGATAAATGCTTAAGGCATAAATATCACCAATAAATTAAAAATTCAAAATGGAAAGTCAGCTGTTAAATGTAAAAGATGGAGGTCAAAGATTCAAATGAAAACACTGTAAAGAACATCTTCAAAATGTCAAAAATGAATAATATACCAAAATGATAATCATTTCGTTGATTCAATAAAATAAATTCATTTATTTAGTCATACATCCACTGAGAAACACTACAGCTATTCATGACATAAAATAGTTAGAATAAGTAAAGTTAGTACAGTAAATAAATATTATTCTAGTTCAAGTGTTCTTTCATGCAACACCTTCAAGGAGTTTATATTGATTGAACAAACAATTATTAAAATTAAAAAGGTTATATTTACCGCAAGTTGAAGAAGCAATCGAAGAATCAGCTACGACGAGCACGACGAGCCCTCTGAAGATGCCATCTTCAGAGGGCTCGTCGTGCTCATTGAGACTAGAAGTTAATCACTGATTTAACTTTATTAGTTGAGAGCTCGAGTGTTGCCCCGCCTGCTGATGATGGCGTTATGCCGAAACCGGTCCAGGGATATTTATATCCAACAGCAAGTATCGACGGTAGCTGATTCTTCGATTGAAACAATTATTATCTTGACTGTACCCTCTCTCTAAACTATGATGTTGCCATAATAAGCAACATTTCTTTTAAAATTTTACTAAACCCAGTATAAAAATTTCCCATCATGGATAAAACATTATCATAATTAGCTCTTCTTCTGTTACAGGCTAATCCATGTCAACATCCAATAGTAATACTAAGAGATGTTAAAGAGCAAGATATGGAAGCACTACTAAGGTTTATGTACAACGGAGAAGTACATATAGGCCAGGAACATTTGGCTGATTTTTTAAAGACTGCACAAACACTACAAGTAAGGGGTCTAGCTGATGTACCATCAAAAGAACAAGAAAAACTATTAAATGTAAGTGTAAACTATTGAGAACTATCAATAAATATTAAATTTAAGTTATTCATTAATTAATAATAATGTGCGTTGTAAAAATGTTTAATGAAGACTGTGTTGAGGAGGAAATTAAAGTTTCAATGTAGCTTAGTGCGTCAAATAGGTGCAAGCCTATCAAGATGTTAGAAATTTATAAGGTTTATTTATTTATAAATTATAAAATAAATTTATAAAATTTATTTATAAATTTATTTACCAAACACATTCGGAGGTTATAACCTGACGTCATTGCAGAAATAGGTATAGGCGGTCAACATTAAAAATTTACTATTTATTCCTGCAATGACGTCAATTCAGGACTATAACCTAACATGTCAAAAAAATGATTTCATTCATAAAAACCCTCCAATTGAATCACCTTACAAATTCTATCAGCTTGCAAGCCTATGTAGTCGTAAATTTGACAAAAAAGTATATTAATTCACAGTATGTTACAATAGTTTTAATTTTGATTAGTTGACAGCCCACCAAAAGTCAGTGAGGAAAGTAATTCTATTGGGGTACAGTACTCTGATTCCTTCGAAGGGCAAAGCCAAAATAAACCATTTATATAGTTTCCTTTTTGAGCCCTTCCTTAGAGAAGAGAAATATATTACAAATGAAAATGGTGAATACAAACATACATTATTAAGCTAACCAGTTACGCATTATTTAACCTTGTGTTAAACCAGTTGTAAAAATATAACAGAAACAAATATCCTTTTAAGTTACAAATTTATTCTTGAACTGCCTTGCATCATTGGTTAGAGGCTGACCAAGAAGTTAAATATCCCATTAGGCGAATTTTCAAAGGAAATTCGCTAAAAGTACATCATATTATAATCATATTTCTGAGTATTGCCAAAGTCTGTTCTTTAATTCAATTTATTTATCATTTTGATGGGTGTATAGATTAAGATCAAGACAAAATAATTTAAACAAACTTCACAGGTTTTCATTTAATTAAAAACTAATTTACTCAGCAACAACCATGCATGTCAGTTCTTAGATGACATTTAGCTTGAATAGGTTATAAATCATATATGAGTAAATATGAGAATTATAGTTTTGTGATTACAAGAATATTTGTATTCTTTTACCTATAGGCTTAGTTTTTCTATTAGCCAATGCCGAATATAACATATACATAGCTGCCAATTTTTACATGAACTTAACGACAGTTCAAAGTTATTTAGTAAGTTGTAAGAGAACAAACCCGGTGGTTAATACTAAAGGTACCTGGTTATCTAATTCTGTAATTAAGGCACTAGGGTATACTAACCCGGTAATGCAGGACCCTTTTCTACCATGATTATACCTGAGTTCTAAGTCAACCTAATTTCAGAATTTCTACGGGTTATCAATTTTGAAGGTCCAATAAATATTCTTTTAATTTATAACAATTAAAAACGAATAAATTACATGATATTATGCTGACGACTAAGTAGAGCTAATTACAAATCATTGTAGTCCAAGATTCAAACAAACTACAGCTAAATTTGGAAACTATTCACTTAGTTATCTAAGCTAATTGTTAAAAGAAGCATTAAACATCACTAATACAAATAAAATATAATAAATGACTGAAAAAAAGTACGTAAAAAGCAATTTTTTAACAAAACTTACCACACTGCATCAGCAAAAAAGTTAGACCAAAGATAACTTCTAAATTTAATATGATTCACGATACAAAAACACTTAACTATAAACTAGCACTTATAAACTAATCGCTATTCATTAAATCCCGGTAAATTATGTAAGAAATAATTAATAATTTAACAAATTAAATAGTTCTTAAAAACTCTCTTTTCGTCGTTGAATCGCGCCGAAACTGATAAAAATCATCCTTACCAACTTAAACATTCGAAATTTCTCTTTTATCTTCATAAGCAAGCTTGCAATTTATTTCGCGCTAAGTTATTGTGATTTCAAATTTGAATCATGTAAATTATAGTTCTGCATTATTTAATTAAAGCGTAAGTTATTTATTAAAAATAAAAATTAAATCAGCGAAATAAAAAAATAATAAAACGAGCAGTTAGAAAATAAAAAATATCTTGTTTTTTTTTCCAGGATAAAAAATCAAATTAAAATCACAGACCAATAGGGAAGGTAGACTAAAAAAAGACAGTTTGTTTTTATGTACCAAAAACCCCTAAAAATTTATTAAATAGAAAAATTTATACACAAATTCGTCTAAAAGTAATGTAAAAATTTTAGGAATTACTATCAAAAACCCTCTTAGCGAACTGATTTTTCAATGAAACAAAAAATATTATTCTTTATTTCATAACAACAATTTGGTTAATGAAAGTACAAGATGTTATTTCAAGCCTTAAAATTGTAGCTCAAGACATCACAAATCTGAGGGAAATAGTAGCTTGATAGTAACACCCCAGATTCGAATTAAATAAAAGGCTCTGAATTTTTGACACTAATCAACCTATGTATGTTACAACCATAAACCATTTGTATTATGTTGTAAATTATATTATGTCCAGATAATGGAGTTAATAACTAACACTTATAATGTGCTGTTTACAGAATAGCAGTGGTGTAAGTTGGCCGTCAAGTCGAGAGAGAGATCATATGTCTGTACCTCTGGACGGGGACTCACCTGATGGTGGTTGCTCGCCCCCAAGAGCAAAGCGAAGTAGATCTCAAGAACATCCTCCCCTTTACTCTCCTAATCCACAACAATCTAATCAAGAAACTATCCTATCTCATGCCCTAGACCCCACCAATAATAATACTGTTATTAATAATAATAATCAGGTAAATATTCTAATATTACCTCTATAAACCTATTAGCATACACATAGAGATATATTGTTAGATGGGCCATACCCTATCTAAATACACTGACAGTATTGAAACATATTTTTGAGGCTTTGTGTAACCTTTTCCGAGTATTTTCAGCTTTTCGCACATTGTTTGTGTGTTGTCTCGTTTTATCAACGTACCATTTATTTGGTTATACTTATAATCAAAGGGTCCAGGTTCTTTTTTTGATGATTCGTAATTCACCAATAGGGGGCCACTCTGGTAATATTATCTTTGTGAGCAAAAGGAGTTAAACAATGCATAGCATATCCCTTGTATTCCACTGATAACAAAGAAGCTGGACTGGAGACCAATTTGTCTGAAATCTAAAGTGAACATTACTATTCATGATGGTCGATATTACAATTTTCTGATCAAAATAAAACTTATATTTGCTTTACTGTTTCTAGCCCATATTTATGATTTAAACAGGCCTCTAGGTAAATTTATATGAACTAGGGAAAATTTGAAATATGTTTTCTTTCCATGAATATTATCACTCTTAATGTATACAGGTTATATTCCTATATAGTATTATGATACATTACTAAGAGAGTAAAAACTATTCATAAGTTCAGAGAGTAAAAATAAAAGGAATAGATGAAACAAAGAAGCTGTTTCTTTTTAGGTTTAGATTTTTTCATGATACATCAGTGTACAATGTACTTAAAACAATGATATTATCTATAAACTAGGCCTATCGAAGAAGCCATTTTAACAATGAATTCTAATTTTTTATTGTCGCATTATTAAACTAATAAGAAACACTTGGTAAAATGTAATGATTAAAAGTTAAAAACATAAAACTAGTAATATTTGAAATGTTTAGTTAAAAGGATCTGACTCTGCGGAAACTGGTGAAGAAAGTAATTCATCGGATGCAGAGTTAAGTTTGAGTGGTGATAGAGGTGAATTAGTTCCTAAAAATGAGCCTACGGATTATTCTCCACATGGTACGCCCCTGGCAGCATCTGGACCACATGGACCTCTCAATCCTGACGGTAGAGGGCCAACTCCTAGTTCTCAACACAACTTCCCAGCCGCTTTACTTGGTTTACAAGGTTTGTACTTAAGAAATACAAAAACAATATAATAAGTATAGAACGTCGGAAGGTATACGAAAGCGTCATACAGAAGGTAGGGGTGAACTTGGTGCTGGTCTCTATTCCCAGCTCTGAAACTAACCTGCCTTACCACAACATTCTTCCCACTCTTTTAACTTTTTATTATGAAATCATTTGGTTCTTTGTTACCATGATAACAGCACAAGTATCTACTTGAAATTGGTCATTATTATACAAAGAAAATATTTCTATGTATCAGTAAAGCATCAAGAGTAATTTTTGTAGTTGGCATAGTGTAACTACCAAATTACATACTAGTGCTCCTGTTAACTGGCTACAGAACTAATCTTTTCTTGTCCGAAATTATAAATCTTAGGACCATCTTTCTTTATATATATATTCTTTGGAAATACAGTTCTAGCTTTATGGAATTTTGAAAAAGTGTTAACTTCAAATTTTAAGAAAGCAAAAGATGCAAATATGCATTTTAAATATACTTTTTAGAAACTGGCCAAGAAGTAAAACAAATATTTTTAAGAGATATGGTTGAAACTAGTAGAGACAGTTCTTAATAAAATGAGTACTTGTCTCGTTTTTTTTTTCATTTTAATTTTAACTGACACATCAGTCAAAACTTTATACAACATATCCCTAGACAACATTGACTTCAGCAATACACAGAACTACTATTACATGAAACAAGTGCTCACAATTTCCACCAATTTACAACTTTTTGGTTAAGCTCTAGGAATGAAACTGTTTATTATTACATATGATAAGGTAGGAAACCACCTGTAGAAATGTTGGTGGATGACACAGAAGAAAAATAAATTAATAAATTGTATTCTATTAAAGGAATCTAAAGCATTTCTATTTATAAATCACAATAAAAAAGTTCCAAGAAAACCAGAACCATTCAAAACCCCTCTACCAATGGTTGAACACTTAAAATGCATTGAATCAAGTTAAACCCCTACAAACTCTATAGTCTTAAAAACCAAAAAAAGTTAAACAAAAACCATAATTAAAATTTTATTGTTTTAGGTCTTCCAGGGTTGTTGCCAGGTCCTTCAGGAATGCACAACAATCAGGAAAATAGTTTTGGTGAGTAAAACATTTTATTTAAATTGAATTTTGAATTATTTAAAGTATTTAGTTTTTATGAGTGCTCTACTATTACATATTTTGTTTATCTATATCAATTAAGGTTTCCTAAAAATACAAATAAAATAACAAAACACATTAAAAACTAATTAACTAAATTAAATCATTATTTTTTTACGTATTGAATAAACAACAAAAATATTCAATTATGTTTACACTAGAAGAAAATTAGAGGGGAAAAGAGGAAATTAATTGCACTAAAGTTTTCTTGTATTTATCACTTCTTTCAATTTAACATAGAAAAATATACAAAGAATACATAAAATTAGTTTAATAAATAAATCATTGAACCAATTTTACATAAATTTTACATCTTTTTATAAGTTTTATTTTTATATAAATTTCAAGGAGTATTAACATACTTTGTCAAGGTATTAAATATGCATACATATTTTTATATTTAACATATAAACATGTTTTTTTTAATAAAATAATTTAACAAGAGCTTGGACTATTCTAAAGGCAAAAAAATCATTTACTGATCCACTTGATAAAATTTAATTAAGGTATATAATCCTTTATAACTCCCCTTATATTATATGACGTATGGGTGAGAGGATGGGGTTTTCTATAGGGTGGGACCAAGATACACAACAGAAAGGTGATATCCAGACTTCGCAGAGTGCTACAGGAACTTCCAAACCTACTTGCCCCGAATGTGGAAAACAATATAGCAACAATAGCAACTTAAAACAACATTTAGCTAACGTACATAGCAACATTAAGTCGTGGGAAATGTGCCACATCTGCTACAAGAAATTCAAGACAAAGCAATACCTTCAAGTTCATCTGCTTTCCAATCACGGAATAAGGCAGAGGAAACCCTCCATATTAGACTCCCCTCATCATCACATTTAAATTTACAAAATTATCATCATATAAAACTGTAAAATAACTCAAATTTTATAGAGTAAATAAGTTGCAAAACAGATTTTTCTAGACCAAGTAAAAAAAGTATTATTTTCAAGCAAATAAAAGAAAACTAAAAAATGGGCTTTGTAACAAAATTTGATACATTTTTTTAATGGTAATTCAATACCACTTTTGACATTAAATTGGACACAAAGTACCACTTCTAACTACTTGGACACAAAGTAATCTTCTATAAAGGACCAAATCCAACCTTAAAGACTAAGGGGGAGAAATGCCATCTTGGCAGTACTCATTCCTATAAATTTAAAAAAATAAAACCATAAGATAAATATTGTAATATACATTCACAGATTGTAATTGATTGGTCAATCCTTAGGCTCCCTGGTATATGAGATTAAAACCAATTTATCTTAATTTTTACAATTAGATGGCTAATGCTTTTCCTGGTAAAGGTTTGGTAAACCCATTTCATGATAATAAATAAAATTATAATGTATTTCGCTCATTTGTTGAGAAAATGGCTGGTGAGGACAAAGGAATGTTTTATAATGTTAAATGCCAAATTAGTTTATAATTGACGCAAGTAACACAACTTATTTACTCTATTTACAAAATTATTATGGAAACATATTTTTTTTAAAGTTGGTTAAATAAAATTGAAGTTAGTATTTGGAAGAATTTGTAGGATGTAGAAAGTTTTGGTTTTTGTAAGATAGCGAATTATAGTCATTGAAAACTTACTTTCTAGTATTTCTTGTAATGAGTGTGGAGAGTGTTTTTCTTCAGTAGATAGTTGCTTGATTTGATAATTTTGGTTTTGATCCATAACATGGTTAGGAAATAAGTAGGGTTTTGGGGATTGGGGATATGTTGGTACAGGTCTAGGAGATGGCGAGCACATGATGAAACCAGTCTGTGGTGATTGTGGACGTGCATACAGCAGCTTATCAAATTTGAGACAGCACCAAGTTAACGTACATTCAAACGCACACAACTGGATGACGTGTCAAGTTTGTGGAAAACTCTTCAAGACCAAACAATACTTGTACAATCATCTTCTCCAGACCCATGGCATACGACAGAGACAGAACCAGCGTTTATATCACCAACCTAATACATCCAGCAATCTTTTCCCAAATTTCCCTTCTCAATAACTGCCTATTTTATTTACCCTCAAAAGTGTGCAGTCTCCTAAAATCCAGCCTTACTTATTTTACACCAAATCCCAAATAAGTCTCACTATATTAAAATACCATTAAAGCTTATCGACTCATTAAATTCATGTTTATAAGCCAATTGAGAAAGTGAAGTATCTGGTAATCTGAAATTAAATCTAAAGCATTGTGTTAAATATGAATCTAAAGACTTATAATAAAATATTGTCTATGTAAAACTGAATTCATCTTAAGTACTGTAACTAAATTTAAACTAATTCTTACAAGGACTCTTAAAAGTAGAAAAAAATCTGCCAATATAATCTGAACAAACTAAATAAGATTCCTACAGTCAAAACTGAAAGAGTCTTTTGCCTCATTGAATGGAAGTACAATTAAAAATACAAACTGAATGAAAATAAAGTTGATAAAATCTAAGACACAGCCTAATAATAGCTGTGATAGCACAATTAGGAATAGATTATGGTCAGTATTTATGAAAAGATGAAATTGCAACTTTATGTAACAAATGCTTGTTGAATTTTAAATGAAATTCTAACACCATTATTTTATCAGATCTCCAGGGCTGGCTGATAAGTATCCCACCAGATAAACATATTCCTATTTCAGTTTATTTTATTTAGTTCCTAAAACATAAGATATCATTCCAAAATTCCTTTATTGCCATATTACATTTTACAGAGTCTAGTTATCTAGTAGATATTAAGGATATTAATATTTTTTAATTTATTTTCTAGATTGATATAATTATATCCATATAAGAAAAAATATTTTTGAAATGTAGCTAAATCTATTTAGTCAATGCTTTTTTTAAAAAAAAATATATAGTTATCTGTTAAGCTAAAAATAGTGTTTTTATGTAAAAAAAAACTATAGAAATATAAACTATGGGATATAATTGAATAGTGTTTTTGGATAAAAGGGACTATATTATATCTTAGGGTTTAGTTTCCAAAGAAGCAATATTATGATGATCACACACTGCCCATTTCTCAAATAACTCAGAAAAATGGGAATGGTGCATTAATTAAAGATATTTTATATTAGAACTATGTCATGTAATATAATGTCTCAGGTTTTCAATAAATTCTGGTCAATTTCATAAATAAAATTAATTTTGAAATAAAAAGTATACATTTAAATTTCACTCTGGAAACAAATGATAAGCATTTCACTCTGGCAACAGGTGACAAGCATTTTATAGCTAAGCCAACAATTATTCAATTTAAGCTAATCAGATAAAATATACATTTTAAAGAGGTTATATTAACCACAAGAATAAGAATAAATTGAAGAATCAGCTACCATTGATAGACTTTTGGGACCTTGTTGTGCTCTTCACTAGAAGTTATTCACTGTTATAACAATTAATTGAGAGCTCAAGTTGCCCCATCTGATGATGATGGCGTTAAGCCAACAACATTCCAGGGATATTCATTTCCAACAGCAAGTATTGGTAGCTAATTCTTCAAAATACATTTTCTTTGCAATTTAAATAATTAAAATAAAAATATAGTAACACCCTTTTTCTAGATTCTCATTTATGTATCATTAAATGACAAAATATCTGTTAACTTAATACGTAGAAGAAAAGAATCTTATGGGAATAGCTGACAAATAAAAGTAAAATGAAGAAACTAACTTAATTATAAATATATACAGAGGTGTTATTTAATTGTCACTTTAAGATAAAACTTGACTCCTAAACACAAATCATACAAAGTTGAACAGCCAAGGGTGAGAACAAAAGACAAATAACTTCAACAAAAATTTAGGGTCAAACTTAACTGAATAAAATACTAATTTATAATTACAACACACTTTTTTTATTAATATAATAAAAGTTAAGTATAAGAAATAATTTGTAAATGGGTACAGTATTTAGATAAAAATAATAGTACATGGAAATTTTTATTATTGTATTCTTCACGCTGGGCTTATCTTAATATGACATGAATGTATTTATTGCAAAAAGATTTATTGTAGAAATAGTCGACCTAAGAGGACCCAAACTATTTTTTTAAGAGCTGAAACGAATCTGAAAAATAGTGAATTAAAACCTAATATTTTTGAAGATATGCCTTAAATTTCGAGGTTTTGCCAGTAAGAAGTTATCCAATATGGATAGGCATCCACTGATCTTGTTTATTTTTCAGAAAAATTGCTAAAAACTTAGTTTTAAAACAGAAAAAACTGAGTCGCATTTTTTCAGATAGGCCTTGAATAAAATGGATGAATCAAAAGCTTTGATATCATTATAATAGGTATAATTTCACGGGACAGATTCAATGGATTTTCAGGCTAGCAGATAAAAATTGTTTTAATATAAGCAGTTAATACAAATAAAATAAACATTTTACGTTTTCGTAACAAAAATAATTAGTGCAAACTTCATTTCCTTCCAAGTAAGTGGGCTTCACAGTTTTTTTTAGCTCCAAAGCACAGTAAAAAGGCCAAAGCTCAACACCTTTCCTCATCTTCACAATAATATAAGTCTCAAAACATCCAAATAAACCCAGGATAGCAAATATTCTTTAACTGAAACAAATTAAATAGTTTGATATAAATCACAATTTAAATTTTTCAAAATCAAATTTTAACTAATGATTGTATACAAAATCATTTTGCAATATTTGTAAAGCAATTTCCACATACTCAAGTGAAGTCTATGGTAGAGGTGAAAACTTTGAAAAGGGAGTTTAAACTATCTAGAATTCACTAAATAGTCTTGCGAACTCCGTTAGTCATGTTTATTAAACATTTCTATGACTATCTAACATTTTATACCTTTTTAAGTCTGATTAACGGGAAAAGTCAAAATTTAGGAGGTATTTTCTATAAATTGTAATGAGTATAAAGGATGTTTACTGGAGAAAAATATGTAATAAAGTCAACAGAGCGGGAAATCTGAAAAAATTGCACTTTACTTGACTTAGTGATATAACTTAAAACTTTTATCATTTAGTAGAATAACTTAACAATCTTCAATACACCTCTTCTTTGCGAACTCAAAAGGTTTTATTTATTTACATATTAAAGCAATTCTATAGGGTGGTTTTGGCTTATAACAAACAATGATAAGAATCTGATTGGTCCCTTTTGTTTAGTTATAAGTTAATATTCTTTTTGTGACGCCACACTTCCCGAATCATATGAAATGGATTTCACGTGACTTTATACACCAGGTGGAACATTTCAGAAGCACCAACAATAACTTTTTAAGGATAAAGGGTAAATATGGCCCTAGACTCTCGAAAATTGTATCTACCCCAAGTAAAATGAATTTTACAATATCTTAATAGTTTAGCATTGTTATTTCAGTAACTATTATTATTACTATTACTATTACTATATTACTATTATTATACTAATATAGTATAGTACTATAGTACTAATATAGTACTATATTACTATTACTATTACTATATATTTTTAACATTTTTGTTGACTTTGAAAACTAAAATTAGAGCATTAGCTAATATTGCTTGTTTTTCAAACTGTATTAAATTCTTAGAAATTTGGTACTAATATCACCATATTAGGGTATTTTTTTATTCAGCTATTGTTTGACATATAAAATAGAGTTTGGTCAAAAAACAAAAAATATAATATTTTTAACAAAAATATTTAAAATAAGAAAGAATAGCTCGATGTATGATTACCAGGATATGGTGATATTGGTATCCAAAATCTTAGGATTTATAGCAGTTTGCAAAATAAGCAATATTATTGTATGCTCTAATTTAACTTTTTAAAAGGGACTACAACATTAACGTGATTGGGTAATAGTTACTGAAATAATAATGGTAAATTTGAACTCTCAAGAGTCAATTTACTGCAGGTAGACAGCATTTTTGAAAATCTAGGACTATGTTTTCCCAAAAATTTCAAAGATTTAATGTTGGTGCATCTGTATTATACCGCCCAGTTACCTATAAATAAATGATAGTTAGTTAGCAATGTAGTTAATGGAGATTTGGGTGGACGTGTGTGTGCTTCAGGTCGTGGCTACATATGCCCGCTGTGTGGTGGCAGATTGAATGACCTGACGCAGACTCGTCAACACCTAGATCTACACTATCCTAGGGACTCCCCGGCGTGCCCAGTGCCTTCGTGTGCAAGGTTATTTACACATCCGAACTCTGTAAGGAATCACATGAGAGAAAAACATCCTGTAATTTGGTCACAAATGAAAAGTCTGAAATGGACTCATGCACTTCCCTAGTTAGTCACTGTATAGTTAAATAATAAGGTCTAAGGTACATAGAGCCTTGAACCTCATAACTGAGACCTAATATAATAAATTAATTATCATTTTATTGTAAGAAGTAAATAAATAAAAAATCAACAAAATCATTATTTTCAACCATGTAGCCTTACTAAAACTGAAATTAAAAGCTAAAAACACAAACTGGCAAGCATAAATTATAAATTAAATTATTTAAATTAAAATATTAAAAAGTACTATTAACTATACAGTGTGATCATTGTTTCAGAGGGGTCTAATTAAAAAATGTAAATATTTATACTAAGCACTACATTAACTGATGTTCAAATCAACAGTGAAGATGTAGTTCACATTTTTTCCAGTGAAAATAATTTTCCTCTGGAAAGTTTAAATTTAAGAATCTAGAACTTAAGCTTAGAGACTTATATCTTGCTTATTTCACATCTGTTCGATATAAGTAAGACTCAAACTTTATCACACTGAACTAAGACCTGTATTAAGAGTATATTGTGTCCCGAACGAATCAATAAATTCAGTATTAAATTCTAAAACAATAGTTTTATAATTACTACAGTAATAAAAAGGCTCATGTGTAAAAAAATAAATCATTCATAATCATTAACTTATTAATATATAATTAATATTAATAAATTATTAACCCATTCATTATTATAAGTCAACCACGACTCTTTCAAATTATTTTTTGATATTGCAAAATTCCGTCAGTTATTCCCACTTAAGTTCCTAATTCTATATTATAATTTGTAAATAAATGTAACAATTTATTTCAATTATAAATTAAAGTAATATAATTATATTTTCATTCAATAATAATTTTGTAAAAATAGTTTATTGCAAACTAAGATAAAATTTAAAAAAAGAATTGGTAATTAATTATTCATATCACAAAAAGGTTTTTAAATTAAAACATGTGTGTACATTGATGACCGATTTGAGAAAAGAAAATGTAAACAATTGTCTTGGGGTTAAACAAAAGCATAAGAATAATACTGATTACTCATCGATAAATCCAAAATCAGTAACTAAAGAAATATTAATATAACTTTATTTGCTATAAATACACAGGTTAATATTTTCAATAAATGGTTATGTTACTAACTGGATTAGTTATTTAAATTAAGTAGAGTAATTAACCATTCATCTCGTGAATGTCTTAGTTTGCCCTTCAGATCTTTTGTTTACTTATTCATAACCTAATTAAAGTAACAAATGATTTGTTTGTATATATGAATTGTGTTGATGGATGAGACCAGTTGTTAACTCTAGAATCAGAGCTGATTCTCTTCTTTGTTTGCTGATATGTTTATCTCAGGTTTCCTGATGATCTATTAGGTAGATTGTTATACCTTAATTGCAATCAAAGTAATCGATCAACTATAATTGTTTGTTACTTCACAGAATTGGTTACAATTGTATTTTTAATTTATACTTTTTGGAGCTCAATTTCGTTATAAGTTTAGAATTGATGTGTTAGATGAACTATTCAACAGGTTTACACAGAAATCAGATGTAAGATATGATTAACCAGAAAATAAAATGTTTAAACCATGTAACAAAGAAATAAGAGAATTTAAACAGTCTCTTTACTCTACCATATGTTAATAATGGTTTGACATTCTTCTAAACATTGATCAGAACACCTTGAACTAGATTTTATTATATGGAAATTAAAGACATGCAGAGTAATCTTGAATAATGAAATGACTAAAACATTTACACTAAAGTGATATAAAAATGAGAGGATGGTAGTAGAGACCAACTCCCATCCTTTTCCATTTGGGTGCAATGGATCAGCTTTTAATCAAGGGGAGTCTAGTTCAACTTATTGAACTAAAAATCAAGTTGGTTGACTTTAGCTGTTGCTAAGCAATGACCAGCAAATCTGGCTATAGGTACTAGTGTTGCTGCCTGGAGGCGAAGTATTTGAATTCGAGTATTCTTGTATTTTTTACCTAGATTATTTATGTTTTTTAGCTTTTTTTTAAAAAAAAACCAAATATGGAACACAAAAATGAAGTAAATAATAAAACCTATATAAATTAAATTTTTGTAAAAAGCGCTAAATTATTTTTTTTTTACAAAGCACTTAATTAAAAAAAAGAAAGTAACCGGTTGCTATAGCCAACTATAAGTGATAGAATTTGCTCAGGACCATGTGAAGGATGGGAGTTGGAACACTGTTTCTACCACTGACCCTCTCATTATTATATTACTATAATTTACACGTATTACACTCAGCTTAGAGTAAATAATTGTAATTATTGTTTCAATTATTTGTCTGACAAGATTCATAATATATATTGATGCAGTCACCAACAAAGATCTTAACCTTCATGATAATAATAACTGTGGAAACCTAAGTAGTTAAGAAGTCTTTGATACAATGTTAAAGTTAATTATGTTATGTTTACATACTTCACAACAACTTTAAACTCTCTGAGTACATCTGTAGTATGTCTGGTAATCATGTCTTACACAACTCCATACTCATAGATTATTCAAACATTCTAACAACAAATTCCACTTTTCAAATCATAAGTTACTTATTTTGTGATTATTTTCAAATTCAACTATAACAAAAAATCATACTAATGTGTATATAATTTAAAAAAAAGAAATAATATTTTTATAAGATAGTATTAAATATAGTCATTTAATTTAAGTATATTTTTGAGTGATGTGTTTTTTTGTAAATTAATTATTTTAAAAAAATATAAAGCTCCTTATTATGTAAAATAATAACAAGTAAATAAAATTGTAATTGGAGGGTAGAAAAACAAGCAATTAAATTGAATATGCTGCCTAGAGGGAGTATTTAAAAAAAACAATTTGTATGTATAGTTCATCAAAAATAAAATATTAGTTTTTTTTATTTAAAGTCAAGAAAATATCTCAACAATTGAAGATAGTTAATTTAATCTAGGATTTTGATATTTATGTATGATCGTATAAACATTAGTTTACATCCAAATCCACCTGTTCACTAATTAGAACATTACTTATGCAAGCGAATCTGAAGATAAAGAATAAAAAATATGTTCGCCTATGATGCACACTGGAGTTGTATACCTTATAAATGTGGTTAATAAAATAAACCATTTCCATTGGTTGGATTTGGCTCTTAACAGTTAGCATAGATTCTAATAGGCTGAATTTTTTTGAGCCAATATTAATCTCATGGCAACACAAGCACAGTTTATACCATGGATTGTGGTTAAATTGAGCAAAATAAATTGTCCTCTATTTAAAAGGAGATGGTGTGTAAAATCAAATATTAACATCATATATTAAAATAAAATAACATTTATTTTATAACTGAGATGATTCTTGTAATTAAGTCTACATTAATTTTTGCTTGTTTTTACACCCACTTAATTAGTAAAAATTACTAATAATAAAAAAGTTTTTTTAACAAAATATGATTTGCAGTTTTAAATTATCAACCAAAATAATTTTTAACCATTAAAGAGGATTCTAGAATTATTCTAGAAAGCTATGATTTTTATCGAATTTTCAAAGGAAAAATGAGTCAAATAGATGAGTAAAAATAAGTCATTTTCTGATAAAAATTAAAACAAACAAGAATAAACAGCAAATGGAGAGTTTTTGATTATTGATAAACCAGTAATAACAACAAAACTTTTATTAATTTAATTATGTTTATTCTCCAGCATATGTCTGGGAATTAAGTTATATTTATACAATTTTTACTTCCAATTTGAGCATAAGCACTATGTAGGAGCATAGTGGTGTATAAGTAAGTAATGAGTAGATGTATGGTATAAGTTATTTTGGCTAATTCATGTCTAGTCAGGTATTAAAAATATGTCTCCACAACACTAAAAATAATTAAATACCTAATTTTATTTTCTAATTTACTATTTCTGAACATCAAAATATTAATGCTTAAAGGCTATAAATTATGACTTATTAAATAGAATGTTACATCTATGCTTATTCTAAACACAGGATAAAATAGACTTAGTTAGCTAGTTAAAATAAAATAGATTATGTAAATAAGATTATTAAGAGTGATTTAATAGTTGCAGAAATTAGCTTATTGAAGAAAGCAATACAATAATAAATTCCTGAAGACAAAAGATGATAATAATAAGTATCTAATTTATATAACAAAAATGTATTATAGAACAATTATAGGCTAACAAAAAAGTTTAAAAACATAAACATAAGAAAAAAACACTATAATACTTGTATATTATATAATGCCAAAGTCAGAGAGTTTTGTCAGCAGCCATATTTATCTATAGACAGACAAGGCGATATAAATAAAAATAAACTAAAACAAACATGATAAGTTTTCAGTATGCATAAAATTGACTGTACACTTCAATACCAAGATTGATATTTATCCCACTTTTTGATCAGCCTCTAGGAATAATATTTTGATCTCAGAAGTAGCTGGAATCATCCTTTTAGTTGACTAACAAAAAAAAAACTTTCCACGATATCCATATTAGTTATCCGTTGATTGTAAAATGTATATGATAAATGCATTTGTCAAATAAATTTCTACAAATAAAACAAAATTATTTTACAAAAACTTGTTTTAATTATTTTTCATAATTTTTATAATCAGTCTTACTTATTTGAGTTTTTACAATGAGAATAAAATGTGATTGAGTTTAATAAGTCTACAAATAAAAAAAAATCACTGGCTATGAATTTATCCACAAAAATCAACCAAACTGGTTTGATTGAACCAAAAATAAGTATATTAAATTTTGATTTAAAATAACCACTTTGAATTAGGATTCTTTCAATTATTTTTTTATTTTTATAACTTAGATAACTTTATTTAATAACTTTTAAATCCAACACAATTCTTCTTTTAGGTTTCAGCAGATATCTGGTGCCACACCTTAGTTCAGATTACTATAGTGTCCACAAAATTTCATTTCTGTGGTTCTTAGCTAGTTTTTTCTTTCAAACTGGTTTGGTTCATAAAATGATAAGCCTACAGCTAATGCTTTAAAACTAACAAGGAAGCATAATTTTCTGATGGGATTTTGCTAAAAGCCATTGGCTAAACCAATGAAAAACATAGAGACAGACAAATTTTACAGATCAGCTATTACAGACAGAAACTGCAACCTACAATAAGACATTTAGGAGTACCTCTTCTACACCCAATTCTACCTCTGATTAGCACCAATGTTAAGCACATCAGGTCAATGGTCATTTGTTGAACATATCTTTTCAAAACTATTAATATTTTTTCCTTTCATTAAGATGGCCTTACTAAAAAGAAGAAAATATTTTTATTAAGTCTTATTAAGTCTAAAATGAAAATGTTTATGCTATTGCTGAAAGATGCTATTTTGGTCACTAAAGAGGAACAGTTGAAAGATAAACAGACTGAAATCCATTTAAAGGTTTAATTTATAGTAACTAATGACAATATGTAACGTAACCATAATTAGTTATGATGTAGCATTGATATCAATTTAAGAGTGAGTAAATTTAATTGGGTAGTACTTAAATAAACTTTTGAGACTTTTATTTAAGTCTCACTTAAATGTTTATGTTTCAAAACACCTCTCTTAGTATATTTTTTAAACTTTTTTCATGAGTAAAACGGAACAGGCTTTAGAGGTAATAGACCCAAAGCAGTACAAGCAAAAACGGTCACATACTAACTTCTAGTTGGTAATATACTTACTTTTTTTACACACGGGGTTTGGCAAGGGGTTAACCCCTCAGCTGTTGTCATGTGAACAGGATTGAACACGGGGTCAACCTGAAACTCATTTTTTATCGGAGTAGAGTCAAAAAATAGGTTAAAAAATACCGTGCGAACAGTTGGGGTTGAACCCCCTGCAATACCCGGAGTGTGAACAAAGTAAATATTTGGCTTTCAATGTTTCGTTAATAAGCATTATGGATTTAGTCTTACAGGTATCCCAAAGTAGGGAGACAAGGCTAAGAAAATAGAGCTAAAAGTTAGGTCCTTTTAGCTAGCACGTCCACTTTGATATGAATTTAAAGAAATAGGATTTACTGGTTAATGGAATCATTATTTCACATAAAAAGTTAACTCTCATATGTCCCACAATCAACATCTATTATTTTACTAATAATATCACCTAACTTTTAATGATAAAATGTAAACAAACATAAATCACATAAAATGTGATGTATAAACAAATTTGAGCAAAAATGTGTTTTATACAAAATATAAACAAACATTTGAGCAAAAATGCATTTTATACAAAATATAAACAAACATTTGAGCAAAAATGTGTTTAATACAAAATATAAACAAACATTTGAGTATAAAATACGGTGTTTGGTTACATTTTACTTTATTACGTTTTGACAATTTGTTTTGGTCACATCTCCCATGACTATAAACAATATGCCAATGGCCTAATAGTGTAACCTTATAGGCAAAATTTTAAGTTGACCTCACAACTAATGTTGAAGACATTAGTAGTGAGGTCAACTAATGGTTTCGCTATTAGGCCATTATGTGTTTGTAAGGATTTTACAACAAAAAGAAAAAAAAAATGCAAAAAAAAATCCATATCAGAAAGGAGCATTATTTATTACCTCAATCAAACTGACTAATTAAATAAATAATCCAAGTTAACAGTAGCTTACATAATTAATATAAGCCTTATTTGATTAATAAATTGCAATCAACATTTTTACTAATGAATACATTTATTTTAACATTAAATGTTTTTACAATAAATAGATTGAATTTATGATAAAATACATTTATATTTATTGATACATATTTAATAATAATAAAAAAATTAAGCATTATCAAGAATTAATGTTTTCTTTAAATAATTTTATTAAAAACATAATAACAGTTTTATCAAACAATATTTTTTACATATACATACAATGTGATATATACATAATTATGTAATTATCATTATTTTAATTAATAAAAATTGCAAAAGAAAATTTTTCATTAACATAAAAAATAATTAAACAAAAAATATACTTCAAAACTTAAAAGATGATTAATATCAAAAGTAGTATGTGTTTTAAATAGTTGGTTGAAAGTGTCCAAGATTTAAACTTAGTATGTCAAACAGGAGGGAAACAGAGTAGAAAGAAGTGTTACCAACTTAGGAGCAAAATAAAAATAATTCTAAACAAAGATTCAAAGAAAATTTTAAAATTTCTTTACATATAAGAGTAATTGTTTAAAGAAAATAATTTAAGTTTTAAAACTAACATCCAAATATTTTGGATTTGAATCTTTTGTTTAGGATTTTATTTTTATGTTTTGCGAAATAATGCAAATAAAGAGTCAGGGTCAAATCAAGTTGAAAACTTATTGATTTTTCAAGAGTGAGAGAAAGAGGGAAAATGCAAGAGACAAGATATGGGAAGAACATGTCTGTAAGCAAGCAGGGACCCAGGGATGCATCTCCCCCCCCCCCCACACTCCCAGACCCTTCTATTTTATTACCTCTTTCTCACTCTCTCTTGCTCATAACATAGAAAAGGAAAACAAACTTTATCATTATGTTTCTCTCACTCTTTCTTTTATAGGGTATAGAAAAGAAATCTTTAACTTGATTATTATGTCTGCCTCACTCTTTTTTGTGTAATAGAAGGTAGGGTACCCTAATATTATATCTTTTACTCGCTCAAACACATAATATAGATAAGAAAAGAAAATTTTCTCATTCTTTCTAATAAATTAAATAGAAAAGGAAACCTTTTATTTTATCTACCTCACTCTCTTTTACATGAGAGAGAGAAATATAAAATCCTTATTTTATTCTTTCTCTCCCATTCCTACTCTGACTGATTACTATATCTTTCTCACTCTGTTTTGAGAGTAAAATCTAAAACCAAATCCAACTCCCTCAAAATCAGAAAAGACAGAAAAACACCTTTATATAAACATTAAATTTAAAAAATTTTAGACTTTAAAATAAAATCATGGATATAATTTATAAATAAATTAATAAGAAATACTTCATGTTTGCAGATTTGAATAATTTTAACCTTTTTAAAATTAAAGAGATTTAAAAAATACTAAAGAAAAGACAGTTACAGAAAAGCATAATATTACATACAAATTAAATAAGGACGTATTAAAAATTGCCCAATAAGGGAAGCTATTCATCTAAAGTATATAAACACTTGGTTATATACTTTAGATAAAAGAATGTATTTCTATAATAATGTCATTGTAATAATATAGTAATGTAATGTAATATAGTATGACACACAGTAATAATTAGTTGACAGTGTGGGAAAATAGTGTTGAGGAACTAATGAGGTTGGCCTGATATGAAATTGTGGGCGTGGTTTAATATCCAGGACTAACCTCATTGGCTCTCTCACATTATTTTCTCATTCTGTTAATTGATAATAACTATGTGTAAAGTTAAAAATTGATTCACACATAAAATATTAAAATAATTTAAACATATAGGAAACAATCAAAAGAAAGTAAACAAAATACATAACTTCATAAGTAATATTAGGCACTCATAAAAATAAGCAGTAAAAATTATTGTGTAATTTAGTACAAACACTTAGTATTACAATATTTTGGTATAAATTGTAAATGTTCACAGGTCGAAGAGGTTTAGAGTTAATGAGGGTTCGAGCAACAGACCCTCGACCGTGTCCCAAATGCGGTAAAATCTATCGATCTGCTCACACGTTGCGAACTCACTTAGAAGATAAACACACCGTGTGTCCAGGCTATAGATGTGTGTTGTGCGGAACTGTAGCTAAATCGAGAAATTCACTACATTCACACATGTCGAGACAGCATCGAGGTATTTCAACTAAGGATCTGCCTGTGTTGCCTATGCCTTCACCTTTTGATCCAGAACTAGCCTCTAGATTATTAGCTAAAGCAGGTGTTAAGGTATGTTTGTTATTGTTTTATGTCTAAATAAGCTAACATTTTCATAAAAATACCTTCAAAATTACTTATCAAAGCATTAAGATCCTTAAAAACAACTGTTCTAAAGAAAAATATTTGTAAATACTCATCTAAAGAGAAGTTATAAGTGCAGGGTAGCCTTCATCATAACTGGCTTGGGAATGAATCAAATAAAATTACCAAGCCACAAATTCATCATCATAAGTACCCTAATAATTTTATTGGGGTTAACAGAGAAAAAACTTCTGACAAATCCCCTTGAATAAGTAAGAGATTCACATCTAAGAGGTACCTCAATGATATCATCAAGCTTAATATTTTATTTACTCACTGGCTATTGCTAAAGAGTATATAATCAACTGCATACAATACAAATATTTACGATTATTTTGTTTATAGGTATCTGCTGCAGAGCTAAGGGCAAGATCATCTCCAACAGGTTTACCTCAAAGACCCGGAATCAAATTAGATTTAAAAGCATCAGAAGATCCTGAAGATCTAACGATGCCATCAAACCACCATCGAGGTTTTCACCGCCCTCCTGGTTACCCATCAGTAGATATCCGTCCTTTGAGCCCTCCAATGGGAGGCCCACCACCTGTAGGTCCAGGTGGGGCTCCTTCGACAGGGTCAGCAATTTTAGATACCTACTTACAATTTATCGCTGAAAATTCAGCATCGTTACATTTAGAACAAGCTGCTAAAATGGCAGCTAAAGCGGATCCAAGGCGGTACATGGATGACCCGTCAGAGCCAGAGGATGAAGACTACAGCGAAGATGAGAGAGAACCGCAGCCTATCAAGGCAGAGTGATCCGCATTGTAACTGTCCTCTGTACTTTGTATTTCGTTTAATTTAAATTATTTTACAATTTTATTGATTACGTACTGTCACAATAATACTCTTTTCTTTAATTTCTCTCTTTTAGTTTAAGTTATAAAAAATTCTTGGATCTTCAAATGTGGTTTTATCCTCCAAAACTATAATAAAACAAAGATATCCATGAATTATGAATATTTAGCCTCACAAGAATACAGGATCATTCACAATTTATACCAAAGTAGAATACCTTCATTATTTTATTAATTAATAAGAAATCATTTTATTAAATGATCAACAAGCATACCTCTTAACTTATTGAGCTTAATTATTTAAACTCAAAGTTAGATACACGTATACCTCAAATTCAAACAATATGTTTTATTCTTGAATCAATACTTCAAACTGAACATATAATCAAACATTAACATGATTTTCTTTGAAAATTTACTAAAAACACATAAAATTTTACTTTAAACATTAATAAAAGGCTACCTCCATTATTATTAAAAACTTTCTTTAGTGCCATTTATGTTAATTTGTTACTTTTAATCATCACACACAAAGAGGAATTAATTACTTTGAAGCTAACGGAATAATAAAATCAACATAACACAAAAATTATGTGAAATAATAATACCTCATTGGTATTATTAAACCAAAACATGTACTCTGTCAATTTCATTCTTTAGTCAGGTCAACGGTAAAAACAAAATTAAATCGATAGTCTACCTCAGGCAAAGTAAACTTCCTTTAAACGGGTTAATTTATAAATAGTCTATATCTAAGAAAATAAATACAAATATATATAAATATACTATATTATACAAATAAAATACTATATTATAAACAGTAGTTTGTACTACCTCATGCAAAAAAACGCCTCTTTGAATTTTTTGTTGATTTCTTTTTAGTTCACCTTATTTTGTAATTATTTTAATTTTACGTACTTATAAATATTTTTTAATGTAAAAAATAATTACTTTCATAATTCCATTTAATCTACCTCAAAAAGGCTTTTTTAATTTAAGTAATAAAAATCCTAGAAAACCTTATTGAAAAAATTATTGATTTCAATGTTAAACAATTGATATTAAAAAAATATGTTACTTGAACTTTTTAAAAAACATTACTTAAATTTTCTTTAACAAGAAAATATAAGTTTCTGAAGTTTCATTTCCACTTTTTAAATCATTACAAACAAAAATTAATTGTATAAGATAGTAATTCATAATAACAAGAAAATCTGCTTCCGTGTTTTAAAAATTTCAGTATAACAAAATATTTTGACAAGATCATAATATGACTCTACAAAATTACACAGCACAACTAGAATTAATTCTCAAAATGAGATGTAGAAATCACTAAATTGTAAAAATTTGTGATGAAAAAAAGTTTGATAGTACTTATCTTCAAGTTATAACAAGATACATTTTAAGATTACAAGCCCCCTCCTAATTTTACAGGATCTTAAAATAACGGCACCGCCTGAAAATTTGTATTTATATTCCGTTTAAGCTTATTCACATTGATACATGTGAATACAAAGTGCCCATAAAACTAAGAGAAAATTTCATAAAATTTTATTTTGCTAAGAACAGATTTTTTCCAGTTCAGGTGATTACTCTACTTTTAAGCCTTTATAAAACTAAAACACAAAAGTGTCCCCAAATCAATGCCACAGTGTATTACTTTTATGATTTTTTCAAACAGTGGAAATGAAATATCAAAGATTTGGCTAATAATCATGAAAATAAACATAACAATTAAATAGAACGAAATATCTCTATATGAAAAAAGTAAAAATGTAATAAAAGGATTTCTAGGATTTTTTAACAACAGCTCTTTTATCATTTCTACCTCAGCGTGTTATACTTTTATTTATATAATTTCTTTTTTATTTATTGTAAAAATATAAATTTAGATACTCAAAAAAATAATTGAAACATAGACATGACAATCTCAGGATTAATGTAGATATTAAATAAGGAAATTATTTAGCATTAGGTTTTAAAAAAAATATTATTTTGTATTTTTTAGTTAAAGAATAATTGTAAATTTTATTTTAAGTTATTCGTTTGTTTGTCCAGTTAGTACAAAATAAATATAAAATGATCTGTTAACTGCTTGTATTTTGTAAATTTTGTTTCCTTTTTTTATTAATAAATTTTGTTCTTATTGTTTTTGAAATTATTTACTTAATTTTATGTTTATTGTTATGCTTTTTTAAAAATAAAAAGTTTATTGTTTTCATTGAGAGAAAAATACAAAATGTAAAAATATGTTTGTCCTATAGAGTATGCAATGTACATAGAGGCTCACGATTAGTGTTTTTCGGTCAACAGATAGTGCTAGTAGTGTTAATTATTAAAGAAAAGCAAAGCTACCTTACCTACATTTTTACCCTAGCCTACTGAAAGATTTGTTGAAAGCAAACAATTATTTATTTTCCATCAGAATATTAATATGACAAAGTATTAATAAATTAAGACCATATCAAAGACCGTGATCTCTCTAGAAATGCATACTCCTTGTTTGTCCATTCAATTTTAAAATTTACAATCATGCAAAAAAATCAGCAAAATTGTGTAGATGCGTTTGTTATATTTTTAAAAAACCCTTGACAGCAAATTAACAAAATAATTAAAATAGTTTAAAAAATCTCTCAATACATTAAAAATATATAGTCTTGCCACAACAAAATAAAAAATATTTTCGTTTTAATTTATAATTTAAAGACTTTTTTTTGTAATAATTTGTACTTAATGCACAGTCAAATGGTACTGATTTGATGTTTTTATTTAGATTGTTATAGTAACTTAAATATTATTAGTAGTGAATTTAAATAACTATAAATAAAAGAAAATATATAGAAATGCAAAAATATAATAAAGTTATAATTGAATACAATATATAATATTCTGTGTGTTAATATATATATATTAAAAATTGTAAATAGCACTCAATCGTCCATTTTGCGGTACAAAATAGTACTACCTTTTTATTAGACATACACGGTCCTTAAAAAAATTATATTATATGTAAATTAAATGTGTACTTCCGTTATTTTAATATGGCTTCCACAAACCTGCCCTTAAATGGCGTAAAGTACCTCCATATGTACAGTATACTTAAACGTACCTCTAAGTGCATTTATATAACAAAATAAATGTTGAAAAAAAAATAAAGCAGGAATATGTTAAATGAATATAGTTTTTAGTTTTAGAACATACTAAAAACAAAATAATTTATAGTTGTTATATTTTTTAAATAAAATAAAATATAACTCTAGTTGATTGTTAAGTACAAAATAATAATTTAAAGAATAATATAAAGACAGAAACCACAATTTCAAAGTATTGCAAGTAAAATTATAGTTTATATTTGTTTTATAAAAACAAAGATTGTATTTTGAATCTAAAAATAAATCTACATTCAATCTCAAAATTAAATGTTTAATAACCTTTGTTGTGATCAATAAATAATAACAAAGATAATGATGTAATAAGAAGGACCTAAGGGAATGAATAGGAGTCACATTAAATTAATTTCTTAAAACATTATGAACTGTTCTTATAAGAATCCATTGAGAGTCTAGGGTCTCAACCAAGTTTTACAATGGGTGAAGTTTGTTTTAATTTTTTGTTGTTTTAATTAAATTTGTTCACTGGTTAGTGCGTTTTATGATCTTCAAGATAATACATAAAGATATAAACTTCCACAGCATACACTTTAAACCAAAGAACATACTAAGCACTTAAAAGAAAAAAGTTAGACTTCTTTCGCTATTCTTAAACATGCAAACAGATTTATAAAAACAGTGATTATAATCATAAGACTGAAATAAAAATTAAATTTAAATAAATATGGTTATATTTCACTGTTTTTTTTTTTAAAGACAAACTAAATCTTATTTAATTTTAAAAAAATCTAATTTAAGATCAAATCGATACCAATACTTTGGAATTGATGGTAAATGGTTCTTAATCGTGAGACTGATGATGCTCCAGGCAACATTTAATTTTTAATAAAGTCAGAATAATAGTCTAATTATAATTTTATTATTTTTTAAAATTGTATGACATAAAGACAAAGTTATAGGAATCTCAAATAAAATTAATTAAACTTACTGTTCCGTTTATAAATAGATGAATTATGATTTTACGTTTGTAGATAAAAACATGAAAAAAATAATTCAGATGATAAATATTTATTGAATGCAATCGAATGGTTATAATAGTGAATATAACACTTAATTCAACAATATGATAAGAAATTTTAAACCCAACAAAAAAGGAAATATAAAAAAATAATATTTCTTAAATCTAGTTATAAATTAAAATATTGATGATTTGTTCAAATTTTATAGGTAATGTTTGCCATTGTATACATGAAATATTTATTTGCAAGAGCAAAAAGTCAAAATTGAATAAATATCAAATTTTATCATATCAATATCTGTCATTCTATAGTGAAAGATTCTATTATCTAGAGCAAAATGTCAAATTGTAGCAAAAGTAAAAACTAATGCTATCATTCAATAATTAATTTATCAAAAAGTACTTAAAAATCACATCGTCTCAAAACTCATAACAAAATTTTATAAAATTATACAATTTTTATTTATTAGTTATTAAAGAAAAAAATGTAAATTGTAAATCCTGATAAATATCTTGAAGAAAATTAAAATTTAGATATTTCTTTTATATAAATTATTTTAGTTAAACAGGTTAAGAGAAAAAACTCTTAATACTCTCCATTATGTTTATAAATAGTTTTTACAAGAAAAATAAGTAAAAAATATATTATTATTAGAATTGTGTAGATATAAATTTAGTGAGATATTATGTGCCCAGCGCTTTTTATTTTTTTTTTTAAATTCTGTTTGGTTTTAACAATTAATTAAAGAAGAATATTAAAACATATTTTTATTGGAATATACCTTTAAATGTTTTTTTTTTCTTTCTAATTTTTAAAGAAAACATTTGAGGACAGAAAAATGGAAAGTTGATTCAATGAAGTTCAAAAATAATAAAAATAGAGAAGAGGAAATTACTTCTAAGGAAACGTTTTGTCTTTAAACTGTTCTTACCATATTAATTGATTCAGAGACAGATTAAACAAATTCTAATTGATTCTTATTTAATGAACTCATTTTGGACTATAATTTAAATTGCTGTCTAAACTATTTGTAATTTTTTTTCAATAAAAAACACTCATAGCGTCATTTTCTGATGAAAACTTGCTTAAAATAAATGTTTCACCTAAAAATAACAATATCCTTCTTTAATTAATTCATAATTGTTGTAATGGCTTTGTAACAGGGGAAAAACAAAGTGTATGGTGCCCAAAACCTCTGAATTCAAATTTTAAATGTACAAAACAATATATATAATTTATGGTGCTTGATTTAACACATACAGATGCAGTAGAAAGTAAAAATAGAGATTGAAAAACAATAATTTATTGTGTTTAAGCGTTTATTCTAAACAAACATTTTTCAGTTTAACAGATTCATTTTACAATAAACAATAGGATTAGGTTGTTAATACAAAAATACTAAATAAAAACATTTAAATAAACAATAAATATTATTACATTTTTACAAACAAACCAACAATAAAATTTGGGAGTATTTTCTAACCAATGAAAATAGTAACAACTGGAAATGATACAAATTATTTTATCAAAACCAACTTTAAGCAAAATTACCTAAATGAAACTAATTTTTAAAGTTTTGTATGAAAATATCAATCAAATCTTATATTTATTTTTTCGTTGCATCTTTATAATAGACATTGTTTTCAAGGTTTTTATTTTACTAAAAAAGTGTATAAATCAAAGTTTTATAGAATAAATAAAACAAATCTTGTTGTTATTATTATTAAAAAGTATTAATAAAAAGAATTTAGCATGTGCCATAAGATTATTGTAAAATGGGCAAGAAAGTTGGTAAACCTGTTTAATCAATGGATATGGAATCGTTAAGTTGTGTTGTTATTTGGTTTGTAAAAGTAACAATCATTATATTTTTCCTTTTTTTCTATTTTAATTTGTTTTTTCTTTATTAGTTCACCCTTTGTCATCCAATGAGACCTATCTATTAGTAAATATTCCTTTGCTGAAGAACAGTTCTGCTTACTTAAATATAAAAAGTGAAGAAGATGTATTAATTACAGAGATCCTGTTTGATCTATTTACAAATACAGTGTATTCTTCTTCATCTTGGTTGAAATAAGAAATTTTAACAAATTATCACAATTGTTTTTTAAACCAGACATTTTGTGCATTATGAATGTTTAAACTGTCAATAATTATGACCTTCTTATTCATTAAATCTGTTTACTTGATTTCATCATGGACTAATAAAGATAATTGTTGTCAATAAAGTGTTCGCTTTACAAAACAAAAATATACTGATTTTTAAGCTTTCCCTTGATTTAAGTTCTCAAACTACTTCTTATGCCACTAATGGAAACACTAAATGCAGGAAGTTTAAAAATGAGTGTATGTTAACAGAATTATGGGGGGGGGGGTGCAAAAAAATATAGGAGGGTCTAATCTTATAAAAATGGCCCTTTGACTGGAGAAAGGCCCAGACCACATTGTGTAAAAAGTATGCAGGGTTACGTACCCAAGCTTAGTATAAGTCATAGACTTTTCTCATTATAACTTCTTTTAACGTCCATCAATATCAAAGTACTGGTTTCTCCCACTCGCTGAGTCATTCCCCTCTCCCTATCTTTAATCTTTTCTTTCTACAATTTGATAAAGCTTAATATCATTTTGTAGACATATTTTATTATGATTTAATATTACATATTGAGTTATATTTCACAAACTTAGACTATACTTACTTTACAAAACAAACGCAGAAGAGTACTGCTCTAGAGTGTACTCTAGAATGTTTTGGTAAGTTTAACTTTTTTTAGATGTATATGATTATGCTCTAAGAGGTGTATGATGAAGTAGATCATTTGAAAACATTTTGTCCTATAGTGTCGAAATGAAGGGGTTTTTTTATTATTTTATTTTATTACAAAGAAAATACATTAAAATAAATACATTTTTAAAGAAAGCATAAGGAGAGGGATAGTCAGAGGTTTGACTTTCTGTTCTTCCCTTATCTCTATTATGATGTCCATATATAAGTAATATATAATAATAGTTACAATCACAGATTGGATTACAGAGAAAAATGCTAATGTAAGTAATAATTTGATTAAAATTTATACTTAAAAGAATTTTTATTCTTTAATTTTGAAATCATAATCATTTATTTATCAAAGAAAAATTCCCAATCTTTCTCCGCAGTTTTAAAACCACTTATAATCAGAGTGATATGAATATAGAAAAGGAGACATGAAAAGTAATTTAAAACAATTTAAAATAATCCATGATTTTATTTCAAATATGCAAAACAAATACAAAATCTAAGAAGTGTTACATAAAATATTGAGAAGAGAAACAATAATACTTCTGACCATCAAACAAGAATTATGACTAAACTAAAAATTTTTTTATAACCAATTTATTTCAATGCAGCCTTTAGACTGCAGTCCTTATAAAAAAAAAATATTTAAATCATATACAAACTAAACATTTGGCAGAGTGAAACTCTCCATCATTATCACACAAACGTTTAGTTTATATATTGATAGATTGATTTACACAAAACGGACTCAAAGCCCGTTTTGTGCAAATAAATAAATATGATTAAAATAAAATTCTTAATAAGGACTTGCAGTCATTAATAAATCGATTATAATTATTATCAACAGTGCATTAAACTCTTCATTTAAAATATCTTTTTGGTCTCAAAATCAAATAATTCAATTCAAAATTAAAACAAAAGGTTAGTAATATACATGAGAAGTCTAAATCTGAGGAAAAATAGAGTATACAACAAACCTTAAAAACAAGGATCACTACATTCCATTTAAGTTTTTAATAAGTGTATAGTAATAAAACTTACTGATATACTTTAATTTAGCAAATTGCAAACTATCAGAATTAAAATTTGTAACCATGCAGAAGGTTTAATAGAAGATTTTTGAAGAATTGTATTTTTTAGATATACTTACTTTAACTTTAAGTACTTTAGACACAGTAAGATAAACTTCTTTATTACCTTCCTTAAATTTTAAGAAACGAGTATTTACCTGATAAATGTTAAAGATGTCTGTAGAGTTAATTTTCAAGAAACGAAACAAACTCGGTGAGCCTCTGTAGTTCTCCTTGTGTTGTACTAATATGAGCAGGAGGAGCTTCAGGTGACCAAGGTTTAACTAAAGTACCATCTATCTCCCAATCTAGAAAACAAACCATTAATAATAAAGAATGATAATTCTGGATTATTAAATAATAAAAATAAATTTGTGCCTTATTCCAATTCGCCTAATTGAAATAGGGCACCACTTCAAGATCGCTTCACTCATCCTCGAGCAGCAAAATCAATTTTATTCTCACCAGTCACCTGTTCACATAATAACCTCACTCAATACTACTTAATACTAGTGATTCCAAAAAAATGAGGATTCACTAAAACCATTGAAATGACACCAAGTACACTAATTTATTACATTAAAATACCAAACTCAATTAAAAAAAAAACATACATGTCACCAAGATGATAGAAATTTATAAGGTGAATCAATTTGATGTAAACAAACCAAACGCAGTCGTAGGTTATAACCTGACTTTTTATGAATGGCTTGACGTCATTGCAGGAATCAATATAGGCGACTTACATTGAAAATAATGAATAATTATCAATTGTAAACAAAATAAGCAAAAGATTTGCCCGAAAATTTCTGAGATTATTAATTATTTTCATAGAAATAATTAAATTTTAATCATCATTTTAGTGAAATTAACTCATTTTTATAATTAATAGTTGTTCACGTTACATTTGTTTAAAAACAATCTGTCAAATATCCATGAACGTTGATAGTGTTGTGGATATGCACTCACTTCCAATCCAGGAGATAACTGGTTCAAGCCTCAGGTCCTGGGATTACTTTTTATTAAAAAAAATTAAAATTTTGATGTATAATTTTTACTTTTCCTCATTTATACCGTATGTATACAGGAAAAGTATTTTATACCATGGATATATAGGAAAAGTATTGTCTGCACTAAACATCTGAAACCGAGATTTACTTCCTATGTAAGTTTTCACAAAGTTGTCTGTCTATATTTGTTAGTGAGCCTTACTATCGTAGCTCTCAGAGCATTAAAGGAGAGTTGAAACTTGGAACAAAAATCAATCTTTAAGTTAAGTTGTGCAATTCGGTAAATAATGTTTTTGACATCATTACGATAATAATTTCAAAAATTCATAAAACGCAGAAAAATGTTTGATCCATTTGATCGAAAATTAGTTGGACACAGATAAAAATATTTTAAAGATCAAAAATAAACTAAAATTAGTTCACCCAGGCCGCGATTCGAACAGCTTTAACCACACAGCCAAGGAAGCTTACAAACACAGGGTTGCAAAAATAATAGGAAACACTTTTTACTCCCAAGAGAGAAAAAGTAACTTTTTACTCCCAAGAGAGAAAAAGTTACTTTTTACTCCCAATGGAGTGAAAAGTTACTTTTTTCTCCCAATGGAGTGAAAAGTAACTTTTTACTCCCAATGGAGTGAAAAGTAACTTTTTACTCCCAATGGATTGAAAAGTAACTTTTTACTCCCAATGGAGTGAAAAGTAACTTTTTCTCCCTTGGGAGATAAAAGTGCTTCTTTACTCCCTAAAAACTAGTTAATTAACTTCACATTATACACCATCTGGAGATTATTAATACATATTTTAAACTCACTAAGTTGTTTTGCTGTAGCTAAGGCTTCATCCTGTGAGACTCCTAGTAGAGTACTTAGACTATCAATACTAATAGACGAATAAGCACGTGATATCAATCCTCTAGCTCTCTCTCGTATTTGACCTGAACCAATAAAACATTAGTAAATATTTGTTCCAATAAATAAATTTAATTTGTTACATAGTTTTTATAATAGTATATTATCAAATAATATAAATAATAATAAATATAATAATAATAATTAAATAAACCACATTAAAAATCTAAAATAAAATATTACAGACTAGTTAAACATTTTGCACCCGAGCCAAAAACGAGGGTAGGATGCAGATATCACCTGTAGAGGCAAAGCCAAGGCAGGAAATGTTCACTATATGTGTCACTAATGTTTTTTTCTTGTACACAATATTCTTATCACATTAAGGGCCCCGAAATGACTTCTTTTTATCTAAAATTGATTTTAAGAGAATATTTTTTTTGGTTGGGGCCCATTGAAACTAGGAGGAAGGGCTCCCAAAACTAGTGAAATGATCGATTCCCCAACTACAAATTAATGATTAAGTGACGTTTATGAAAAATGATCTACTAACTTAATTTATCAGACTAGGCTGTAAAATCCCATTTCCCTGCCAAGGGAGTTTCAAGATATTTCAATGTATTTAGCCATACATATAATTCCTTAGACTGGTAAAATAGCAGTCATTCATAACAAACCTGTTTTACCAATAAATTCTTAAATTGCTAATTTCTGTACTAAAATTAATTTATTAATGCTTCATTATCCTAGCATAATCAGATAAAGTTTATTACACTATACCACAATTAAAATAGACTTCAGCAATAGCACAGAGAATATTTTATTATAAGTAAAAGTGGGTAAAGAGTCAATACAAAAGAAGGAAAACCTTCCCACTTTGGTTCTTAGTCTTTCCCGAAGAAGATCCAAATGGATTTAAATATATAGTTCCCGTTTATTTAAATAATATGTTCCACTTTTTACAATATGGAAGAGTTTATTGACAAACCAATAGTATATTTATAATGATTTATCAATATGCTCAGCGGAGTCACCCGTGGTGTAATGGTTAAGGTATATGGCCAATACACAGAATGAATGGACTTTAAACTACCGAGTTTATTTAGTCATGGGTTCGATCCCAGCACGGGCCTCTGGGATTTTTATGAGAGGGATAAAAATTCTGCTTACCACGTCCTTCAGAAGGGATGTAAAGCCGGTGGTCTCGAGCCTGGGCGTTGTAAGATAATTGTTGAAGATCCCTTACCCTAAATGAAACTGGGTATAGACAAAATTTAGGACCCTCATAGTAGTTTCATTATAATACTATAGTGTGTCTGCCTTGTAGTTTAAAGTGTATGGAGGTTTGATTTAACAGCAAGGGCACGTATTGTTCCTAGTTTTCACTAGACTATAAAACTCAGTGAAAATATGTAAGATTGCTTGAAAAAAGCATGAGAGGAACCATAGAAATCCAAGGCTCTTCTGTCTAGATTAGATGAAATATACCTACACTTAAAATTAAAAGGAGTAGAACACTATCTTAGAGAGCTGGCAAAAAGGGCCCAACATTGTGGCCTACTTGCCTGGTAGTTACTACCACTCCCCCCCCCCATATTACTACTACAATATGCTCAGCAAATAACTATAAAATCAATTGTAATACAAATAAATACCTGAAACAGCGAGCATAATAGAAGCAACATTTTCAGACCACTGATAGTTTAAAGCAGTGTACTTTGCGGCAGCATCTCTCAGCCACTCAGCTTTAGCTACAGCCCAGACTGCTTTCAGTTCAGGAGACGAGTCTTTCACACTTTGAGGTATCCTAAGCCAAAGGTATTTGGCATTACATCTAAACAAATTATTTATCTGTTAGGCATTCTCTTCGATTAATGTCATAAATATCTGAACAGTATTTTGCTACCCTGTCTTCTGTTAGAGGGGATGCATTGTAATACAAAGTAAAATATAGCAGCGGATGTAAACATTTGACAATGTAAACATTTTGTTTGTTTTGCTTCACATATCAATGCAAAATGTAAAATCTCCCAACAAGCAAATTATCTTATTGGGTAAATTTGTTTTGTTAAAAGCCAATTGCAATGTGGCCTCACACTTTCACAGGATACAGCACAAAAAAATATAATTTTTCCTATCAAATTTATATCCAGAAATAATTATCCATCATATTAAGTTTTGGACATTTATGAATTGAAAACCCCAAATAACTAAATTTCCAAGATACAAAACAAACAAATCCTTTAAAAAAGGTTGCTGTCAGTATGTATCAGTCAATCATATGATAAGTACCTTCCTCAATATAAGCCTATTTCTTTCATAAGGTCTAAGAAGATTGATTTTACTGTTGGTGTTACAGATCGTAAGCTAGGGTAAGGCACGGCCTGCGTGAAGTATCGGGAAGTGGGCTGGTCATCCAACAGAGATGGTGTTTAAAAATTGATTATGCAACTTTTTTCAGTTTTAGTTTTTTCATTTTTTTAGGTGCAGCTGGTAGCAATGAGCCAAAAGACAGATGTGTCAGTTTAAATTAAATAAATAATGTTTAAGGTTTTTTGCAACCAGAATAATTATCAAAATAAAATTTTAAATAAAACTAAATAATATGCACTAATCAAATAATACACCAATTATAAAATGTGTACTTACAAATCATTTTCATACAAATAAATAGCTAATAGTTTCCCATAGAGTTCTGGAGATGCTACTCCTCCTTGGGCCTGGAAATTTTTATTTAAATAATTTATTAATATTAAATAATGCAAATCTACAGTAAAATTATATTTTAATTCTGTGGGCATTTGTTTATTGGCGAGGAAGATTATAATTAATTTTCAAAGCAATAAAATCACTTTACAGCCACGTTGCATATACTATTTTTTGTGGGGCTCAGCCAATAAAATATAGACATTTATAGAGATTTGAAGGGACATACCCTATCTTAATACTTTGAGAAGCTAGAAACATCTTTTTGGGGCCCAGTGTAACCTCACTGAAATCTCCGAATGAGTGGGTTAAGAAAGGTTATAATAAGTCCATTGTCAATTTTCCCACATTGTTTATATTGTTATACAAGTTACAGTTTTTTCTACTTTTCCTCATTTACACTGTAGGTATATAGAAAAAGTATTGCTTTTGCAAAAAATCCAAAACCGGGATGTCACCAGTCAGGAGTTTTTAAGGCCTCCTGAGTGGTTTTCACATAATTGTTGTCTGTATGTGTATGTTTAAGACTAACATATGTGCCAAGTTTTATCTCATATGAGCATTAGTTCAATTTTTATCAGATGACTTGTGTACATTTTTTAAAATATTGTAAAAAAATAGAAAAATACTCTGAAAAATACTACTGAATTAAATTGAAATTCAGTACCAGTGTTTTTTCGGTACCACTAAGTTTCCTTTTAATACGATAAATATAACTAAGATTTTTGTTGGATTATAAAAGCAAAGGAGCATCAATCTTGGTCAGTGCCTGGATGGGTGACTGCTGGAAATGAAATGGATGTATTTACTATCTGAGGACAAGCTAAGTAAGTGAATGGTATTTTTGGAGGACGAGCGATGCAACTCCGAAGAAGGGAGCATGAGCGTAGCGAATCCAATCAGATGAGTAAAAGTTCTAAAGGTACCGTCTCAATTTTTTTAAAGTTTATTTCACTGTATTAATAATCAAAGGTGTACATGTAATTTTTTTGGTGTTCCAAAATGCAATCGATAGGGCCTATATAGACATCAAGGCCTAAAAGAGTTACAAGATAAAAATACCACTTCAGATCAGCTTAAATAAAAAAGGCATTAATAATAACTAATGCAAACAAATATGAATAAATGTATTAAATAATCAAAATTTTGATTGTTGGGACAATTTTATTTTTGCTAAGACTTCAAATTTGAGTGGGACACACTTGTCACACCTGGCAACAAGTTGGCGTAATCAAAAGAACAAACAATTCAAGAGAATTAACCATTAGAGTTGATACCCACTGGATTTGTTATAGGATCCACTAGATACCGTATTAAGTTTTCATAGAATCAACAAGTGTCTTATTTCGGGCTTTTGATATAACTGGAAATGTCAACAGAAGAAAAGTTTGCCCATAAGGACAACTTTTAACAAATATTTTAATCGTAGAGGTTATGCCTAATGTCACAATGTCTGTCATTGATAAAGGTTACATTGTGTGACAGAAATTCAAAATAATAACATATTTTTTCTTTTTCGAGCACAAATTTGACAACAGATGGTTTGTTTACAAATTATTAAGATATTTGACAATCTATTGTCAGTTACATAGTGGCAGACTAAATAATAAAAGAAAAGAAGTCTCTCCACAAAACAAAACTTTATTGGCAAAGCGCTTTCAACCTAACTAGAGGCCATCATCAGTGCAAAACCGTTGAGATGTTAAAGAAGTAGAGTTGTAGAGAAGTAGAGATGTAGAGAAGTAGAAACTTCTCTACTTCTTTAACATCTCAATGGTTTTGCACTGATGATGGCCTCTAGTTAGGTTGAAAGCGCTTTGCCAATAAAGTTTGTTTTGTGGAGAGACTTCTTTTCTTTTATTATTTATGATGGACTCCATTCACGCTCATTCTACTAGTATAGTGGCAGACTATTACCTCGTCTACACAATGTGTTGAACATCAGGTTGAATACTTGAAACCAATTTTACTCCATGTAGGCAAGGGTTAAACCTGCGTCTACACAGAGTAAATTCAGTGTACAGGAATCAACCTGATGTTCAACACATGATGTAGACGAGATAAATGTAACTGTGAAAATATCGAGAAAACTCCATTCTTTTATAAATACTCAATTTTTCAGAACAAACACTTGTTTTTTAGGGGAGTCGGTTCACTTGTTATTCTATTCTACTACACCTTTAATTTTTATTTGAGATAGATTTGACTACGGCTTGAAGTATAGCTAGATAATTAGAGAATGAGAAAAGAAATGTTGCCTTGATGTAGACTTCACTGCAGAATTAAAGAGCCTGCAAGTAGTCAAACTTTCCTGCCAATACAAATCATTGTCTTAACTTTTATTGGTTAACACACAATACTTATAAGGAAAGAAAAGATATAACAAATTTTGTTGCTACTTTAAATTGATTGGAAAACCATTATTACCTGCAATTCTTGCTTCTCCAACTCTGCAGCAATTAACTTAAGGTTTTCTTGAACCATTCTTCAAACGCCAGTGTACATTACTTGAACTAAATACTACTTTAAAGTACACATGAAAATAAAACGAGTGTAGCTCAAAAAAGGTACAAATTTGAGCAAAACGAGCAATAAAAAAATAAATAAAAATCCAGCGCAAGCGGCCTACTACAAACTCATTCTTCTTCTTTCTCATTTATAAATAAAAAAATATGGTGGACAGTTTTCGGCGTAAGCAATGTCTGTAAGACATGTAATATAGCCAAGTTTAAGCTAGTTACATTGAACTAGTTACATTGGTTTACATTGAATGCCAGTATATCAGGCACTCTAATGTCTGTGGCAGTTAGAGTGCGTGATTTACACCCACTCTAACTTGAACTAGGAAGACTTCAAAATATATAATTTGGTCTATTCTTGTATAGTATCGCATAATAGGACCCTATTAACCATTTAGGTGTTATAAAACTAGAAATATATAAACTTAAACATTAATAAGCTATTATTTTAATAAGGTCAATTTTAATAGTTTGTTCTTTTTAGCTCTCGAAAGTTTACAGAACTCTATCTCAGGCTAGAAAGATAACATTTTTATTTTTAAGCTGTGATCTTTCTATTCTTTCCATTTATGTTTTGTGTAAAGTTAACTAAAAAGACTAGTTGTTGTAGTAGGGGGAAAAGCAAAGACTGATATGGTTAGCTTTACAGCCTGCCGCTATCAGGGGACTCGAATCCTCATAGAATAAAAATTCTACATAAATTAAATGTTTGGCTATCTAACCAATATTAATAAGGACGTAACAATTGTCTTCATTGTGTTTTTATTATTATTTGTTATCACAAAAAATACTTAATTTCTAAATTAATTTGAATGATATGAATACTCAAAAACTTTAAATATCAATATTACTAAACTAAATTTTAGTTAACTTTACTCAAAAGACGATGATAAAGTAATAAAAATAGATACATCTCACTGTAAACTTGTCACCAAATGGAACAGTACCAAGGCTACATAGACTTGATATTTATTAAAGAGTAAGCGGTCGTAGTCGATAAAACTCTAGAAGAACAACATTAAAACAAAAATAATAAATACATAAAAGAAAACTCAATACTAAATACAACATAGAAAATTAAAAACAAAAAATGGTAAAAAAGGTACATAATAACAATGAATATAATAAATATAATGGTAATCAATTATCTAGTCTTTAATTGTACAAATTTAACATTATAAAATAAATGTTAACTACAATTATATAAATATAACATTGAATACACATATTAATACTATTTTAAGTGGAGTTTTTAGTCGTAGATTCTGAGGACGTATTCAAAGCACTGTAAAGGGTATTATTGCTTTTTAAAAAATACTTCAATTTTTCTTACAATAGTTTGCTCTTGCAAGATCATAATTAAAAAACATAAAAAATAAGTTAAAAGGCTAGTCAAAATATTTCGATTGCTCTCTCACAATAGAATTAAAATCAACAAGGTTTAAAAAATCACAGCATAAACTAAAGAATCATAAAACTGAAATAACCTGACTCTAAAACAAGTAGGTTGAAGCAGCTGAATCCAGTCTCTTAGCTTTCTTTAGGCATGATTCTGATTAAGTTATTATGAGAGTTTATTAAAGGCTGTATATTGTTGTTGTGCAAGCTGAACCCCTAGCTTACTATGCCATACTGTAACTATGACTGGATGACTTTGGTAAAATGAAAACTCCATGAGCTTCACTGAATGTGCTCTAGTTCAGTATTGATAATTGACATTAATCTATCCCTACACCATATAGGAATATATACTATATCCTACACACTACACAATGATTTAGAATAAGGTAAATAAAATCCATTGAAAATAAAGTTTAAGTAAACAGATATATTTAAAAAAATATTGTAATGAGGAACATAACAAAAGAAAGAAATAGGAATACAAGAACAGATATATAAATTTATAAGAAAATATTAATTAAAAAACAATTGACATTTAATAGTGATACATCATCAAATGCAGTTTCTTAAATAAAAACAAATTTTATAGAAAAGATACAAACTTAATTTTAACAAGAAAGAAATGCAGCATATTTTTTAATTTAGAAGGAACAAGTCAAAACATATCATTCATCAAATGCAACCAATTCAATTTTAGATTTTACAGTTCATTAACAGTACAATGCGAAATGATATAAGCTAATATGAGAGCCTCTCACCTCACTTATTTAAGGCTAGGCAAATATGTCTTTAAATACTTTTTCTAGTTCATTTCAAATATAATGTAGAAGGGTATTCAAATACATGAAAATTAAGTATATTAGCCAATCCTGCATATATATGATGACTTTTTAAAATGTTTAAAATTGATATGACACAAGAATAATGTGATGGAAACATTGTGATAGGTCTGATACCAAAAAAAAGATCGTAAGGTAATAAATTAAAATTAATCATTGTGTTTCTCACATAATTTTAACTCCTAACAAAGTTAAATCTTTACATAAAACTTTGTTCTTTTAAAACCATGGCTGATCCCTCCTAAATGAACCAGTAATGATACTTACTAGAACAATATAATACACAAGTAAATGAAAAATATTTGAGGGTATAAAACAAGGTGCTTTTAAAATTTATACAGGTACATAAATATTCTTATGAACTGAGTTCATATTTAATCCTACTACATTACAAAAAAAAACTAAAAAATCTACAGGGCCTTCTACAATAATAAAACTATAAAAACACTAGTTTATTGTCTTAAAATGCCATAAAAGAAGATAGTGGTAAAAATCAGGTACAGGTACCTTGGACTTTTACTTTTACTGAATTCGCTACGCTCATCCTTGTCATTTTGTCCTTAGAATATGAAAAATGCCTAATTTATAATTTATTAGATTGAAAGACTCGGTTAACTCATCTTTAGACAGGAAGGATCAGGTTTTATCACAGTGGTCACCCATCCCTGCTGACCACCCTCGATGCTGCTTAGCAAAAGTGATAAAACAAAAACCATGGATACATTAGCTACATTAAAATGAAACTTTGCATACTGGTTTATTTTATTTAATTAAATTTAACTATTATTTAAAGGGACACACTTGTGTAAATTTCAGATCAAATGGATGTTTTTTCAATTTTAAAAAAAACCTATACATGTCATTTAACAAATTTGGCTTATAATGTGATGAAACTCAGCACATTAGCTGGTCTTTAATATGATTATATGGGAGCTAAATTTTGAATTGATCCAATAGTTTTTACTCGTTCAATAAATTATTGAAATTTTTGTTGTCATTAATGAAAGCTAATGATAAAATAGAAAAATTATTTTCTGAGAAGCACAACTGGACTGAAAGATTAATTTCAGAACTAAGTGTCAATTCTCCAGCATTAACCTGCAGCTACATAGCTGAGTGTGTGTGTGTCTATTACAATAGTAATAGACACACACACTCATACATACATACAAAATGAAACCCTGGTGTTTGATTTTGAGGGCAAATCATTTCTCGTTCTATACCTAGAAGAACAAGGAATGGTAAAAATAACTAAATGGTGCTATGGCACTTAAAAGTAACTAATTCTAAAGGTAATTTTTAATTTGGTAAATTCAATCATTAGACTAGTGATAACTAATAAAATAATAAAGACAGCAGTTATCATAAACAATTTGAACATTCCAAGTTAAAATGTTTATGGCTACAATAATAAGAGATTAAACACTTTTAGAATTTGAATCTGAGTGCTCAAAAAGTCATGATCAATTTATGTTTTAACTTTCAATGGGTCATTTTATGACAAGTCATGGGGTTGTTCATAATTTATCTAACACCTATCAAATTTTTATTATAGGTAATTTTTCATTAATTGAGGAATTTATTAAACTTTAGAGGGCTGGTGGTTAGAGACTTTGGTAATGCATTGATGTATATCTAATGATTCCCCAGACGGAATTCCATATCCCTTGAGTAAACCGTGAGGGTTGGAGGGCGTTTTGTTGTCATCGAGAGGATCTTTCCTTAGCACACTATCTATCTCCACAGAGCTGAAAAAAGCTACTGATAAAGGCAAATCTGTCATACCGACACGAGAAACACAAAATGTTCGAGTCAGTAAATTTGTTATTTGTAACGCTAATGCAGCTTTATATTTATAATTTTCTGGTACCAAATAATGGACTTCATCATGGAAGCTCAATGAAAATCTTGCATTGTCACCAAGAAGCCATTTCATACAGACTAGCATCAGATGTAGAAAATCAACAGCACTACTTTGTACGACCCAATTAATTCTGGTATTACCATGCTTATCTTCATTATCTATTTCTGGTATTAAGGCTCGACTTAATTTACTTTTAAGAAAGGGAGTTTCAGGACAAGGCTGACTTGCAATTAACTCCAAACTGTTAAACATATCTGATTCAGTTCCTCCAATCCACTGTGAATCTTTAAATATTTCATCTACTTCTTTACCATAAATTTTACAGATCTCAGCAGCTTGAAATTTAGAGTACGTCCGCTGTTTGGTTTGAGGCAAAACTCCATCTTTGAGAACAAATAATTTTTTACCTTTAGTCAACTGAAACATTTTTGCTGCTTTGACAGATGCTTCGTTTGGCTTCATACCAGGATTAAAGTTTAAAAGAGTCCTTTCAGCAAATTTTTGACCTGAACCATATATTCTGGCATAGTTTAATATCTTTGCATGACTTCGAGATATTCCTACGGCTTTAGCGGTGACTGAATGTAAATCACTTTCATCTGATCTGTAACCATTTAGTGTCATCCAGCCAAAAGGTGTACATCCATGTGAGCCAACAGAATGAGCATCTCCGAGTAGAGATGCAATCCACAACTCTTGAGAATCTACATCAGCTCCCACAAAACAATAACCAGAAGGTGCTTCTAAAACACCTCTAAATTCTGATCCAACTCTATCAATAACAGAATTAGACACAGTCATCCACGTAGGTTCAACTGCTCTCCTAGTCAAAGTACCGCAAACTATAATTAATGGCAAAATAGCTCCCAAATTAGAGCACCTATTACCATCTACAAAATACTGGATTTCTTTCTTAGTCATCCAGCAAACTAACTGACTCTCAATCCTATCCCGATTGTTTCGCCAATAAGATAGCATTTTACTAATAGCTATTATCCTCCGTGCATTTGATAAGGAACCAGAAAAATCAGTGTCAGAAAACTTATTAATATAATCTTGAGCTAAAGGGTTTCCAACATTAAAGTTTGCTCCATCTTTATGTGGCAATTTCACAAATTTGATTTTGTCTTCAAATGCACTCAAATCTAAATCATTGTCACCATTCTCAGAAGTGGTATCAGTTAATAGTTCCGACTGATCTTTTAAGAATTTAATAAATTCATCCACAGGAAATTTAGGATCATCAAATTTAACAGTTGTATCTGCAGAATGAGTAATATATCCCCATCCACTTCCTCTAATATAATGTAAAGGCATTCCTTTCCAAGTGAGTTTGAGAAGTTTAGGAGAAACTTGCATACTATTAGTAATAAGAGATGGTCCAGGAACCCAGCCCTGTTCATCAGGTTTGGTACAGATCTTCCTGTACCACTCTGGATACCCAGGTAAAAGGGTTTTCCTTTGAGGTAAATTATTTTTGGTCTTAATGATGGAATCAAATTTAGAAGCTAATTTACTTATTTGAGAGTTAATAGGATCCTCTGTACTTCTATGCTCAAATGGTTCACCTGATTTGTCATTCTTCCCTGATAATTTTTTCATTTTAATCCGTTTAGTCGTCCAATTCTGATCCCACATCCATAAATCATTTTTATAAGCTTCATTATGATACAATCTACAGGTGCTTTTAGCAGTTTGAGCCAACAAGTATTTAGCTTCCAATGCCAAATCATCGTAAACAGCACATGAATCAGATATGTATTTATTCCACTTATAATTTATAGGTACATACGCAGTTTGAAGTTCTAACATACCAGCAAGAGTAACTGGGTGAGGAAATCTATCAAGAAACATAGGCCAAAGTTTAGTTAGAACAGCATGAGTAGCTGTTACATCACTTGCACAATAATCCATCATAGTTTGGAAATTATTTCTAATATCTGTTATAGAACCACTAAGAAACAATTCTCTTTCTTCTTTAGATATTTCAGTACCACAATACAACTGATGAACTTTAGTCAAACTGTTTAATGAACTGACTTTGCTCCACTCATTCTCTCCTTCCACTCCGGCTTTTAGTAACGATTTCTGGTAACTTGTTATACCACTTACACACACATGAAGTGATAGTGTATCTAAAAATCTTAAGTTGCTCTTTTGTAGCCAATATTGTTCTTTGACTCTGGCTCTGTCAAAAGATACATTGTGCCCAATAACAATCCTATGCTTGTTGAACTGTCTTTTAGGAATAAATGGTTTATCACAAGTGCTCTCCAGAGGTATTAGAGAAGTAGTTGTGTAGTTGTTAGTATTAAATAATTTCTCACCGCTGGCTAAGTGATGGCTGACCCATCCATACCATGCATCATTAGAAGCAGCGGTTGCAATAGTGGGCATTTCGCCTTCTGCTTTACACACTTCCACATCAAATAACAAAGCATCATCCGGAGGAAAAGGAACAGATTCGGCAGTTCCATCTTTATACCTGGTCCAACCTTCTCTCAATTCCCATTTATTCGGATGTTTTGGAAGATCTTTTATTAATTGATTAATTAACAACTTATAAGGTTCACTTTGTAAGAGACCTATTTTTAAAAAATGTTCTTCAATATTGGACCCTAACAATTTTGGAATATTAAACTCTGTTACAGGAAACGGTTCACGTTTTTCACCTAAATTAAATTTCTTTAACTCAGCTAAACATTTCTGTAACAATTTAGAATCAATTTTCTTTTTATTGCTAAACAACTGCTGTCTCAAATGTTCTGATATCATCTGAATGCCATATTCATTAAACCTGATTTTCTCCGGGGGTTCATATGAAGGCTGAACCCATTCATCGATGTTCGATTTTGATTCCTTTTCCTGTGGCTCAGCATCTTTCTCTTGAAGGTTGGTCAACACAGCCTTGTTAACCTCTAAAGAAGTTATTTTATTGAGACTCTGATTACTCACATAGCGAACGTTTTTTCTCCTTATTATAGACGAGAATTTCATAGCTCACCAAACAAAGATCCATAGTTCATAAAATCCAACCTGAAACATTGAATAGCTAACTATAGACATTGCTTGACCAAACATAAACCAATGTTACAATAAAACATTAAACTAGTAGTAAAAAAACATACTGTTATCAGTATCAAAAGTGTATCATAAGAAAACTAGCTTAAATGGAAAAGTCTATGGGAAAAGTAAACAAAATGGAATCCAGTTGACTATTTCTTTATCAATTTTCTTTATAAATTTACTAGGAAATATTATTTATGAACATAATATAAATAAATAAATAAAAATTTTATTTCAGGCCCAGATAAAAAAGTACAAAAGGTATAATAGCCTCAACATAATATTTAAGCCTAAAAGGTTATAAAATACAAAACAAAATTAAGACACACATGAAACATAATATATTACAGAAAACTTAAAACTAATTGAAATTGCCTTGTCTACAATAAATTAGCAAGTTTAAAACAACAAAGATACATGTATTACAAAAATCAAAGAATGACGTGGGAAGATAAAAACTCATTGATACTATACAGTGGGTTTAACAATAAATATGCTTTTAAATTTTAATGAGCTAAAAATTAACATAAACTGAGCTTCAAATGAGTGAAAATAATGCTATGCCGCGTAGTGTATAATGGGTGTATAGTGTATATGGGATAAATATGTGCATTTTCTTTGCAAATTTCAAAAAAAATATTGAGTTGTGAAGTTACTGCTCAGGTTATTATAAAATTAATGCTAGATGATAAAAATTAAAAAAACTGTAGGTGAATTAAGAGTTTCCTTGGCAATGATTTTTGGCTTTTTTTAAAATACCTAATTTTATCAAAAAATCAATGATAACAAAACTTAGATTGCAAGAGGGGTAATAATATGTACAATAATTGAAAAGCAGGCACATACAGTTATTAAAATCCTAAACACAATTAAATATTTTTAAAAAAGCACAAAACAGTACTAAAAAAATGTAAAATAATAGGAAATCAGCTGATTAAGGCTTCATAAAAGACCATCACGCATCCTGGTAGATTTTTTTGGCATTACACGATTTAGGGGTTCTAGCGGGGTATATAAGCTCCACAACTTGTTCTATTTATAAAACTTTGGAGTGAACAGTTGGGGTTGAACCCCCTGCCAAACCCTGCGATTGATCAAAGTATCTATTTCACTATATGACGGTCAATTCAAGTCATTAGTATGGTGAGGAAGGATATACCTTATTCTTTTAATACATCTAGTAAATCGACACATTTTTATCTGTAGTCTACACTCTCTTTGAGTATGATTACCATTCAAGATGCATCTCTTCAACTTACATTTAGTAGTTGTAAAAGCATTCAAAAGCTTAAATACAAATAGAAATTTATAATCAACCAACTTACTAAAATAAATCAAGGATAAACAACTCCAAATTAATCTGAAAACATCTAAAATATAGTCCACTCTAATCCAAAAGTAAGATACTGGAAAATTAGCAACGTTAGTTTTTGCAAAAGCAAAACAGTTATGATAAGTTCCTTGCGCAAAATAAACAAAAAAATAGGAACCCAGGTTAATTTAGACCCAATATTAGAAATACGGTACTTAATTTTTTGCATTATAATAATCCTATGCTAATTAAAAGTGTAAACTTTATTATATATTTCTCTTATTTATATTTTCCTTTAGTAACTTATATTAATAAAATAGATACGAATGGATAGTTTACAAATCGGTAAGTTATAGTGTGAACCTTCTAAGCATAGTCTAAATCAAACTGGGTTTATTTTTGTAACCACTTTTGTTTATAAAAACATTTGTTATGTAATTTTTTTTGCTCAGAAAATTTTTATCTTTATTTTTTTTTCGAATAACAATTTTATCTTATGTTTACTGCAGGTGCCTTGAAATATTGTTCTGTGTTTGTTCGCTTGATGATTATTTGGTGTGGTATAGATGAGAAGGCGTGATGAAGGGTGCACAGAGAGTGATTGTGTTCTGCTTGCTCATAGCTGTTATACCTGTATTTCTTCTTGCTATTCCTTTATATTTAAGGCATAGTTTGTATAAAGATGTCTTATATTCAGTGTCAGAGTCTGATATTCTTGAAATGGACAATGGAATATCAACTTTTTTCTGTGAGGTAATTTTACATTTTTATTCATATGATCAGTCATTTGGGGGCTGGAGATTGATAATAAGAGTGCAAGGGTACTGACAGTTGTTAAAAATTATGATGGGTATAGGTCAGGATTGTGGGAGCCGTAACTACAGTGGAGACATTAAGAGATGAACTTATTAATGGCGTGAAAATAGTATTAAGATAAAGTGATGTAAAAATGAGGGGTCGGAGTAGAGACACTCTTCCAATTGCCAACTTTTCCCTATGTATGAGATGGACCATCTTTCAATCAGGAGGTGAAAATAGTTCAACTACCATGCTGCAAGTCAGCTTCACTTGTTCTTCCATCCTGCTATGTTGATTTATAGTTGCTAAGCAACTGTCAACAAAGAGTGCTATTTTTAACGTTTTCTCTATTATATAATTTTTTAAGTGAATTTGTTAAATATGTTGCTGCGAAAAATAAATAAATGTTGTGATTCCCTGTCCTTCCTTGTACACATTAGTATTAGGGAGTTTAATTTAATTTATTATCTTTTAAAACCATGAATGTGGTAGAACATTTTCAAAGGCAGTAAAATTATAGAGCTCAAGAAGATCTAATTAAAAATAGAATGGAAGCAATGAATACTGTAAAGTTCTTTTTCAACCAATAAATTTTTTATGTTGTTTCCAAAGTGGATGAAGTTTCCTAGTGGGATTGGCTGGATCACTTGTTCTGCACCATGTATGTAGGAAACATTTTAAGCCCTTTTTAATTGTTCCATTAGGGACATAAAATGCTCTATGATATGTGCCATGGTTTTGGTTGTGTTACTCTTGGTTTGTCATTTCGAATGCAGTCTTGCCTCACGAAGATCAGACTACTTGGTTCATATTGCGTGTGGGCCTTTCCATATTGTAATGTTGCAACTCTTGGTGGAGACCCACACACTCATTGGACTTTGACATCTTAATTTGCTGCAATATTTGCTACATATTTCAATGATTATCTTAAATACTAAAGGTTTTGATTAGTATTTGAAAAATACTTATATGAGTTATAGGGAGTACAAATTACCAGTATTCTATTTAATAATTTGATGATTTGGGTCCAAGCTAGTGCTAACGACTGTTAGCACTAGCTTTTCACTTCCCTATATTATATGAATTTCAGATCACACTATTATGTTTCAAGAACTTTTAAAATCCTTTTTAGCTAACCTTTGAATTGAGTTTTGTTTTAAGTTTAATCACTTGAGTGGTCTAATGCTCTTGTTTATACCCCTGGTCATTAATAGTCAGGCAATAGGAAGTAATGTACTTCTTTTGTGCCTTTTCCTAGAAATCCTTACATTAGCTCACCATTATAAGGGAATTTGTTTTAGGATAAGCATTTCAGTTTATAATTTGTACAATGAAATCCTTCTACTTTTCCCTTTTAGGTTTTAATTATTTATTCTATAAGTGTCATATTTTTTTTAATTACAGGGGCATTCCCTCCAGATGAATTCAGAGTTTAATGCGTATCAGTTAGATGGAGTACCTGTATTTACTAACGATGAAGTTAAGAAACTTCACCTGGAGAAAAGTATGATACTGCCAGATGATACTCTTGAATACTGGGGCTTCTTCCTTCCTAATGGTTCACATGTGAATCTTGCTTTTTGTTCGAGGTATATATTAATTTGTAATTGTATACTTATTGGACAAATCCTGTTTGAGTCCAGATCTTTATACTTTTTTTTTGCAATTACTACATTGCTACATGTTATTCTAATTGACCTGAACCAGTGAACTAAAAACCTTTGACTTGATTTTTGTTCTAAGCTTAATCTCTTTTAATATAATCAGGTATGGGGTACCTTGCATCTTTTCCTCACTATATTGTCATGTCTGGCTAAAAACTGGGCATGACTACTTCAGAAAAAAACACTTAAATCGTAGTGTCAGAACACCAAATATGCTTGGCAGGTCCGTAATGGTCAAGATGAAATGACTGGACAGCACCTCTGTGTTTTAGGAAGTCTGTCCTAAATTAGATGATGTTCGTCAAGTGTTAAATAACCTGACAAGTTGCTTTGATAAAGCAACATTATATAAGGCTGCTAGAAACTGCATGGACGTTGTTGCTAACGCTGTTGAATGGTAGGAAAATACAGTTATTTCTCAGGTATGCATAGACCAGGTTAAGAACATTGGTCTAAGAGGCATACACTAAAACCTCATTTCATTCCATTAAGGCTGATTTTGCTAATATGTTTTACTAATTGGGTTGAAGGTCCAGAATTACTCTCATTAGTGGTGAAACTGGGGGTTTAATCTTTAAAACTATGTCACTTAAATCATGAACCTTATAGATATGGACACCTGTAGGAAGAATGTTTCAAATGGAACCCTCATGATATTGAGCGAATTTTGTACTCTTCAGTTTTAAACATCTACTTATACACTCTAACTTGCAACCTACGAATAAGTGAGGATATTGTTATTTTTGTTACTAATGCTTATAATGAGATGAAACTTGACACATTTTTAGGTCCTAAAAACCAAAATTTGTGCTAATTTTCAAACTGATGACAATATTTTTCCGCCTTTTATGGGTTTTCAAAATGTTTGTTGTCATATTTGCCTGTTAATGACTTCATAAAAAACTATTTTGGGATAGCTCAACTAGACCTAATGATTGATTTTTATAAAAATTAATTACTTTGTAAGTTTCAACTCTCTAGTATAAGTACACCGGGAGCTATGATGATAACAAACATACAGACAGAAAACTTTGTGAAGGCTACTTCGGAGGTCTTAAAACCACTTGAAACAGATAATTCAAGTGAAACCTTGGTTTTGTATTTTTAGTACATTGGTTGACTCTGGAAATAATACAATTCTACTTCCTCATCCTCATTTGATCATCAGTTGCAGGAAGGTTTTTATCTATTATAATTCTTTGGTTATTCATTTTTTACTCTGTGTTTTAGATATGATGGTTCGAGAATCTTGGTGGTCAAAGGTGAGAGAGAGCTGCGAGACTGTGGTCTGGACCAGGATCAAAACACTGAAATCCTACCTACTCCTCCTCCTGGGGAAGGATTTTCTGTTACTTATGAAAAAGGAAATAAGTCTCACAATCATGGGAATAAGACTAGAAAACACACTTTTACCACTGCTAGTCCTATTGAAGAGGAAAATCATGGTGGAGAAAATATGGATGACTCTCTTAACCTAATTCCAAACCATGGTAATTAAATATTTTTTAGCAAATTTTCAAATAAAAAATAAGCTTATGAGATTGGGGTCATGGAGAGGGATAGGGGTGGCGGTGGATTTTTTTAGGAGGGGGGGGGGTGGCTCACAGATTAAAAATACGAGCCTATTCAAGATTTTTGTTCCTAGAAATTTCTATGGGACACAATAATTTTCCAACGCTTTATCAGATTGAAATAAAATATAGTACAAAAATCAACCTAGTAAATTACACCTGAAACCTATTGTCTATGAAATATGAGTGATGACATTAACCTACAATAATGACCCTACAAACATTTCAAATAATCTAAAGTGTTAAGATTTGGCTGATTTTTTTACACATCTACTACTATGTATGGCTAACAAAAATACAAAGTTTACATTGTATTACCAGTATTAGTTCCAGTGTTAGTGATTTACATAACAAAATGTAAACAAATGCATTCAAAAGTATTAATTTTTAATTAATACGTTTGAAAATTTTCTTATATCTTGGCAGAATGCCACTTATAGTGATAGCAATAGTAATTAGGGAGAGATCATGGATCACCTAGCATGTAGGCCCCATTTTGCTAACTCCCTTAAATAGATGATAGTGTTCTACCTTATGAATCCTAGTGCTCTGGCATTTTGTGTCCAACCCACGGAAGTGCTGTGGCTGTATTATAAGTTTCTATAGGTTCAAATAAAAACAACATGTGTCCTACCTCCAAACCATAAGGCAGATACATAATATATTTTTTATGTGAGCTGCTATTGAGGGTCCTAAATTTTGCTTAAACCCAGGTTGATTTAGGGTTAAGGATATTTTATGAGTGCCTGACATCCCTCAGGCTTGGAACCACCAGCATAACGTCCCTATCAAAGGATGGCATGTAAAAGGGTGTCCATCCATCGCATGAAAATGTTAGAAGTCCCGACCAGGATTCAAACCGGGACTGTCTGGGTGGCAGGCACACGTGTTAACTATTACACCACCAGGATCTCATTTGCCACTTATGTAAACTAGTTTAATGGCATAGGACAACAACCATGTGGCCGCGGAGTGGCTTTGTCTTAAAGCTTAAATGTCATCATAAGAACACACCTGTTGTTATATGACAGTTTTTAAAAGAATAAATTTTTGTTATATCTTTCATAAATGAGGCAAACAGAGGAACAGTGGTATAACTGCATTTAAACTAACTATTGGGCAATTAAGGTTTTGTGTTTGACCTAAAGTAAAAATTTTACAAAACATTAATTAATGAATTTATTGTGGATTTCATTTTGGAAAATATTGAAATTTCCTTTCATACTAAAATGATTAAAATTTGGCCTCAATAACATGGCCATTTTTAAACTCAAAGTACTAATTCCATTTTTTGTTAACATTTTTTCCTTAAATTAACTATTCTATATAGTTTGGTATTGTTAGGAAAATTAGGGCCTTATCACCTGTCAGTGGTGCAAACTTCAAGAATTTAGTTCAGCTACCTGGTTCAGCTGTTAATGGAGAATAATTTATTTTTGAAGCAACATCTTCTTTTTTTCCTAATGTTATGATTTGTTTGTTATTTAAGTTTTCAACTATTATGAGAAAATATTAATTAAAAATATATTTCTTTTTAATTATGTGAATTAAATTAATTATGAAATATTTAGATGAAAGCCATGCGTCTAGGAGAACAAAGCTGGAAAATGAACTCCATGGTAAACCTAAACGGCATGCTGATAATGGGTGGCTGGATGCCGGCATGTTCCACGGAGCTAGGGAGGACGGCAAAGACTCTTCTATCAGCTCATTTGAATCGAGTTTGCTCGGTTGTTATGAAAACAGTATCCTGTTATCACAAGGTTTCAACAAAACAACTGACTGCACTTCTCCTGAATATTTAACATCATATCCGCATTTATCGTCTCATCATAACGTTACATCGGATGGGTTTTATTATTATATATTTTACTCTGATAATGATTATATCTCTAATGAACTACATGCTGTATTTGATATCAGTAAACCTACGTTAGTTCATAAAGACGCCCCGTCATGTATTAATGCTACAGAATGCTCATTTTCACTTCCATTTATGTCAAGTAAGAGTGTTATAGTTGAAATCCCCACAAAAGACGGCAGGGAGAGAAAACGGCATGAAAAATACATCCTTATTTCAACTTGTCATCCTAGAACTGTTGTATATTCTATTTTCCCAATCACAGCATTACTTTTAATTTTGCTTTGTGCATTTATATGAATTATCTTTGCTATCAAAACAAAGTGAAACTTAATCCCATTGCTGGTAACACCTTATCTATGTGTAAGGTACCAGATATTTACCCTAGGAGTCATATGTAATAGATCACTATTTTTATTATCCTAGAGATTTAGTAAACAGGGCCCAACATGGCTCCTAGCTAGGTCATCTATGACATGTCCACAATGTTTGTATAATAACAAGATTACAATAGAATCAATAATCCATATTTATTTTCATATCACATCCTGATTTTCTTTCATGACTGTAGTAATAGACACTGTTATAATCAGTTGACTGGGTGTGAAACCAATGAGAGTGGTCCTATGTAATATTGTGGGTATGGTTTAACATCCAAGACTAACTTCATTGGCTCCCTTGCATTATTTTTCCACACTTTCAACTGATTATAACTGTTTGTATTGTTATAATGGCATGTTGTAACATTTTATTTTATATTGTGGTGCCTTTAACCTCCTTATTTGCTAATAAGTCTGTGTTGTTTATTAATTGATTTTTGAAATAATAAACATAGTCAATATTATTTTAAACATACCTTAAATATTATTTTAATTTAAGGTTTATTATCCAAACTGCTCATACATAATTTTAGCATTAAGAATGTAAATATTAACATAATTACTGTGTTTACTTTTGGTAAATGTGTAATTACATACTTAGTTTCTATTCTTGCATAGCAGTAGTTTTAAGAAGCAGAAGGTTTAATATAGACTGCATTTGCCGGCCATTGTGTGCCTGGCTGTGCAGAAGTGATAATGACCAGAATCAATCTTGGGAATGCGTTTTAACTGTCTCGTGTGATTATTCAATTAGTTACATTTGTTATTGGTGTTGTCAGTTTTTCTGTTGTATCAAAGAAGAGTCAAAGGGACAAAAAATGAAAACATTCTGCAATTGTTTTTATTTCCCTCCAGGAAGGTTTCATTATCAACGGAGTGGGTAAAAAGTGAATAAAATAATCAAGCTCTAGGCATATTACTTTCCATCAGCCCTCCACTAGCTTTTCTTTGCTTAGCGGGCTTTTAAGGCTCTGCACAGGAATAAACACTCACAAACAGGCTTGTTTGTTGGTGGTTGTAGTCGGATGACAGTTTTTTTAAGATAAACCTGGTCCACTAATTTATAACAATTTAATTTAGGTAACCTAGTTCTTACACATCATCTTACTGAAGATGTGTGTATTTTGGGCTGAGAAGACCCCAAAAGGAAGCCTGGTGAAGAAATATCTATTGAATTGTGTGATAAATGTTGTTAGTTTAGTCTGTTTAGTTCATTGTTGTATAGTTCACAGTAGGCTCTGTAACCTTTTTTACTACGCTCATATTCATAATTCTTTATAGTTCTGCTGCTCCCATACTACGTGAGGGTATTGGTATGTTACCATATGTGTTATGTTACTACACAAAAGGCTCATAATTGTCTGCTAACTGGATTGTATGTGTTAACAAGTAACTCTCTAAGTCCTCTTGCATTACATCGTGCTGTGTAATGTTTAGTTCATTGCTACTAGAAGTTGCTAATTCAAGTGCATTGATAGAAACTTTTAACAGTTTTATGACCCTCAATGCAGGGCGACCCAATAATAATTATTTCAAATTTTCAACCTCATAAATATTGTCAATTTGTGCTTGTTTTTGACTGATAACCAAACTGCAAGCATGCCTTTGTGACAAAGTGGCCATGACTAGCTCCATTTAATTAACGGTCAGCAGGTAAAACATAACATTTTAGATAAAAACAACCAACAACCCAAAGATGTGTTGTGTCGACTCAGAGGGGAACTAATTTGTTCTTAGGAGCTTCTTTATTAAACTTTTTTGGTTTATATTACTTGCCAAAGCAAGTGAAACAGATACCATCCTGATTGGTATTCTTACTTTAAAAAAAAAAGATTTTTTAATCAAATTCATGTTCCTCATTTAGAAGAAAATGATAATCTTTATGCGGTAAGTCGTATTGGTTTTCTCTATGTAGCATGTTTGTGTTAAAGTTAAAGAAACAATCTATTAATTTTGCCCTAAACGCTGAAATAATTGCTACTTAATACCAAATGGTAGGAGTTGAATTGTTAGCTTTCAAAATTATTAAAAGTGTCTATCATTTTAATTTAATATTTTGTGGATTGAATGATTCATTTTGTGAATCTATTTAAATTAATGTAAAAAAGACTATGGAGAAAGGACTAAAGTAGGTTATTATAGACAAGTTTATTTATTTTGAAGCTTAATTAGACATTATTATCTCCACGCAACTACTTTAATTAACATTAGTAAAACAAGGAAAAGAACATAGAGATAAAGAATTTTTTTTAATGTGAACTGTTTCTTTTATATATTAATTGGAACATTTTTTGATTGACAGTATAAGAATATTAATTAAGTTTAATTAATTAACTAATTAATAAACTAGCCAAGTTTTTCTTAGTGTTGTTATAAGGGGTCTGAAAATGTGATATTCTTGCATAATACCTTTAGAGGATTGAGACTTACGATTAAGTCTTTTGCAGTTTTAATGTTTTATTTTTTTGACAAGACCGTTATATCTTGACATTACTATTTGTTAATTTTATTTTAGCTTATCTTAACCCCTCTGCCTCACCTGCTAATTTAAATACGCCATAAGCAGGGCTCTGAAACCAATATCAAATATAATCACATGAAGTATTTTTATAAATTATATAAAATTAATGTATACATAAAATTCATTGTAATTAAATAGTAATTATTATGTTAGTAGAAATAACTCAGGGAAATAAAAAATTATGTCAGTTACGTGAATATAACTTCCTATTGAGGTTATGATACCTTGGGAAGGGAATAAAAAGAGCTGATGTGTTCTTCCATTGTTGACTATTCTCTTTGAATGAAATAAATAGGATAATCAAACACTTTTTATGAAACTGTAGCTATTACAGCTGTTGCTACTGTATTATACTTGGCTTGCACCATAGTCAAACCCAAGCCATTGCATAACTTTGAACCAATCTATGAGGATGAAGTAAATTGAATATAGAGGTCATAAATTATAAATAAAATGGTTCTTGTTTAGATGGGTACTTGCCAATAGTTATACAAAGAATGTATGTTTGATAATTGGTTACTGACTGAAGAAGTTACAGGTGTGCAGCAAATTGAAAAAGGTCAGAGTGGAGTAACAATCTACAAATGTGCTAATGCTTTACATTACCGCTCCTTGTCTCTGTATTAACCCTACCCTGTCCTCCCTTAAGAGTTTAGTCTCTTATACTGGAATCAAAATAGTTGGTAACACTTCTAAATACGGTTTAACTACTAAGTGGTTTGCTGTGTTATAAATTATGCAATAAACTAGTCTAAGATGTAATTGAAAATTTATTATATTTTTTTAAAATTAATGATAAATAATTTAATTTACCTAGTTTACAAAACATTTAAGTTTTGCATTATTTTAGTTAACATTTGAGTTATTTTAGTTACAGGTAAGTTATACATTTAGTTATTAGTGAGTAATAAGGTTTATTATTTAATTAATTAATTTGTTATTTTTAGTTTTTATTAAAGAAGTTGTATTTACTGCAAGTTGAAGAAGCAATTGAAGAATCAGCTACCATCAATACTTGCTATTCAACAGCAAGTATTGATGGTCGCTGATTTTTCAATTTTTAGCTTGTAATTCAGTCACTATCATGAGTAATGCAATTTAACAGGTGCTTTACTCAGTTTTTAATCATCCTATCATTTAAATGATAATTCTGGTTTCCTTTAATAAAGAGGTTGTTTATTTTTTTTTTGGTGGGCTGTCACATTTCCTTAGCCAAGATAGATACTATTTATTTATTATTTTATTTATTATAAGCTTGTGGTTGCCTTACATTCAAAGGCCTCACAATAGTCAATTCATGAATACAAATTAAAACATAAAAAAAATACAATAAATAAAAATTATGTAAGATATTATTAAGTTAAAAAGGTACCAGTTTACAATTTTTCAGGATAAACTATACTGTCATTTAAAAAGTCATTGACACAGTAATATGCTTTATCAATTAGTATTTCTTTAATAACCTTTTTAAAGGAATCCATAGGAAGGTCTACAATACTAGTAGGCAGCTTATTAAAACATTTGATTCCATTCACCATCGGAGATTGACTTGACTTACTAAGTCTGGAGAATGGCAAATTTATATTTGTATAAAATCTAGTGGAATAACCATGATTTTTACTATTATCTAATTCATGGTGTCTATTTTTAATGTATACTAAAACTGAAAAAATGTATGCTGAATAAAGCGTTAAAATCTTATTTTCTTTGAAAAGTTTTGCACAATGCGCATCATATTTAGACTTTGTAATAATTCTAATGGCTTTTTTTGCAATAGAAAAACATTGTGTGCACTCGGGGCAGCTCCCCATTCTCTGATGCCATATAATAATCGTGAGTGGAAATGAGCATAGTAAGCCAGCTTGCAGGTTTTCAAGTCAACAGTAGTGCTAAGCTTTCGAAGCATAACAAAACAGAACTGAGTTTACTACTTACATCATTGATATGAATTTTCCAATTTAAAGAACAATCAATTGATAACCCTAGGATTTTAATTGACTCTTTATTATTTTTATTGCCACTACTCTTTAAGGTATGGGTTATTAATTGATTCTTATCTTTATTTAAAGTTAATTTGTTAGCAATAAACCATGTTTGAGCTACAGTAACATTATATTCCATATTTTGTTTATTTACTGTGGGATCGAGCCCTTTTACTACATATGTGGAATCGTCTGCAAACCTAGGACTCACATTACCGTTATCGGGGAGGTCGTTGACATAAATTATAAAAAGTAAAGGTCCAAGGACCGAGCCTTGAGGCACCCCATACATAGTTTCCCCCATAGAACTAGTTCCTCCATTGAAAACGGTAATTTGAGTTCTATGTCTCAGATAAGAATCAATTAAAGCCAAAGGAGTTCCTCTAATGCCGTAGTGATACAATTTCTCCAACAATAACTCGTGACTGACACAGTCAAAAGCCTTAGAGAGATCGCATGACAACGTCATGACCTCTTCTTTGGCTTCAAAAGCTTCATAAATTACATTTGTGATAGCATTAATAGCATCCTGAGTGGATAGACCTTCTCTAAAGCCAAACTGTTGTTTATTAAAAATATCACATTTGTCGAAGAAATTTACTAAACGAGCTTTAATTATTTTCTCAAAGACCTTCCCAATTACTGGTGTGAGTGAAATGGGTCTAAAATTATTAGGATCGTCCGAATCACCCTTCTTTAAGATAGGTACTACCTTGCTGGTTTTTAAATTATCTGGGAAGTAACCAAGAATCATAGAGGAGTTAATTAAATCAGCGAGTGGTTTTTTAATAATGTCACAGATTGCTTTGAGGAGGTCATTACTATGCAGGTAAATATCATTAGATTAGAAGCTTTTAAACCTTTGATTACTTTAGCAACTTCATTAGGACACGTTGGTTGGAAATAAAAGTTTTTATTGTTGGCCTCATTCAAGTACTCCATAGGGTTTTTTGAGTTAGCAGGTAGCTGGTTTACAAGGTTATTAGGAACCTCTAAGAAGTATAGATTGAGTTCATCAGCAGTAAGTTTTGATGAGGTAAGTTTATTTTTATTATTTTTACCACTTTCAGTATTTATCAAATGCCATATTTTACGTGTGTTAGTTGCATTATTTTTAACTAAATCAGTATTATGCTTAACTAATTCTTGTTTAAGGGTTTCTTTATATTTCTTTTTTTTAGATTTAAGTTTTGCAGCAAGGTATCGACTACAAACATCTTTAGCTAGTGATGACAAGGTAATTATTTCTTTTTTTAAATTAGTTATTCTTGTGATTTTTTGTGTACCTGATCTTTTTTATTAATATTTAATTTACTGTTTTTTCAGGAAAAGCACGTGAAATAAAAGCATTAAAAGTTTTCCAGTTATCATCACATTTTTTATACTCAAGGCATCAGTAGTAAAGGCTTGTAAATCATGATATAAAAACTGTTTACCCTGCTCAGTAATAAATCTTTTTTTATAAGTAATTAAAGGCTTTTTATTCTTTACTGGTTTAATTATCGGACATATCAGAGCTATGTGATCAGAAAAAATAAAACTAAATTTACTTGATTTGATATCAGGGACATTAGAGAAAATATTGTCAATACAAGTTGACTAGCAGGTCGCGTTACTTTCCAAGTGGCTGACACACCGTGATTATTTAGAATGTTATTGAGCTGGCAAGTACGATTATTATTACCATCAAGGAGGTCTACGTTCGTGTCTGTACAGACATATACAAATTTATCTATTTTACTAGCCACTAGTAGGGCTTTTTCTAAACTTTCTTAAAACTTCAATATTCCCGGAAGGGGATCGATACAGACATATTATAACAGATCTTATATCTTTTATATGAACAGCAGATATTTCAAAATCAGAATTAGATGAGTTTTTCAAGAGCATTAATATTTTTGTAAGAAGATATACTATTATGTAAAAAAATTGAGGTTCCTCCTCCGCGATTCATACTAGCAGGTCTATTGTGTGAAGACACTAAATTAAAATCATTAATAGAATACAAATCGTTCTCATCTTTACGCAACCAAGTCTCTGTCAGACAAATAATCTTAATATTAGGATGATCAGCCAATTGGTCATTTAGCATTAAATACTTATCTTTTAATGACCTAACATTAGTATAGAAAATAGACTCATGTTTATTACACACAATATTTACATTATTTTCCTTGTTTTTAGTTGGTTTCACATGACTGTGAAACTCCGTCAAATTAGTTAGTAATTTAAGATTAGATCTATTAGTTTCATTAGAATGAAACTTGTCAGAATTACTTTTTATAAAAAATTATTTCCTATAGTAAGTACTACTGTTAATTATTTACTATAGTAAGTAGTACTGATTCCTCATGCAATAGAGTATTTGTATTTATCCATTTTTTTAATTTTTCACTTAAAATAATAAACTATGTATAAAATAGTTATTTATGTCACTAGACAGCAAAATTTTATATTTTTTCTTGCATATGACTCACCAAAGGTCTTCCATTTCAAAGAGACAATTTTACATTTTTATTTTTTGTAATATCTTTTTAAATATATATTTTTTCCTTTATAATATTTTACAAGGAGTCACACCATAATGCCACCCTTCATAATTTAAGACAAAAAATAAAAAAGTGCAAATACTCTATTTAATGACTTGAAATCTGTAACACCTATTTTTAGCTAATGTATTAGTTATTAGGAAAGTTATATGTATTTAATGAAGATAATATAAAGGTAGATAAATTAAAATTTATGTTCATTTCACCTTTGATATAAATTTATGGTTTGCCAAAGAAGCACTAGACTGTAATTTGGGTTCAAAATTTTGTTTGTTTATGATTTTATCATTGCGAATTTACTAAAATTGTAACTTATCTGTGATTCAAATGAAAAATTTGCCTTTTTAATTTGTAATTAATTATTGCTCAGCACTGTTATGTAACTGATTTGGTCTAATTTGAATGTTAATTTATTTATTTTCTTTACAACTTAATTTTTTTAGTTCTCTTTAATGTATCTGTTTAATGTTTGGTATGGTCTGTAAATTTATCCATCTATTACTCATCTGACGAGTTCAAATTATGTGGTGAGTAAATGATGAGTTAGGCATTTTAATTATGCACCTGATATTACTGTGTACTTGTTTAATTCATTTTACTTTTACTCATTTATATCGTAGGTATATAGGAAAAGTAATGAGTATGCAATCCAAAACTGGGATTACTCCTGAATTATCTGTTTCAGGTGTTTTTAAGACCTTCTGAGTGGTTTTACAAAGTTATCTGTCTGTATGTGTATATGTGTTTCTGTTATCATCGTAGCTAGTGTGTTGATGCTTGAAAGTTAAAACTTTGTGCAAAAATCAATCTTCAGGCTTAGTTGCGCTATCTGGAAAATAATTTTTCTTTGGCGAGATAAATAACTTGGAAAAATACAGAAAACTTATCTGATAAATGTGCAACTTGGCACCCATGTAGCACTGTATAAGACAAACAAATGTGTCAAAAATGTATCTTATTACAATAGTAATACTATACTAAATTACAATTTAGGAAGAGCAAAGCAGTGAAGTATCAAGGATGAGTATGTCACCTAATAAGTTACCAGGTGGATAAATTACCAATTATTTTACAAAAGATTAATGTTAAAAAAATCTATATAATTTAAAGATTATATGTAACTATTATTAGGTATTGTAATATTTACAAATCTTACTCTAATAGAGTAATGTTTGTAATATAAATGTGAGTTTATAGCAGGGTGCTTTGCGCTTGCGGGATTGAATAAAACACCAGTGTTTATTACCCGCCTTTTGTTTTTGTTTCTTCTTCTTATTCAATATTTTATTTTTTTTTGTAACTTGTTTTAATACTTCTTTATTTATTTATTTAGTTATCTTAATTAATTAAGATAATTAGAATTTCTGTTAGTCTCTATGATTGCAATATTATTGATAAAGAGGCACTAGTAAGGCATTAAAAAATCACTTATGTTTACTTCAATTTCAAATTATTTTTCGTATCTGCAAAAGAACATATTTTAATGTGTTTATTTCATTATATGAAAAAATATTGTAAATTTTAAAAAATAAAAGATTTATTGAAAGAAAAAAATCAACCCTTGATACATATTTATGTTACTATAATACAATAAAACAGAGAAATGAAAGAACATAAATTATGGACTTAGAGAACAATATTATACGAAAAACAATGTACTTTCGTATACACTGAGTCAGAAGACACGTTAATCTCATAAATAAACATAATTTTTTGGTTTTGGTATTAAAATTTAGATTTTTTATGCCTTTGAACTTTGTGGTTGTTATTTTGTGGTGTGCGACATCAGCCCTGCTATAAACTTACCTTAATAACAATTATATAGATTAAGTCAATTAAGTGCAATTGTTTTGTTATTGGTCTAGTTTGAATCCAGCTATGTTATACTGTTAAGTGGACCTCGTCACAAATCTAACGTAGTACCTATTTACTCTCAAAGCTTAAACCTGCATACTACATAGATTTAAAATATATACCCGCATGTAGGTCAAAGTTTGTTAAAGTTAAATAAAACTGGATGAAATTAATTTTACTTATAAGACTACAGTCAAGTACATATCAATTATTCAATAAGTTAAAATAAGTTTATTTATTTATTAATTATGTGCAATGTTTAAATTTATAGTTAATTATATTTTGGCAATAATAATAATACCATTAATATATTTGGATTAAGAAAATGTAGTTTAAAATTAACAAAATTGTTGGTTAAAAAGGTTGTATTTACCGCAAGTTGAAGAAGCAATAGAAGAATCAGCTACCATCGATACTTGCAGAAGAATCAACTACCATCGATACTTGCAACAGCAAGTATCAACGGTAGCTGATTCTAAAATTGTTGGTGTTCATTCATTTAAAGATCACTGCTTTTATTAATTGAAGATTGATAGATTTAATAAGTTTTGGATTTTTTTGTGTTGGATTCTTTACAGGGTGTGTATTATGAAGGGCATTTGGTGTTCTTTGATCAGTTCTTTGATCTTTTTGATATATATTTTCCTTATTAATTGTTAAAAAATTATTGTTAAATAAATTAAATTATTGTTAAATTTTAAATTATTGTTAAATAAAATTATTTTTATAAATGTTGATGCAAGTAAATAATTGTTGTTAAAAAAATTGTTAACATTTTAATTTATAATAGTATTGTTTCTTTATTTATGATTTAATTTATGAATAAGAATGATATTGATGGTTACCATGTTTTTTTTTGTTTTTAAATAATACTAGTTGTTTTACTGTACTAACCAGAATAAATTATGTTTTTGTTTATCATAAGTGTGTTGCTTTTTATTTAATATAGGGCGTAATTTCCTAAGCAAGATTTCCCTTTAAAATGGGAAAATAATATAAATGCATACAATAAAATGACTTGAAAAAAATGTGTAATAAAATGTAATGATAACGAGAAAGAGATGAGAACCATGTGTTCAATCATCTAGCAACAGTGTCTTTTTACATACTCCCTTTGGATGTTAGGAAATACACAGTAGTGTTCCAGTAGTCAGATAATTCAAGATAGAATTGTAATCATCCATCAAAGTTCACTATAGTATAAAGCACGGTTATAATCGGTTAACAGTGTGTAAAAATTATGCGAAGGAGTCAATGAGGTTAGTCCTGGATGTTACACCACACCCAAAATTTCATATCAGGCTGTAATATCTTATATATCATTAACAGGTCTCTGCCGCCTCATTTTAAAGCACTGGTGTCAAAAACGTATCTACGTCACAAAATATTTCCCAAGTTCTGGTTGCTTCTGAAGCAAGCATTTCTTAACTTGTCAATTAGCCACCCATAAATGAGGGATGGTCTAATGACCACCTAATGTTTACTTGACATCTTGTGAACCATAATTGTATTTGTATCTAAGGAAGTTTGGGCATGGGAAAATATTGCAAGGGAGCCAATGAGTGTAGGACTGTCAACTGATTATAACCATGTGCTATACTATAGGCTACCTTGAGACTTGTGAGGCGAGACCCACTACTTAAAAAGAGTCGTTTTCAGGATGAAAATTTGCTACAAGGCCTAACGTTTAAATCAACTGAACTATTAGTAAACCCAGAATTAAAGTTACTTTATTCTAAATTCCATATTATCTTTTACCTATTCTTTGGTTGTTGGGACGTCAATATAAAATCTTGGTTGTTGTAATAGAATATTTTTTGAAAAATATTTATATTTACATGTTTATACTATCTATACGTGTATATATATATATATATATATATATATATATATATATATATATATATATATATATATATATATATTATATATATATATATATATATTGGTATGGGTATGCCTCAAAGTGTATTACGAAGTGGAATAGCAATAACCAATTTATTACAGCATCAGTTGCAAATTAAAATTTTTTGACATAACATTGAAAATGACTATACAGTGGAATTTTTTGGCATAACTCATATGTCCTATACAGTGGTGACTATAACACTGGTTGTGCACTGGCAGTTCGGAGCGTCTACATCGATTGAGGACATCATGGATTTAACCCCTCAAAACCGGGAAAAAAAAAAAGATGGGCCCTTAACCCTTAGCTGTCGACGCCTCGGCCACTCCGTCTCCTCATAAGCTTTATTTTCATGATGGGAATTCACTATATGTAGTTCAAACTACATTACCCATTCATAAATATTTTAAAAAAAGTAGTAGTTCGTACAAATATAATATATATATATATATATATATATATATATATATTATATATATATATATATATATATATATATATAAAAGTTACGCAATACGTATTTTTTCGTGACCAGGGACCGTTGAAATAAAGTTTTGTCATACTCCGAAGTTTGACTCCCCCCATAATGCCTGTCCCTGACGGAAATTCTCTAGCTTCTAAAACGAAATTTTATTTCCCGGCCTATTGATTTTAAACTGAGATATTTTTAGTATTATTAGGTATAAATAAAACTAATAAACTGAACTGCTGGTCTAGTTGGTTCTCCGGTTTGTAAATTAGTATTGTCAAGTTCGCTGGATCAGCTGGGCCAACAATTTATGCCTTTTAGGTAGTCCTTTTAATTCTGGAATACTTTTTATTGACATATTAATGATTTTGTTTTGAAATTTTCCACTGATTTTCTTTCACTTATGTCTGTCGGCGAATTACCGACCTTTCTCTTAGGATATTTTATTTATTTCTTTTTAAAGTGAAGATTGGGTGTCAATCGCTGTCAATTTTAACACTTGCATGTTTACTTATACGTAATTTTGATTGTTCTTTATAATTTCAGGTAATTCTGATTCTGCCTCTAATACAAATCTATATTAGTTCATTTAAAAGTACGCATTCAGAAAAAAGTAATCAAGAACACTCGGTTTCATAATATTTCATAGTGATTATCAACAATATTTAAATTTATATTTCCCACTTGCGCCAGCAGTGCCTTCTAAATTATTCGTTTTTCTAAAAATATTTATTTTTCCTCTTTAAAAACTTTAAAAATATTTAAGAAAGTGCTATAAAATGAAAAATAAACAGTTATGAATTTCTTTAAGATTAAAATAATTTTGTTGGAGCCGAATATCAAAGAAGAAATTCATAAATAGCGCGCATGGATACCTCGACTCGTCCTTTTCCAACAGGAGAAGATCTTTCTTCCGCAAATACTCAAGTGGAACATGTCGGTATCTTCGACGGACAAAGGGTATGTACGAAATAATCATTTATACGATTAAATTATTGTTTTATTCGATGTCGGTAATGTTTTTTTAATAATTAAAGTTAAAAAATATGTGCGGAAAGTTTTATTTTTCGAGTAGAAAGGAATTGTAACGGTGCCGTGTCTGCCAACATGGCGTGGTTTCTTTTGTCAAGTTTAGCTAAATTTACGCTTGTAACTCGACGGGATCCGTAGTTTGTGATAAATATATTTGTTTCTAAGTGCTAATTACGTTATAGAATGGTTACATTATTTATTTGTTGTAAATTGATATAGGTTATGTGACACATGCTCTCGCGTAGCCTTCAGGCTAGCCCCTAATGAAGTCAGTTGTTTTTACGCTGATTCACATTTATTATTTATTGGAATTCCGACGTTTTCTCTTTGTTTCGTCTCTCCTGGACCACCCTACTCATATTTTCACCCTGACATTTATTTTCTTAGTATTTCTAATCAATAATTATTTAATTTTCTTGCAAATTACTTAAATTAAGGAGGGAAAGGCGCCGGTCATGCTTAACACGCCTATATTCCACTTAGCACAATTCATTTAATTATTTATGTATTTGTCATTTCAGTGAATGGCCGGTGGACTCCAATAATGGGCCGGAAAAAGAACCTCCAGTGTATGATGGCCCACCAGGCATGGAGCCCGACGGTATCATCGAGTCCAACTGGGAAGAGGTCAGTAAAACCATTGTTTTTCCAGGGCATTGCATGGGTACTTAATTATTAATTTTAATAATTATTAAAATTATTAATAATGCTTAGTCATGGCTGACTTAGAAGATGCTTCAATTATGTGGCTTTTGAGAGCTATTTCTCATGACCACTTCAACAAACTGCTTAACGTGACTTCTTTATTCCAACTACATTGTTTAGCCAACAAAGAAACAAATTGTTGCTAAACAAAAAAGGAATTAAAATTGTTTAAGCCAATTTTTGTTAGGGTGGGGTCTGTTTGACCTCACATTCATAAGTAATTTTTGTATAATCTAAATTAGCACATGAATTATGAATTTTTAAAAAAATGATAAGTTAACTTTAGGCCGTAAAAGTCCATGATACTTCCTATGGACAGTTTTCAATGAATTACCAGGAAAGTAATAATTTCATGTTGGAGAATGTTCTGAAACTTTCCTGAAAATGAATTTTGCATTGGTTAATGCTTACTGAAATATTGAAAGCTCCTAAAATTCCTTATTAATTACTAGTTACAGAATGTAAGGAAGAACTTAATGAGAATTGAATTTATTATACAATGAGGTGCTTGCTTGTGTACTTTGTGTTCTTTGAACAGAAATGATCTAATATAAAGGGAATTAATAAAAAAAAAATGCTTATTTAAGTTTCTGTGTATTTATATTTAATTTTCACAAATTGAAGTGTGGCTAAATATTTTTTTCTCTTATTGTTGCCAAAGATTTGGCTAATCGTCTGTGACTATTTAGTTACGGACAAAAGTCAATAATTATGTTAGTCATTATTTTCAGAATGAATTTTATTATTTTTTTTTTGTTAGAAATGTTATATATTTTATATAGAATTCATATATAATACCAACACTACTTGTGTGTCAACATGCACTTAAAATACTTCTTTGCATAGATAGCTATTTAAAAAATGAGTGATAGTGACAGTTGTTATGCAAAAATATCCCACCTGAATTATTAACTCTAGTTGATATTGCTACAAACTATTTGAAAAAACATCTTTGCATCGATTACAACCTTACATTGCTTGGTCCGTGAAAGCTCTGTTGTGTAAACTTAAGTTTATGATAAATATGAACTTTTGTTTCATGATGAATTAAAAATAACTGATATAGCTAAAAATTCTTTTTAACTTTTTTGAAAAAAAAAAAAAATATGTCTTCAAGCAATTTTCCTAAGGAAATAATAAGCTTACAAGGTTGGGGTCATAGAGGGGAGATAGTTTTTTTTAAGAGGAGATTCACTGGTATGTTCCTAGGCGTTTTTATGAAACACAATATATGTAAATTTATTGGATCACTCTAAAATTAAAGGTAATTAGAATTTATATTTTATTATCAGCATTGATTTTTTAATTTTATTGTCAGATATATTTATAACTTTGAATAAACACATCACATTTTCTGTCTAAATCATTTGAAAATTCACTAATATTGTGGCAGTAAGCCACTTAAACTAATAATACGGCAAACTGATATGGGACTTAAACCATGTGGCTGCAAACCAGCCAGCACCAACACCATGTAGCAGAGGCCGAAGGCCATTTGTTTTATGTGAAGTTCCAAAAGAAAAAAAGAGCCTTTTTTACTAAAATAAGATCTTCTATGTCTGTGACATCATTCTGGTCATTCTAGAAGTAAAAATTAAATTACAAATGAATTATGAACTTCATGAGAATACTTAACATTTTTGTAAAATACCTTTGTTAAATTAGTTTATGCCCCAAATGCCACTTAGTTGACCTAGTCAATGGGACTCTTGAAGATAATTGCATATTTATCTTTAAAAATATTTGAGTGTTCTCCTTAACATTCCTATCTGTTACACAAGAGACGACAATCTATTATTTTATTCTACTTTGCCTCTCTCACCTATTGAGTGTTCTCCTTAACATTCCTATCTGTTACACAAGAGACGACAATCTATTATTTTATTCTACTTTGCCTCTCTCACCTATTGAGTGTCTCCTTAACATTCCTATCTGTTTACACAAGAGACGACAATCTATTATTTTATTCTACTTTGCCTCTTCTCACCTATTGAGTGTTTCCTTAACATTCCTATGTGTTACACAAGAGATGACAATCTATTATTTTATTCTACTTTGCCTCTCTCACCTATTGAGTGTTCTCCTTAACATTCCTATCTGTTACACAAGAGACGACAATCTATTATTTTATTCTACTTTGCCTCTCTCACCTATTGAGTGTTCTCCTTAACATTCCTATCTGTTACACAAGAGACGACAATCTATTATTTTATTCTACTTTGCCTCTCTCACCTATTGAGTGTTCTCTCCTTAACATTCCTATCTGTTACACAAGAGACGACAATCTATTATTTTATTCTACTTGCCTCTCTCACCTATTGAGTGTTCTCCTTAACATTCCTATGTGTTACACAAGAGATGACAATCTATTATTTTATTCTACCTTGCCTCTCTCACCTATTGAGTGTAACAAATTCAATACTAGACTTGCTTTTGTTATCTTTTAGCTTATTTCAGTAATTACAGAATTGCCACATTTATTTGTGTAACCCTACTCTCTTCTATATTCAGACGATGTAAACATATTTTTTTTTTAATTTAGAACCTCTTCGGATTAGTGATATAGATGTAAGAGTGGAACTCAAGCTCCTCTAGTGTAGAGATACTTTTTACCTGACATCACTCAGTCTCAGACGTGTTTGTTTAGTTTCAATTATTCTATATAGGTTCAATTCAATTATTGTTAATATATTAGAGCCGATTTACATGGTTGTTGTATCAAAATTAAAGTATAAAATGTAGTTTTGTTTTTTTACATTTATGGTATTGTCTTTGACACAAGTATTCAGAGGCTTTGGTTTTTCTCAACAGGGTGGGAGGACACATCCTAGCAAGAATCCTTGCTAAGGGACTAGCAAAACGAAATTTTTCATTGCTTATATGCAGTTTTAGCATTCTTTATGTGTCAGTCATTCTCCATTTTAGCATTATTGTATATTAAACGTGATAATTAGTGTCCAATTCTCTCTGGGTGAATTCATTTGAACAAATGCCTCATTAGTACGAACTTTAAACATGCTGTGTATTTATCCTGAGTGCACTGAGCAACATTGACAATAAGTTTTAATGATCTATTAAAGAAATTAGATATTTTAACACTTAATTATATAAAATCCAACCTTAAAGATACTCTGAATGAGGACGAAATGAAAGGGAAACATAAAAGGAATTCAAAAACAGCACGTATAAATCAATGAAACATTTTGTCTGGATAGTCCTTGAACAAGCATTAAACCCAGGAACCCTTTTAAATTAGAATTAACTTAATGTACCCTCTAAATATATTTTTGTAATTGATTATTAATATGACTCATAGTTTGTTAGATGGATTGCAAAACTATTGTGTTTACACAAAAAATCCGGGACCGGAATTTCAAGTGAATTATCTGTTTTAGGGGTTTTTAAGAACCCTAAAATATAAATATATATGGCTAGTATGTTCCCAGTTTTATTGGATCACTATTGTTATGAAACATCGAGCCTAGTCAGTAGGTGAACAGATGACCACTGGGGGTGGGTTAAAATTGGTCATTCTTGTCTAAAGATGAGCAAAGTGAGATCTAAGATGCACTGAATTATTAATGATTTTCTAAAATCAAAATTATTAGAGTTTTTCTTATTCTGAGGACAAGTCAAGCAAATCTGTAGCAACTATATAACTATAGCAAACTAATATGATAAGAAAAGTTTTTTTCTCAAACTTTTTTCAATTTTTTAAATATTTAATAAATATTATAGTAAAAGTTACTAGTCTATTATCATAAAATAACATTGTTTTTCATAACAACTTCATTTATTTGTTATTAAGGTGGTGGACAACTTCGATGACATGAACTTGAAAGAAGAATTACTCCGTGGTATTTATGCTTATGGTTTTGAGAAGCCTTCAGCTATTCAGCAAAGAGCTATTATTCCTTGTGTTAAGGGACACGATGTCATTGCCCAAGCCCAGTCAGGTAATGCCTTTATTCAATTGTAATTCTCTTTGTTTTAATTTTAGTTATTTTCTTTATTATTTGAATTATTTATTTAAAATAAATTTAAGAACCAATTTTTTTAAACATTCCTTTCATAAGTTAAATCATTTTGTTTTTTTCTTAAAAACACTTATTGTGAAAGCCTACTATATGTCTGGATATATATTTACAACTAAGTAGAAATGTGATTCCAACTACTAAAAAATGTCTATCTTCTGTATTTATCAGCTTCATTGTTCTTAATAATATTGGATCCCCTCAATTTTGTTTATTCTGTTACTAATAGTTGAAGCTCTTAACATTTGTTTATATACCTAGATCCTCTAGTGGATTTATTAGATTAAGTAGTTGTAAAAAACAATTTTTGGTGAGTTAAAATTTTACTTCTCAGATTAATATTTTAAATTATGATTCTTTCAAAACTGTTCTCTCATACGCAAATTGAAAACCAGTTTGTGTTCATATTGGGGTATAAATAATATTTGTGTTTTATTTTACCAGAATTTTCCTGGTAAAACTTCATTAGAATAAATACTGTCTTTTATCTTATCTCATTTATTTCACCCATTCAATTAATTATTGCCTTTTACATTTTTTTTTTTTATATTATTCAATATCCAGATTGATTGTCTAATATTAATATTATTTTTATATTAATAATTATATTGTTTTTATTAATAGTTATTTAGTTAATATTAGTCAATATTACTATTATTGATATTAACATTATATTGTAATATTATTGATCAATTAATATTACAAATGTGTTGAATATCCCGATTATTTCTCCTAATATTACATATGTGTTGAATATCCAGATCATTTCTCCTAATAGTACAAATGTGTTGAATATCCTGATTATTTCTCCTAGTATTACAAATGTGTTGAACATCCTGATTATTTCTCCTAATACTACAAATGTGTTGAATATCCAGATCATTTCTCCTAATAGTACAAATGTGTTGAATATCCAGATTATTTCTCCTTATAGTACAAATGTGTTGATTATCCAGATTATTTCTCCTTATAGTACAAATGTGTGGAATATCCAGATTATTTCTCCTAATAATACAAATGTGTGGAATATCCAGATTATTTCTCCTAATAATACAAATGTGTTGAATATCCAGATTGCTATTGATTCAGATTTTTTTTCTTCTAATATTGCAAATGTGCTTTCTTATGTTTGTTTTTTAAAGTCCTAAGAATATTTTTGCCGTTATCTAAAAACATTATGTAATTTGTTGAAACAAGAAACTAAATATTTACTGATAGTGTAATGTTTTGTCTTATTGACTTTTCCTGACTAATGTCATAGTGAATAGTAACCTTCACCTTTATTATTATTGCTCTTAGTGTTGTGACTATGTCAGTAATCTATGTTATAAGCATATACATGCTTCATGTTAAGAAAAAAGTCTTATTAATCTTAATAAAATTAATAAAAGATTATTATTCTTATAAATTATCAACAACTTCAAAATACACTTATAATAATGGATCTGTGGCTCAACAGGAATAAACCCATCTACCACCTGAGGTGGTTCCCAGGGTGGCACAGGGTTATCCCAGATGAGCCACTTGGCTTATATAGGCTTTATTATTATTATATTATTTCTAGTTCTTAAACAGTCTGATTAACTTAAAAAACCTGGTTCAAACATGAATGTTTTCATGTTTGAAATCAAATTCAAATTGAAGTTGATGATTTGATCATGTTAAGATATTCTGTACATTACTTTGAGTATAACTATTACCTTTCTCATCACCTCGAGTCCTTAACTTGGTATTTTTCTTAATCATATTCTTCTGTTTCAGGTACTGGGAAAACAGCTACATTTTCAATTTCTATTTTACAGCAAATCGATACCAGTGTAAAAGAGTGTCAGGCTCTTATTTTAGCCCCTACTAGAGAATTAGCCCAGCAAGTAAGTATTTGTTGGTTAAATATTTATTTAGAGACTGAATTGAAACAGAACAAAAAAAAATTATAAATGTAGGACTGTTGCTTTAGCTTTGACATTATTTTATTTTGGTTTTAATCAATACACATGTTATAACTAATAATTTTTAGAATGTAACAACCGACATTGAATTGATGCAAGTGTACGATAATTTTCTTCAACTTTTTGATCAGGCTCTAGCTAATGTTTTTAAAGAAAATTGTATGTATTTAATTGGAATTAAAGGAAAAATGTAATTAAGGAATGCATTTAATAATTATGTGATTATTTAGTTAATTATTAATGTAATTAATTATTTTTGTACTGAAGACCTTCATGATTTTACTTCCGAAGTCGGTCTACATTTTGTTTTAATTGGCTTATTGTTTTTTTTACTATGTTTGATGTGACAATATTATTTAATTAAGCTTACCTAAAATGTAATAAACAAAATAATAGCCTGGACCAATATTTGACTAAAAATATTAATTGGAGGTAATTTGTTTGAGATATATTCAGCCAAATATTAGATTATACTTCTTAGAGTTGTGCTATCAATGTATGCATTTATTGCTGTTAATTGTTTGTTACATTAACATGAAAGCCAAATAAATGTAATTAAAATTTGGCTAATGAACAAAAATCATAGGCTTTGAAAATTAGTCAATTTTATAAATATAAAATTGTTGTATTGAAATAAATTGGTCTAAAAAATTGTTAATTTTTTGTTTGATTTCTTGATTTTAAAATTGACCTTGACCCTAATAGCTGTAATTATTTTTGCCAACTCCTTTTTTACCTTTTTATGAGTAATTGCCCTAATTTTAGATTTGTTTGTTTTTTCTATTTTATGTTGTTATTTTTATTTCTTTCCTTTTATTTCGTGTTGTTAAATTTGTTTGTATTATTTTTATTTTCTTTTTATTTTGTTTTCTTTACTGTATTACCTTAGTTTTTTATTTATTATTTATTTATTTTTTATTCTCTTTATTTTGTGTATTTTTTAGTTTCTTCATTTTTATTTTGTCTATTTTATTTAAACAAATTGTATATAAAGTTATGAGTAAGACAGAGTTGTGGGATATTGTGACCACGTGTCTAGAGATTAAAATTAAAAGTTGTTAGAAAGGTAAGTTAAAACCTTGACCTGGATAGACAACCTCTCTACTCACACATATACTCTATGATTCCAACAGGTTGTATGACTCATGACTTTTATAAGGGTGCACTGATTATATAATCACGACTTCTCTATCACTATAACCTGCTAGATATCAGACACTACCTACAATTTATAACTTGTTAAAGTAGTTCTATGAGAAGATAATGTACTTATTGGGATTTATTAGGAACTGTAGAGCGAGGAGTTCATCATATAAAAATAAAAAATATCCTTTGAATTTATTTATTATTAAACAAAGCCGGTTCTTAAGCTCTTAAAAAGTCATCATCAGTGCCAAACAAAAAATAAATAAATAAAAAAATGTAACATATTAGAAAACAATAAGTAATCATAAAGTAAAAAAGATACATGACAAAATAATAAAAAAAAGTTAAAATATTATAAAACTGAAACATAAGTTACAAGAAGATATTGGGATTGATTAAATAAGATTTGTGCCAACCTCCTCTTTTGAACCTCAACAAATCTATTTTGTTTTATTGAGCAGCAATAGTTACTGCTATTGCATTTGAGGAAAACAGTTTTCACACAGGTTTTCTTATATGAGAAAAATTATCATTGAGTAAAAGGGTTGAACCAATCAGCAATGCCATAAGGTCCTGTGTGTGGGGTATGATAGACTTAGATAACATTAAGTTATAAATTATGTTGTAGCAGAAAAGGTACAAAAAACATATAATAGTAGAACAACAAAAAACAGAAGTCCTTTGACAATCAAGTGGATTGGAGCAAGGAAGTTTCCTTATAAATTGGGGGATATCAGTTCTTAATAGAGGGTGCAATGCCCCTTACTCCATATGATTCCTTTTCCATCTTGGCTTTATAATTTCTATTTAATATTGTCATGGCTTTTTACACATTACTTTATTACATTATTAAATTAAAGTAAAACACTATAGGCAAATAAAAATCAGCATTTAAAAATTGAAACGGTTTAGTATATTGTATGACTAACAGGTATAAGTTAAATAAAATTATTCATATTTTATAATAATTAAAAAATACTATGATTAATATGAACTATAATGATAACTAGTGCAAGCTTTTGAATTTCTGTATAATTTCCATACAAGTATTAAAAATTCCATACATTTGGCTTTCGACCAAGGCATTTTTTTCCATATGGACCTTATAAATTCTGTACAAATACAAAAATTTCCGGGTATTTTACAACCTTGATTATAGTTATTGTGCTTGTACAGGAATTGTAATAAGATTGTAAATAAGGTCTTATCTAATAATCTTGGTAATTTTGTTTTAGATCCAGAAAGTAGTGATAGCTCTGGGTGACTTCATGGGTGCCATGTGTCATGCATGCATCGGTGGTACTAATGTAAGGGAAGATATTAGAAAGCTTGATATGGGTGTTCAAGTTTTGGTTGGCACACCTGGTCGAGTCTATGACATGATAAACCGCAGGGCTCTTAGTAAGTATTCCTCCAAATCTAATTACATATGCTTTGTCATCCCTCAATAATTTTATAAAAGCAACTGATCTACAACTAGTATATTATGCTACTAGACAGCTCGATGGAATTTTGTGGAGGAATTTTATAAATAAACCCCTGAGAAAAATGGGAAGGCAGGCTCTAGAAATTACCTGTGCCAAAACTATGTTCCCCCAGCCAAGAGGATGAATGCATTAGCTTTTTTTGAGAATATATCTCAATTGATGAATATAAAATATAATGTTAAATATATCCTTAAACAAAACATTCTTTGTGACGGATTGAATTTCTAAAAACATGTGTTTTTAATCAAAATTAGATAACTTCACCTGAAGTTACATTTGCAAAAAAATACTAATAAATCTCATCATTATTATTATCATTATTCATTTATAAAAATTATTATTTTGTCTAACGAATTCACCGCCCTTTTGCTAAGTCCTCCATGCTACATTAGTAGACAATGTTTTTCCTTTAGTAATTTGGGGTATAGTTTCGGATTAAAAAGTTTAAAAAACTACAGAATGAGTCACTTTTTTTAGGTCCGGCAATGGGAACACTAGCATGTATATGTGATGAATAAAATCATGTATATTGTCTGATACAATCCTTTATCAAGTTTTTCATCAGGAAATGACTAAGTTGTTCACATTGAGTTTTCTCTATCTGTTTTATCTTATGCATTTTGCACAACTTATATATTATCTGTTACAGGGACAGCCTCAATTAGGATTTTTGTATTGGACGAGGCCGACGAAATGTTGTCTCGTGGTTTTAAGGACCAGATTCATGACGTATTTAAAAATCTCTCCTCTGAGGTTCAGGTAAGCAATCATTCCTCCTGTGTTAAGATGAATTTAAAAATAACAACAAGTCTACACTTTAGTATATTCTAATATTATAATGACGTGATCAGCTTTCAATATAATACTCATGACACATGATGCCTACCAGCAATAGGAGTACATTATAATTAGAAAATACAAAGCTGAAATATGTGTTAATGTATGATATTTTTCTTGGCTTAAATTGCATTTATTTAACTGTCTTTATTTTATATCTTTAGTTCTATTGTCCTTTTATTTTTAGGTACTGACCTTTATTAGATTGAAATCTTGTTATTTTATTTTTATTTTTGTGGATAAACTTTTATTTTTATCCTTATGGCATGATATCTACTAGTGATAATGTCTCAAAAATTGCACCAAGTATTTATTTGTATCTTAAGAATTATATTCTTAGATAAATTATACTAAGTGCGGATATTAATTAGAAGGTAATTAGCTCTGATTTAATTGAAAAATGTAAATTAGAGTCAGTCACCTCTCTTACATATTTTATGAATGAAAATTGAAACCAAATTAAAATAAAATAAGTTAAATATATACATATATATAGTAGATAAGTGTTGTATTTTATACGTTTTAAAACTGTTTTTTAGTTGATTTGTTAGCTTTGATTTGTTCCCAACAGTTTTGAAGCTCCCAGTTAGCAAATCATTGCATTGCTACTTGCTGACCCTGCACAATTGCTAAACAGCTTTATTAAGCTCTGTTACCTAGCTTACCTTATAAACTATTGTAACTGGCTACTCAAAACCATTGGAAATCAAATCAATTAACCATTTGTTTTATTATTAACCATGAAAAAGCAAGGCGTTCAGTAGTTAATTTTTTATGAATCAGCACAGTGCACCATTGACAATATTTAAATTACAGTCTCAACACAATGTACTTAGGGATTCCACAGAGAACAAAAAATTCATTTAGACATTTTAATGTAAAATTAAAAAAGTTTACCTACGAACTGGACTGATTGAGTTTTAAATTAATACTGAAAGATTATTCTTTCTTTCATGTAATGTTAATCCCAGTTCCATAGAAATTGATATTGGTAGAGTACGCAAAAAATTAACTAAGCTACAAGAGGAATGAAAATTGTACCAGGAATTTATAAAAACAAACTAACCTCTTTTATCAATACATAAAAAGTTTGTGGGAAAGGTTAGAACAAACACACTGTTTTTATCTATTTATAAAAAGTTTGTGGGATAGGTCTTCATTTTCATGTCTCCAAATGTTCGCTATAGAGAAATTATTTTGTTGTTAATTCAAGGGTACGTGAAAGAAATTCATTGTATGTAGAGACTTACAATGTTGAGAAGTTTATAATTTGGAGGTTCAAGTGTATTTGTTTGTCATTAGTAAGATATAAGTAACATAAGCAACATTGAGATTGTAAAATTAATATGTATACTTAGTTAAACTTATTGGTTTTTTGTTTGTAGGTTATTCTGCTCTCTGCTACAATGCCTGCCGAAGTGTTAGATGTTAGTAAATGTTTTATGCGTAATCCTGTTCGAATTTTAGTTAAAAAGGAAGAGTTGACCTTGGAAGGTAATAATCATTGATATTGTTTATTTTGAATCTTCATTTTATTCATATTGTTGGTTTGAATCCTGTCAGGCTTGTATACACTAGCCTGACCAGGCTGGTGTATACAGGCTGGATTTATGTTATCTACACAAATCTTCATTCAAAAGGTCTTCAAAAAGTTCATAGTTTCAAAAAAATGAAAATAGGTTCATTTAGGCTTGGTACATCCTTACCAGTTATCAGAGGACCAATATAAATTGGCTTCTTATTAAGGTTTGATTAAGTTATCCCTCTCTTCCTATGCGGTCTAATTAATTTTATGTTAGCATTTTTAGCACTTTTCAAATAAATTAAATAGGAAAAATGCAGTAATCTATAATTAACTATTAAGCTTCAGATAGCGTTTTGATTCTTTTTTTAATGTTTGTTTCTGTGTAGGATTCAAATTTTTAAAAATTGTTTGTATGTCAAGGTAGAATGTTTCTGTGTAGGATTCAAATTTTTAAAAATTGTTTCTATGTCAAGGTAGAAAAATGATATGCTTTTCGAGTAGGGTAAGGAAGCTCAAGATGGTAAACTCAAGATATTCATGGAAGGAAATTATTGATAATAATGTCCTTGCATTTAGTCTTTTGTGGCGTGTTTATCTTAATGTTTCATTTCTATTTGTGATTCAAAGCAAAGCTGTTACAGTTGATAACACTTGCAATGATGGTATAAAGAAAGTGTGATCTAACAGTTTTTCTTTACATTTTTGTCTTTTATTTAATTGCATCCTTAATTATCATGTTATTTATCATTAAATAAAGATGAATAATAGATAAACAATAAAAAATGTACTCTTAAACTTCATTAAATCATTAACAATTAGATTTTAATCAGCTTCATTCTCCTTATCAACAAACAGTGCTGCACTTAAGTCAAGTTAGATTTGCAAAATAAATCATAAATACCTGCTTGTACCTAGAAATCTTTTTTTAAAATAATGTTTTAAAATATGTTGTATTGTGTTTTAGGTATCAAGCAATTCTACGTGTTTGTTGAGAAAGAAGATTGGAAGTTGGATACCCTATGTGATTTATATGATACTCTGAGTATTACTCAGGCTGTTATATTCTGCAACACTAGGCGAAAGGTAGATACTCTTACTGAGAGTATGCATTCCAGGGATTTCACCGTTTCCGCTATGGTATGTATTAGCTTAAATCTCATTGTCTATTAATCTAATTATAGTACAACACACGGCTAAAATCAATTGACAGCGCGCCAAAAATCTGTGAGGGAAAGAATTCTATTGGTTCAGACCGACCCCGCTCTTTCCCCCTCCACCTCATGCCAACCTCGGTATAAAAAAATACCTTTTTCGTAAATAAAATCATAAAAAGGCAGCACTGGTTGTAAATATTTGTAACCTTGCGTCGCTTTTATTTCCCTCATTGTGCATATTGATCTGTTTGATTTCGTTTCGTTTCATTCCTATCTTTTCAATTCATCCAATTATTGCGAAGTTGTAATATGATCTGAGTGCCTATATATGACGCTTGGACATTGACGTATTCTTCAAGTATTTCTTGCTATTTGAGTACAGCCCAGGTTTTGTGCTCTGTCAACCAAAAGACAGCATTTTTTTTTGAAAATGCCGTGTCTTTCAATAGATGACAGTCTTGACTTTTTTAAGTCTTGAATGCATATTGTGTCATATTATTTCTATAAAATGAAACAATACGCATTCAATTATACCAACTTGACACAAAAAAGTAGTTTATTTTGGAAAAAAGTAGTTATAGCTGACAATTTATTTAAATCGTCAAACTTTTATCATAGAACTATTATGATCCATTGCATTACGTTATTAACAACTTTAACTCCACTTAATTCATACTTCCCGAACAAATTTAAAGCAACACTTAGTTGGTAAATTTATAAGATACAACAATATTCCTTCTTAAAAAGTAAATAAATAATTTTTAAAAATAAAAAAATATGATATCAAATAAAAAACAAATAATAAAATTCAAAACATAACCTGACTTTCAGTGTTGCCAGAGTAGGGAATTGTTTTTGTTACATAAAAGAAGGGATTTTTTTATTAAAAAAAGAGGGTTGACAGCATTGAGATTTTGGCGGGCTGTCAATTGATTTTAGCCGTGTGTCGTATTATAGTACAAATTAATCTTAATCTAACACATTTATCAGTTAAGTTATAATGCATTTTTTTTAACGAAATAGCTGCTCATTTAATTTAATTTCTTTTAATAAATATGACCCGTGTTCTTACCTTACATTATCTTATAATTGTCCAATATACAAGTAGGACTATTTTTCCTGTTTGCTAAAATGTGCACTTGTCCTAAATAACTCTTAAGAACTCAATCGTTACTCGTTCTAACTCAATAAATAGAACTTCAATTGGTTTTAAATCTTTATCATTTTTGTATTGTTTAATCTGAAATGTAATTTCAATTACTTAAAGAGTTGTTAATTTTCTAATGTGGTTACATATATGATGTAAATGTTGTTTAACAACACTACTTATCTGGACATAATTATTAGTGTCTGTTGTTGGATATTTTAAGTTTATTTTAACTTTATTACTGGGTTGATAGGCTTCTTAAAACATCTCAAGCCCTTATGAAATAAGCTCCGGTTCAGATCGAGGGATTAGAGCTTGTCTCCTGTTCTTGCTTTGACTTAAGCTTGTCAATGAGTTATATGGGTTGAGCCGTGTTAAAGCTTAACATAACCTTTGAGGAGATATCATTATTTTATTTATAACTAATTAATGAATTCTTGAGTCTGGTATAGGAGGTAATGGTTTTGTAATTGATTACAGCACGGAGACATGGACCAGCAGACGCGTGACCTTATCATGAGACAATTCAGATCTGGTTCAAGCAGAGTTCTCATTACAACTGATTTACTTGCTAGGGGTATTGATGTACAACAAGTTTCTCTCGTTATTAACTATGATCTTCCATCTAATAGGGAGAATTATATTCACAGGTAATTCTTTTGTTACTCCACAGATTTTACTGTATTGCCTTGTAAAGATAAATCTAACAGAAGATTTTAGCGTAGAGATAGCAATAAATTGGAGTCAGTTTCAATTCCTTGTCTGCCACATGATTTATTGCATTTGTATACTTATTGATTTATATACTTATTGCATTTATATTCACTACATGCCTCAAAAATAGCTTTTTCTTAAGCTCATTGTAATCTTAATTTTGAGCCTATCTCCTCACTGTTATCAGAGGCTGTATAGACTGTATCCTGGGTCTAGATTTCAGTCCTAATTAAAATTATTTACTTTTTAATTAAAATATTGCCTGAGAAAAAACTTCCTAAAAATTGTTTATTTGGGACTTTTAAACCTTTCTTTGGTGCTAGTTGTAAAAATTGCAATAGATGCTTCTTAGAATAACTAAGAGGGGTATTTTTCCCTATTGTGGCCATTCTGAGACACTCAGACTTCTTATATTGGGTGCTTTGTGCTTCCTTCAAGTAAGTATGTACCATTCTTTGAACAGTGTAAGCCATGGACAGTTGTTCTCTAATTAACTCTCATGTTTTTCAAATTTTAGTGGTCAAAGTTATTCATTATAATATTGGCTGGGGATTATGCTTAGGTATTTTAATAAAGCTGTTCTTTTTGTGTGATACAGGATTGGACGAGGTGGTCGATTCGGTCGTAAAGGTGTAGCCATTAACTTTGTGACTGAAGAGGATCACAAATCTCTGAAAGACATCGAATCTTTCTACAACACTCGCATTGAGGAAATGCCAATGAATGTTGCCGACCTTATTTAAACAAAGTGAGACCCTGCGGTGCCCCCCGGTGCAAACACGGTGTGAGTATCTATACCCAGTCGTGGTGCACTCCGTACATGCCGCATTTGTGCCCTCCAGGCCTTGAACTTTTCTCTCAATTCCTTATCATATTAAAACCCGTTTATATAAACAAAGTGACTTAATAACGTTGGGTCGGGCTCTTTTATCGCCTCCCGAGCTCTCTCAAAATTTATTTTTGGGCGATTTCGGACTTATTTTGAAACTCATTTTTTTTCAAATAATGTCATCCCAGTTGTGAACTGGCTACTAAAAATTATTTAAAAATTAAGTATATATATAATTAATTATAAATATTTGAATAATTAAAAATATAATATAGAATTATTACAAAATATTATTGTTAGATAATTTCTTTGTGTTGAATCGTCGTTTGTATTTTTTGTTTTTTTTTCTTTAAATCCAGTTATTATTTAGACTTATTGATATAGACATTGTGTGAAGGTATAACTTATTATTTTTGATTTAAGTTGACTGTACTGTAACGGCCCTTAAGGGCGTTCCTCATCCTATTAACCTTTTGAGTCCACATTTTGAGTTGTCATATTTTGTAATTAATTTAAGTATAGAGTGATTAATTTCTTTTGGGGAATTGATTTTTAAAGTCCAAATAATGCATTGTATTACCATAACTTCTTTTATTCTACTCTCTATTATAGTTAATATTTGTGTATTTTATTCTCAAGTTGTGTCTGCTTTATGTTCTACAGTCGGTAGGAGACAATTCTTTTTTTGTATTTTTTTAAAACGTAAACATTGTCCGGCAGAAACCAGAGCTGACTTGATCTGTTACTGCCGCCTGGGCAAGTGTACTATAGGGTTTTGGAAAGGTTTTTTCAATCAAAAATCGAGCCGGAGAAAAAAATCATAAGATCGGTTTTTAAAAATTTGTAATTAAAAGAAATTTAGCTCGATTTTTTAATTTTTTAACTTTTTTTGTAATATAAATAATTTGTTCAATAAACTTAAAAAAATAATAAAATGTATATGAAATTATTTCTTTATAACCTTTATTATATTTATTAGATAAAAGTTTTTTTTTAACTTATATTTTTTTATTTGATAGTATTTTATTTGGTTTTTGTCTTTTTTATTATTTTCAGGAACATGACCATCAAAACAATTTAATGCCAGAAAAACAATAAAACTCTCTATTTTCTTGGTGGAGACTGGTTTATTTTTCACTTAAAAATAAAACATTTTCATACCCTTTTATATAATATAATATTACCGATATTTAAATAGATAAAAAATCAATGTATTTGTCTCATTGAATGAGATAAAAAGTTTTTTTTTAATTTCTATTTCCATAATTAAACTTGGAAACACTTGTTACTTCTTATGGAATCTTTCATCCTGCATCTCTATTTTTTTTAATTTAATTTATTTATTATTATAATTATTTATTGAATTTATGTACAGTTGACTCATAAAGTTTTAATTTATATTTCATAAAAAAATATTGAAAAATGAAAGAAAAAAATTAAACAAATTTTTACAAAACTTGAAGAAATTGTAAGTTAATTTCCTGGTGGGGTATTATAATTTTTAGGTTTAAATAAGGATTTGATTCTGCGATTTTTGTGATCAAAAATGATCTTTGTACTCTTACTGATAAATGGAAGAAACTTCTATCCTTTAGTAAATGTTTAAAAAGAGTCGAATTTGTTTAGTGAAACCAGTTACTTAATACTAAACACATTCTACATTCTATAGTATAGCACACTGTTATAATCAGTTGACAATGTGGGAAAATAAGGTAGAGAAACCAGTGAGGTTGATCCGATATGAAATTGTGGGTGTGGTTTAACATTCAGGACTGACCTTATTGGCTTCGTCGCGTTATTTTCACCTGTTGTCAACTGATAACCGTGTGTTATACTATTCTAGGTACCTGATTTATTTATTTATTTATAAAATTTTTACAAATACGAGCCCTCAACAGCATTGCCACAAGCGAGGCGTTATTTTTTATACAAACAAAAAATAACAATTAAGTAGATAAAAGATGATGCTACTCTACACTACACAAATATGTACTACACCCAGATCATCTACTTAAGTATCCAGTAAACAAAAATATAACCATCCTCACATTTGAGCTATTTAGCTACTTTTATGGTTTCTACAGTATGTGTAAGGAAAGTTCTGCAAGTAAGCAGATCTTAAAGCTAGTTTAATTTTAAAGTCATAAAATGAAATTTAGATTTCTATTTTACACATTTTATCACATTGGACAAATTAAGGAAGAAAAAACTCAAGATTCATGGAATGAAAAATAAGTTATTTAATTAAATTATGTTATGTAAGTTAATTAACAAATGAGGTGGTTGGTCATAACTTAATTTTAAGTTATATTAAGTTCAGTTTGAATCAGGGGAGAAATCTAGCATTAACTTAACAACAGTAAAGATGTATTTAGTTGGATTGGTTTTAATTAAGATATGCATTTCTTTTATAATTTAAATCTATCCATTTAAAAGTTGGAACTAGGTTTACCATATGCAGAATACAGCTGAGGTAAGGATTAATTAATTAAAATCTTTATATTTTGCTTAGAACAAGAGATTTATATACAAATCTTAAATCTAAGCTGTGTAGAGTACGGCACTTTATATTGATAACCAACAAGCCTTCCAGAGAACAAACAAGAAGGTGGTGCTTCCCAAGGCTCTTGTGGGGAGAGGTTGATTTTATCTCAATTTTGATGATTTTACAAGATTTATATTGATTTTTTTGTTTAAAGACTATAATGCTGATAAAACTTATATCACCCTTTGATGTTCAATCAGTTTTGCATGATTAGTGCCATCAACCTAACCAACTTCGTGATTTGAGACATATGTATTAGTTGAATTACCCAATTATTAAGTCGAAAAATGTTCCATCCTCGATGACCAGCAAGGATCTTATACTTGGAAGTTATTTATTCCACCCCCCCCCCCTCTTCTGTGGTAACACTAGGAGAACGAGACAAAATGATTTAGTCTGTTAGCTACACTCCTGATAAGTGAAATGCTTATTACTTTGGTTATCCTATGGTATATGTAGTGGGTTTCTACTCGCCACTTTATTAGTTGAAAACTGGTAGGATTCTTTCTTTGTTCTAAACTCGGCAATACTGTATGCCATTCTTTTGTTAAACATATAAAGAATGAGTTTAAAACGAGTATTTTTTTTTAAAAAAGAACATTAATCAAGAAATTTGTTAAATTGCTTGTAATGGTGAACGTCATCAGTATGAGGCTACATTATATCTCTATGACGTCATCTTAACTAGGAAAATTAATTTTGATGTAGTTGGTGACAGTGTGTTCACGCCATGAAGTATTGGCGGGAACCAAATAGAGCCCAGAGATCTCCCGCAATCTGAATTTTTCTGGAAAGCAATATAAATCCAGAAACTGGGTCCTTAGGGTTCGGAAAAACGAAAATATGTGTCGCAAGATGAAAGAAGAGGCATGCACTAGGGTTTGGGGAGGGAGTTGTATAGGCTACCATAACAGATTTATTAACATTTAGATTTCTGCAACCAAATGCCTTCTCATGTTAACTCATTACAATAACACTATATAATTATATAATCATGAAAACCACAAAATTGTTATTTATCCTACAGACAATGAGTAAAAAAAATAGAAAACATATAGTGATAAATAAAAAAATACAGGCTTAGTCATTCAGTTATCAAATTATCAGTAATGCCAACTTAAATTATACTTATTAGTTTAAAGACCACGTATTTTTAATAAAATATCTTCTAAGCAATAAAACATTTATCAAGCATTTATTTCTTCTTTTTGGTTATTCATAAAATAAAAATCTATGTGTAAAAACAACACTGTTGAACGTAATTATTTTAGACCAAAACAAGTAATATGAATTTTTCTATTTGTTGTTTACTAGTTTTGTTCGATCAAAAGTAATAAAAGTAAAATATAGTTTAAAGTTGTAATTTTTCTTTACTTCTGCTTTAATAATGACAAATATCATAACAGCCGATCTAGCGACTACGTGATTTTATAATATAGAGTACGAGATAAGGTAAGAAAGGAAGTGATGCCATTTTTTTCTACAGTATTTACGTAATAATGATCAACATGCAGTTTTAGTTTATTCGTGGCTACTTTATTAAATAAAAAAACCATTAGCAAAAACCATAAAAATGCACGTATATGCATGTAATTCAATGCTCCGGTATATAAAAAACGATAAAAACAAAGGTTACCGTACGTTTTTTAAAAAATTGTAAAAAATCAGAAAATGATTCAATTGAGTTAAAATTTAGTACAAGTGTATACCTTTACTTAATTAATAAGTACACTAAGTTTCGTTTCAACACAAGTATATGCATGATTTTTATGGATCATAAAATTAAGCAGTATTGAGCGTGGTCAGTGCTGTTGTGAGTGACCACTGAGAATAAAACAGATGCATTTACTTTTTTAAGACGAGCGCAGCGAGTCCCAAAACATGTTGCGAAAATTTGCCACAAATTTGTCGAATTGTAACCTAAGGACAAGCGAAGCAGGGAGGATAAGCATAGCTAATACGATGTGATGAGGAAAAGTTCCGAGGTACCTCGTACCCGATTTTTTATTTTAAAACTAAAAATCAAGGTAATTATTTAATTTAGAAGTTATTAAAATAAGCCAATAAATATTCCTTTAAAATCTGGTTAGACACTACTATTTCTTAAAAATCAATAATGTTTTATATGTTCTTGATAGTTATAGTTTATTTTAATCGTACTATGATTCCATAAAGAATTAATCTCTCTATTTATTTAAAGCTAACTACAAGGAAAACAAACAGATTGGAGGGTCTACTTTTAGATTTTAGTGTAAATATTTTCTTCATAAGTTGGTCACAGTGATATTTTTTTATATTATTCATGGCTTTTCAGTTTTAACTTTAAAAGTTTAGTATATTTTCTTTGAAAACCTTTAAAGTCAATGTTAGTTATTTACTGCGTAATTTTATCATTAAGTTTATTTCAATTGTTTCATTACTAAGTGTAAAATCACGGTTTTAAATAATTCTGGTGTGGAGGTCCGCAAGCTAGGGTAATTCCCTTTGAAATGCGTATTTTCTGTGCTTAACAATCCATTTGTTGTTTAAGTTTCCGGTTCATGCTTTACAACTAAATTGCTACATAGCTTGTAGCTTGTACTACTCGTTTTAAGGTGTTTTTAAAGGAAATCGCTACAAGGTAATGCGTGTATAAATTAAGTTGTATTTGTCGTTTTCGTTGTGTATTTTTTAGTTTGTTGATGTATATTTGTTTTTTGAAGGATTATATATGTTACTGCCAACGTGATTAATGTAGTTATTAAACATAATAACCAGCCATTATGCATAATAACTATCAAATTTAGTAAAAGTTATAAATAAAGCTTAATTTATCACTTTGACTTGCCATTATGCATAATATTTAACCTTATTGGTCAATGTGATATGTGATAATATACTATTAATAACTATATACAGGGTGGTGTATTTGAAATACATCACCCTGATTACTCAGCTCCGTACAGAGCTATAGTAATAAAATTGCTATCTACCCCCACTAAGTCGACCACTGGGAGTTTAAATACCTGATTTTTTCTTTTCCTCTTTTATACCGTATATAGGAAAAGAATTGTGTTTGCAAAAAAATCCGAAATCGGGATGAAAACGAAATTATCCGTTTCAGGCGTTTTTAAGGTCTCCTGAGTGGATTTCACAAAGTTGTCTATCTGTGTGTGTGTGTCAGTTATCATTGTAGCTCCCAGTGTATTTATGCTAAAGAGTTGAAACTTTGTACAAAAATCAGTCTACCGCTGTCGTTGAGCTATTCGGAAAATAATTTGTTCATGACGTCATTAACCCGTAATAATGACTCAGTGAAAATTTCAAAAAATAAAAAAATGCTATCTGATTGAAATTTAACACGCATGTCGCTATGTACAAGACTAACATATGAGCTAAGTTTCATCTCATTTACAGCATTATTTTAATTATTGAATGATTTGTTTACGTTTTTTAAAAAAGACATTAAAAAATTAAAAAATCAAATAAGTAAAAAATCGGAAAATAATTTAATTGAGTTGAAATTTGGTACAAATGCATCCTTTGACAAAATAAATAAGTGTACTAAGTTTTGTTTTAATACAACAAGTAAATTCATGATTTTCGGTTTATCATAAAAGTTAAGCAGCATTGAGTGTGGTCAGTGCCAGGATGAATGATCACTGGGAATCAAAACGAATATATTTACCATCTGATGATGAGCGAAGCGAGTCGAAAGACGTGTTGTTGTATAACTTTAACGCCATGCATATTCTGAGGACGAGCGAAGCGAGTCCTAAGCAGGGAGGAAATGAGGAAACGGTCCGAGGTACCCCGCACCCGATTTTTTATATTTTTACTATTTTAAGCAAGTTTTGTGTAAATATAGTGTTAAATTATGTCTTTCATGGTGTTGTAAAGGTTTGGACCTTTTAATGTTGAAATCGTTGTTAGTTAGTCTCCAAACTAAAGCGGATTCTATTCTACTTTACTTTGCACTATAGTGGAATAGAATAAACTATTCTATTCCACTATAACTGATGACAAATTTTGACTTAATCTTTATTGGTCTATATCTTGTGAAAAGTTACATAAACCAACCTCTTGTTGGCCTATGAGAAAACAAATAATTGCCTCTTTCTATAGACTAACTTTAAACAAATGTTACCTTCCGTTTAAATCTGAAATACTAATTAATAAAGATTACAAGTTTATACAAAAAGATTTCGTGTGAATATTTACATTTGTTTTAAACGCGAGGGCATGTAAAAAGAAAAAAAAAAGATTCACTAATGATTATTGAATAAATTGAATAAAAAGCTTAAATTGTGAATAAAAATAACTTGCAATAATTCAAACAACCAATCACTTTAATTAAAGTTATCTTATCAATAAAAATATTTTTTTATTTAATTAACAAGTTTTTTTTCTAATTTATATAAGGCGGTGTCAAGCGAAGTGTTTTAAAAATCCAGTTATGGATTTTATATATTGTGATAACAATTCATGTTTTGCAAAATACGGTATTATCAAATGATATAAATAAAATGTAACTTCGTATTTTTGTTTACCATACATAATGTGTTTCAAATTCAGCCTGCTAAACACTTTTTGAAGATTTGTAATGAATTGAAATGTTAAAGAGGCCATTATTGTGGGTTAATGATGTATTAGTATATATACTTCACAGACAGTTAGCTTATGACGTTGGGGTCATGGAGGGGGGTAGGGTGGGGTGGCTTTTTTGGAAAAGGGGACTCACTAATCAAAAATAAATATTTATTGATCAGTGAGTCCCTTTTCCAAAAAAATCCTCTCACACCCCTACTCTCCTCCATGTCTCTAATGTTATGAGCTAATTTTTTTTTAATAAACTATAAGAATCGCAAGTTTTTTTTCATGTCTAATGGTTTAAAATTAAAGAGGGGGGGGGGGTGTTTGGTCCACCCTGTATATATTCTGGTATAAAATAATAGATCTAATGAATTAGATATATTATAACCACCCCCAAAGCTCGTTATTTACTGTTATTGAAGAATTATAATGAAAGGACAATAATCAGCCCATTTAACATTTTATTTTAAAAAAAACTATACAAGTACTTAAATAAAGAAATAGTAAGAAAAAAAACAAAGTTGAAATTGAAGAAGGAAAGGCTAACTGACTAAAAGATGAGATGCTACTGAGTCTGGACCAAAGCTTTTAACTGTAATTGAACAAGTTCCAGTTAATTTAACAACTTCTTTCTTTTTTCTTTTCAAAGTGAAAGAAATGCTTTAACTCAAGAGGCATCAAGTAAAGTGAGTCAGCGGCTTTCTTGCTTTCAGTGGCTTCCCCTGAGGCATTTCTTACCTTTAGTCACTTTTCCATTTTAATTTTTTGTTTCTTTTGATCTGACGGCATCAACTTTTTTTCTTCTCACTTTTTAACTAAAAGTGTTTTTTTGTTTTATAAGTTGACAGATAAAGGACTTTTTAAAATGACTTTACTTGGTTTTTTTTTTTTTAAAATGTAATATTCTATTATTTTAAGGGTTCAAAAAGAACCTATATAAAGATTTAATAATTTAAATTATATTTATACCAAGTGAAATGTATACTATTAAGGCCTGTAGTAGTATAGGACAACAAATATGTATATAAAAATGTTATTGCTTGCCTAAGGTAAAAATATAGGTAGATGGAAAAGGAGAAGGGGGGGGGGGGGTTATAAAATATAAGGGTGTTCTGGGTGTTTGTTAAATGTTTGGGAATGGCAGCTATAAGAGCTGTGTTTCGTATTAAGTTGATATTGTCTTTTAGGCATTGTACATGCTTTCTGAATAGTTTTTATAAGTAATTTTTTCTCCTTAGTCTCACTTTTAAGTTTATAGAACTCAAACATTTTAATAAATTAGTGAACTATTAATGACTTTAGTTCTATAATTATTTTAATGACTAGCTAGCTATTTATTTAGCTATTTATTTATGTCTATAAGTAGGAAGTGGTTAAAGTAGGAGCTCTTTATATTATGTTTATAACCTGATGAAATGTGTAACTAATTCTTATTCTAAATTTAAGTTAAGATGTATAATTTTTACTTTTACATTGTATATTAATTAAATAAATAAAAATATTTGTTTTTAAAAAAATTTCACTCATCACTGTGGGGATCATCAGGCTTAAAAACTAAAAAAAAGTTTCAAAACTACAAAATAGTTTTTATAACTTAGAATGAATGTAAAATAAATTAATAATAATAACAATATATTCTTATCTATAAATACTAAACAACAAAAACCAAATATATTTGTAAATAATTTATTTATTTTATTTTGTTTCAGGTAAGAACAAACGATTTCAGCAAATTATTCAAGTGAAAATGTATTTTTTATATCTTAACCTTATTGTAGAGTAGCCGAGTGGTATAGGGCGCTAAGGTTCACAAGCTATCAGCTATATCTAGATTTTTAAATAGCTGCTTCAATATAGCCTGTTCTGGCAAGGGCTTGAGTCCCAGTCTGATCACAATCTGTTTTCCTACTTCTCCTTGGTAAATAAAATTGATCATATACGAGTAAGCGGATAAATAGGTCTCTTCTAGATAAAGAGCATATTTCTTTTGCTTTCCTTTGCTTAGCGAATGATTATAAATCAAATTTAGTATTATGGATAAAATTTTTGATTGCGAAAACAATTTAGTGACAGCCGTGTTGGAAAGCGGTGGCTTATCCAGAGGGGTCTGGGGTTTACTTTCAGTTAGTCCTACGGTTACCAGAAAAATGTGCCCATGAAGGTCTAAAGGTATGGAGACCTCCCCTGGAACGCAATCGTATAGTAATAACAAATATCCATCCAGTGGCAGACTCAGCCAAAAAGGCCCAAAGAGGGTTTGGTCTAAAATGGCCCAAACCTACATCTCAAGGGGCCCAAATGGGGAGGGGTCCTATATTACTTCTCAAGTATAGGGGTCTACTTTTAACCAGCGCAGTGTTAATTAATTTTAATTAATCAAATTAAATTGTTTTAGTTTAATAAAGTAAAATAAACTTAAGTTAAAATTTTTTAAATGAAGTTTATTCATTTAAATGGATCATCTATAGGGCCCTAATCAAGTATTTTGCGTGCCCCTCGTGGTTCGTATGCGATCTTTAAAGGTCCAGGTATAAATAATTGGGCCATAAAGAACCTAGATTTTGGTAGCACTACTTAAAAAACATCGATCTCTAATGACTTTTTCTGCTGATTTATGGCCCTGAACAAGTCTGTTAAGGGCTATTGTTAGCTCTAGTCTTCGTATGGGGCCCTTAAATGTCTAGGGCATAAAGATAAAAAATTCCAAATATATTTTGATTACTTAAAAAACAAATACCGAGCTCTTTAATGCAGCTTTAGAGCCCTGATCGAGTGTGCTAGGGCCCTTTTTGGTCCTAGTTTTTCGTATGGGGCACTTAAGGGAAATTTATTGTCCAAGTGAAAAAATAGAGACCATGAAGACAGATTGAGGTAACCATAACAAAGTGAGATTATTTTTAAAGTACTTTAATAACATTTGTCTCTATGAGCTCTTTAGGCCCTACCTTAAAGTATTGGGCCTACTTGACTTGGGTGTTATGAACACATTATAATTATTATAAATAAATAAATAAATAAATAAATATATATATATATATATATATATATATATATATATATATATATATATATATATATATTATATATATCTATATATATATATATCATATATTATAATCGTAAAAAGTTTAATATGTTAAGTTTTGTTATGAACACATTACATAATTATTATAATAAATATATATATATATATATATATATATATATATATATATATATATATATATATATTCATATATTTATAATCATAAAAGTATTTAATATGTTAAGTTTTGTTGATATTTTCTTAATCTTGAAGTTTATTTTTGGCTGAGGGCCGCCGCCCTCGTCCTCACTGGCCAGACCGCCTCTGATCAAATATTTAAAAAAAATAATACAGATTTACTTAATAAGTGTTCAGCCTAAAAATCCGAAACCGAGGTTTCATCATGATGTTTTAAGCACTTTTCTGCCGTTTTGAGTGGTTCTCATCGTCATCTTCGTATGATAGAGTGTTGGAACTTAGCACAAAAATCGGTCATAAGGTCAATTTGTACTGCTCGGAATATATATTTTTTATTACGATTAACAATATTGCTGTGTCAAAAATTTTAAAAATAATAATATTTGACGAAAAAGTACACTTGCAAGTAGTAAATTGGTCCACCAAATTCGAAGATATTCCCTTGTGCACTTTAATGGCTTATTTATAAATTTTAACTTACTAGCTTGTTAAGAGACTGTTCTAACAAAACTAAAACTTCTACGTGTGCTAAAATAGAGACATAGTGACATAGTGTTGACACATTTCCCTCATAATAAAACTTCTTATAGTTGATAAACTTAAACGAAAAATTTTATTATTTTTTTCATTCAAGTCTGTTAAACATTAACTGTCTTTTATTTGTTTATTTTTATCTACCATGAAAAACTTTTTTATATTAACAATAAGAAAGTTTAATTTTAAAACATAGTTTTTTTTTATCTGAAATGATAAAAACACAACAAAGCTCCCCTCAGAAAATAGGAAAGTAAAAGTTTGAGGAGGCATTTTTTTCTTCAAGCGTTCTAAGTTTGAAACTGACAGTATAATTTTAAATGTTTTTAAAAAAAGTCTTGCAAAATAAAGTTTAGACATAAAAAAGTAAAATAAATGGAATAATAAGAAAGAATTGAAAGTCGCTTTTTACTGTGAGTATGAATTAAAATAACTATTTAAGAAATTAATGCAGAGTAAAAAGTTAAATATTGATAAATTAAATGACCATAAATGACCCAAGAGAATTCAGTAAGCTACTTTTAATATGCGAAAATCTACGGGTCTCTTCTTCCTCCCACGACTCCTTTTGTCAGATTTTAGTACTGTTTCTAGTATAAGTACTGTTTCTAAGATTAGTAATGTTTCTGTAACTAAAATTATCACTACCAACCAAAATTAACCTCCTATGAACAAAAAGTAACCCCTTTTCGACCAAAATTAAATACTACCAACCAAAATTAACCACCTTCAACCAAAATTAACCTGCTATGAACAAAAAGTAACCCCTTTTCGATCAAAATTAAATACTACCAACCAAAATTAACTCAAATTTACAACCTTAAAACCAAATTAACCACCTTCAACCAAAATGAACGCCCCATCAACTAAAATTCATCATATTCGACCAAAATAAATCACCTTTAAGCAAAATTAAGTAAATTAAATAAAAACTAATAGGGTACAGGGTACCCGATTAGTTTTAGTTTTAGTTTCATCATACCGCATGTGCCAAATTTAAGAGAATAAATTCTATTCTTGTCTAGAGACTCGACTTGATCTTTGCACTTAGAGATGTGAGTACGGAGAGAACGGATGTTAAGAAAGGCCATGTAATCTTCTCTTTTCTCAAAATATCGCCGATCTTGTCTGAGAGGGGGCCTATGTAAGGTGTTGTGCGCCATGGGCTAAACAAACTACTTTCATTGTTAGGTTATATCAGTTGCATCGCCAATTTTCTTTATTTACGTTGGATGATGATAACATTATCCACACGGTTATAGGGATAGCATTGTTGATAACGACGATGCTATAACCCGTTGGCTTTAGCTATACTTTTAATTGTGATATACTCCTGCTGGTAGGCATCCGGTTCCAACGGTGTGGTTAACGTAAGCATTGAATGCCGCCATCTTGTGAGACTATGAATGTTGTGACGCAGCATGGATTAACCAATGTGACGTAGCATCTTGTGAGACCCACTAATATTAGTTGTAGTGGGCTTACGGAAGATAGTAAAAGTAAGCTTATTGTCTTTTCTAACAACGGTCAGGTCGAGATAGTTTATAAAGGCTTCTTTTTCAAGTTCACAAGTAAATTTAATACCTTAGTATTTCGAACCAATGTAATCAACATACCTTAATAACTTGTCTATCGTCCTTACCAAAGCTCTAACATATTTTCGGTAATAATTATTCCGTTTAACAAAAGTCTTAAAAAAGTAATCCAAGAAGACTTCTATTTTCATATGTTTGTTAATATGTATGTATCCAGATTTACCTCATAATTGGTTAGAAGCATACTGTGTTTATAATGTGTATGACTTTACTAACACATTATGACTCAGCAAAAATGTATAAAACCTTATGACAAATTATGGGATTGTTTAAAAAAAAAAAAAAAAAAAAAAAAATATATATATATATATAATATATATATATATATATATATATATATATAATATATAATATATATATATATATATTATATATATATATATATATATATATATATATAATATATATATATATATATATATGTACACAAAGAAAAATAATATATAAAACGTATAATAGAAATATATATTTCTATAAAAGAAATATATACATATTTTTTTTAAACATTATATAACAAGTTGTGACACTACCACTCAGTTTATGAAATATATACCGAATAATTAAGCGAAAATTGGATTAATAAGCAAGAAAGCTCGTATTTAAAAGAAAATTCGCCTAACTTGCGGACCCCTGCGCCAAAATTATTTAATCATGAAATATGAAAGTCCTGTGTAAGATCAACTCACACGTGTGTAGTATACACGTATTAATGATGGGCTTAGTAGATTAAAGTAGTTAAAACTTTACTAAGTCATCTTTTCTCTTAGAATATTACTAGTTATTACCGAGTAGATGTTTTCCCGGCAAATTAGCTTTTCATAGTTTACACCAAACTTCATATGAGCCTCATTTATTAGAGTTTAGACTTTAGGTAACTTTTGCTTAAGGCTTATGTGAACGGATGAATTTAACTTAGTTTGGGATAAGTTTAATTATTATCTAATTAAAAATGTTGCAGGTCAGTTTAGATTCTTAAGAAAAAAAATCCCTGCAAGAAGGGAGCGGGAAAACACTATAGTTTTATTTTAAAATATAATTTTTCAAAAGAAGGACCACCAAATATCAAAAGAAGTACCACAAAAACAAGTGAACGATTGCCGGAAGAAGGGGTTTTCCCTACAGCGGTTATTGGGATAGGAATTTTCAAAATCGGTCAAACTTTCGATTTTCAACGGAATTTTTAAAAATCAGCTAATCATGGTCAAAAAAAATATCTTTCAGGTAGTGCAATTACACCTAAAGACCTTACTTTCGACACAAAAATGCCTAAAAGGAATGATTATGCTGAAATTTCGGTTTTAGACATTTAAGGTCAACAATACGTTTCCTATATACACGTATATTAGGTGAGGAAAATTTACAATGCATAAGCTTGGATTTTTATTTGACTTATCAAAGATTAAAGTAATTTTAATTAATTAATTTTAATTATAGTTAATTTATTTGACTTATTAAAATAGCGAGGATCTTTTTATGTGAGACTTTGGCTAAGCCAACGCTTGTTGGGATCACCACTTATTAAATTATTCGTAGTCGTTTTACGCCCAGTTAAATAGAATAAAAATAAAATACAATTTAATTCTATTCTTATCCCTATTGTATTGTATTACGAAGTTTTCCTCATGGTTTACCAGACAGATCGTCTTCAGAATTTCAAATGTTTCAAGAAAGGAGATGTATTTTCAAGCTGAAACTTTTATATGGTTTTGTTTCGTCTTTCTAAAACAAACTTTAAGTTTGTGAAAGATTGTCAGTTTTTAAACTTTTTTTGGTTTTGTTCTAAAATGCTGTTTTTTAACAAAAAAATATAAACTTTATATAAAATAGTCTATTTATTAAATGAACAAATGAACATTACTTGATCTTCTTCCATACATTCAGAATAAGGCAACGTTGTTTTCTTGCACTTAAAGCAAATTCTAACAGCACTAATAATAAGCCTTTTATTTAAAGCTTTTTTTACAAGAATGCTTAAATACAAAATTTAGTATTAAAGTAATATTTCATAAGTTTTAATTCGGCGATTTCAACGAGGCGCCATTCTAACAGCATTAAAACTTTTTATTTTTCCATAATGGATGATCTATTTTTTACTTCTTTTTGTTTTCAGTCGTCTCTTAAGAACGTATGTTCTGCTATATCACATTCTCAGTCTACGGCCGTATTTATTGCGTTTTTGCTACCTAGACCTTAAGGGGTCCTAAAATCTTCCTAAGGATCCATTAAGGAGACATGGACATGGAACTAGCTGAAAATTTATTGTAGTTACTATACTTTGACTTAGGGAACTAACGAAATATTAAACTAGCTTAAAATGTATTGTATTTACTATACTTTTACCTAAGGAAAGCTAAGGAGACATGAAACTAGCTGAAAATGTATAGCATCTTCTGAACCCTTACCTCGAGGAAGCTTTAAAGGAGACTGTTTCAATGCTGTACCCTATATCTTAATTAGTTAATTGCAGATTATTAAGAGAGGAAATAAATTATTTAGTAAATATAATTAATAAAGTAGAGAAAATTCGCTAATCGTTTTTTTTGTTTAACACTTGGAATGTAACCATCTGGAGTACCAGAAATGTATTTATCTTAACCATATTCTGCAATTGGTTAGGAAAGACTAACATTATCACTTACCACCTAAACCTAATTGTAATTAAATCTGATAATTGTAACTGACTAGAATTGAAAAAAAAATTGTGTAGCAAAACTTTTCTTTGTATAGTTTTCTCAAGTCCACTACATGTGTGTGTCATAAACACGAAATCAAAAAGCTTAACAGCGAAAGAGTTCTACAATGCTTAATAAAAGGTGTGAGAAGTATTTGTTCTAAAAGAAAATAAGTGTTAAGCTAAGTGTCTGTCTGGTGCAAGATGTTTAACTTGTTAATGGTTGTATTGTTTCATTTTATCTCTAGGGAGATAAGAAATAATAAATCCCTAAATGTTTTCCTATATCTACAGAGAATGAACAATAACACTCTCTATTCTCTTGGAGCAATCTCCAACCTCTTACGTTATATCTTTATTTCTTACAAAATCATTTTTCGCCATATTTTTCTATTATCTAGCATAACACATTTATTTGGTTAAATAGGTCGAACCTAATTTAAAAAAAATTAATAACTTCAATACGATACGATGAAATACGAATACGATACGATACGATGAACTCCTCTAGCGCTACCGTTTTGAATAATAACTTCACCTTCAACTAATAGCATCAATTTATTTTGTCAAATGTTCTCTCTACTTTTTGATACCTAGAGGCCACAAAGTCGAAAAATGAGTGACAGTATATTAAGTATGAGTAAATAAATTTATGTCAATCTTCTGTTAAAACAGGCTAGGCTTTCGTTCCCTGGCCACATCGTGGCCTGAGCACTAAGTGGCCGCTTTGCAGAGGCCCCCACTTCCCTTCCGTCATTCGAAGAACCTCATAAATACCATTTTCTAGCTTATTATCTATCATTAGGTTTACAAGTCTGTGACAAAATATATTTAAATCCACGTCGTGAGGGGCTTTTCTACAAATTTTAACAAAATTTGTAAACACAAGAGAATGTACAAGAATGAGAATGTACATTTAAAAACAAGAGAATGTGCCACATAATGTGGTATGTTATTTTTCTGGTCCCTTTGTAAAAGCACTTGTATTTATTGTATAGTGGAATCTTGTGTGATTTCAACTTCGTTTACAAATTATCTGTAGAACAAGCAGCATTGGATATTTTAAACTAAACAAGAGAAAGGTAAAAAGAAAAGTAATTTATCGGTTTTGATATATTTTGAGTGGGTTACAAGGTAAAAAAAAGCCTTTCTAGTCTTCCTATATAACTTTCTACCCGATATAACCTTTCCTGAAAGGTGATTTATTCTCATTGAAGCGTGCTTTCTGAACTTACTATAACCTTCTCTTTAGTTTATAGAGAAAAAATGTATTTCAGTGTTATAGTATGAAAGGTTTGAGAGAATACAAGGGGTGTAGAATTTTATAACACAAATATGCACTCTCGGATATTTGGGGAGCTTCGCTGGGTTGATGCTTCTAGGCTTAGCGTGTAACCTCTGGTTTTTCTACATCATATTTATTTTTTAAATTTATAAAAATTGAAGAATATTTTTTTTTTTAAAAAAAATGAATGTTTAAAGTTTTAGTAAGCTAGAATATTATTTGTTAACTTAATTGTTGGACAAACGGGAACCAGGTCAGAGAAATGAACCTCCGACTTCTTTCTCTTTTCTCTCTTACGGCGGAGATTTTTTTGACTAATGAAAAATAAAGCATTTTAATGCTCAATGTATTTTTTTGTTTTTTGATATAGCTGCTATATATTGTCTAGAATGATCTTTTTGATCCAATCTTTATGATTAAAGCTTGTAATTTATCTTGTTGTTTTAGTTGGTTATGTTTATCTAGTAAGTATTTTATGTCACACACCATTTTGAAATCGCATGAATTCCATTTCATTTCAATTTCAAAACAAGGTCAGCATATTTGGTAAACTATTTTCCAAACTTCAAAGACAATAAGTTTGATGTAAGTATTATTTAGGGAAGTAAAGATTGGAAGCTAAAGACTCCACGGCAAACAGCCGATATGCATATTAATTAAAGATATGTACTGAAAAAATATAGCATTTTCTTTTGTAATAAATGATATTTATTTGTTCGTTTATTATTAAGGTCTCAGACTGTGTCGTTATATTTCTGAATAACAAGTGAGTCTTTAATAATGACGGTGGACTCAATTGTAGCATTCCTTGTAGAGCACCTGTACAAAATTTGAAGTCTCTACAAATAGAGGTAGAGCAAATTAGAGAATTCAAATTGACAGTGGCAGCACAGTTTATTTAATCTATTGTAGACTTTGAAATATCAATAGGAAACAGTTATACAAGAATAATTTTATAGTATTAACAATAATCTGATTTTAGAGAAGGAGGATGGAAATAAAGGAAGAATTGATTTGCCTAAAAAGTAAACGTTGAAAAAAAAAAAATTAAAAAATTCTTGAGCGGTGGTCCGCACGCCGGGCCAATTTCTTTTGGAATGCGTGCTTCCGTGCTTAGTAATTCTTTCCTCGCTTAAAAGTTTTTGTGTTCATGCTTTTTAACTTGAGCAGTCGCAATACTACGTGTTAATTTCTTGTGGATTTTCAAAGAAACGGAAAACGCGCATTAGAAATGCGCGTATTTATCTAATTCCCTCCTCTCCCCCCTCCACGACCCCAACCTCATAAGCTTATTATTCCTTTGGAAATTTGCTAAAAATCTACGTCATTGGAGTTTTAGCGTAGAGTTTTTAGGGAAACCCTTTGTATTATTATAATTAAGATTTTAAATTAGAATATATTTTTATACCTGTAACAAAAATTTGTTATAAAAATTCATTTACCAATGAAGTTCTAAATATTAAGTAATTATTATTTTAGTAAATAAGTTAATTTTAATTACTTTAAGTCGTTTTATCGATATACTCACCTCATTATCCCTTTAATAATAGAATTTTTTTATCTCCGAAGTATAACGTTGCTAAAAATTACTTTTTAGTAAAAGAAGCTGAAGAAAAAGTGAGCTTCCTTTTTTTCATTATTAGGTTGATTATGGAAATTTTCAAGGCTTTTCTTCTGTCTGATGGAACCATATTGTTTTAGGAACTCCATACCAAAGCCAATATTAACTTGATGCTTCGTAAAAAGAAAATTTCTCGGCGCCATATTGTCTTAATGAGCATTTTGTTTCCCCAATTTTCTCTCACATTCTCTCTTTAGTTCTTTTTTTGGTAGTTACTTTTTATATTATTATTTTTGGGAGTCAAAGTTTTGGGTAAAGGGTTAGGGCTATCATCTGGCCATTAGCGGTGCCTCGTTAGGCCATACCATCTTTTTATCATCTAAAAACTACTCATACCATAAAGCAACACTTTGTTTAGACTTTGCGGTTTCTCACCCTGACCTATAGGAAAGTATAGAGAAAAGTTTAAATTTGAAAAAAACCACAAGTTGTTTTATTTTATCTGCTTTTATTTTAATTTTCCTCACCTAAAATCGAAGATATATAGGACAACTATTGTGTTTGTTACTTTTCTTTTACTTACTACTTCTTACTTTAGTATGTGAAGTAAACTTTCTCTACATAGCCTAGTATGTAAGTTTCATCATAATTATCAGTTTCAGGCAGTTTCATGACGTTTTGAGTGGTTTTCATTATGCAGTCTATGTGTGTTTCTGTCAGTGTCACGCATAACTCCCGTATGTTTACGCTAGAGAGTTGGAACTTAACACTAAAAACACACTTAAGGTCTAGTTGTGATGATTTTGAGCTATTTTTTTCTTATTATCTCGCCCCACAGGTCGGCGGACCCCATTCTACGTATAGACGTACGTATGCGTATGTATACAACAATGTTTATAGGGGTTGCGCCACCTCAAGAGTTCCCCGAGCTGAAACCGGTCTCAATCGATTTAGCTTGCTATCTACCTTAAACGCGATACCTTGTTTTAACGCCATATCAAGTTATAATTTTTTGTAACTTATAAAGCATAACTTGAGTTGATGACGTCACATATTTTTCACAAACTTAATCGGCTCTTAATAGGATCCCTATTACCTCGCCATATGCCAAATTTTGTTTCGATTCGAGAAAGCGTCAAACAGTTTCCTTACAAAATTTTACGCTCCATTCTAAGTTAATCAACGATTTTAACATAGAGACTTACATTAAAGTAATAGTCTTGGAACTGTCTCTGCCGAATTTTTTAGTATCGAAATTCATCCATCTTATCCTCCCTTCTAAAAGGAGAGAGATCTATAACATTAGCAAAAAATATACGCTCCAATGTGCCATCAAACGTCGACCTTTTAGCGCCTACAGATTTCAAAGATCGAAAAAAATGATTTGAGAATGTATATGAGTGTATGGATGAGCACATGTCTTGTTTACACGCTGAAGCCCAAACAGCTGATCCAATTTGGCATTATGATCAAGTCCTATGAGAGGAGAAACATTTATGATTTTTGGGTTTATCCAACACGGCCTACCATAATAGCGTCACTATAAAACTTTTTAAAACAAGCTGCCAATCATGGGACGAGGCTTCCCTATCTAGAGTTTTAAATTTATTGGTGCATATAATATTGGCTATATTGTAAGTTGGCGTGTTCACAAGAAAGTGCTCATCTATTTATAAAAATATCTCGAGAAATTGACTAGCTACAGACATGATTGAAGTCTCTTCATTATTTCAATCGAAATAATCAAAGATGTGTTTTTAGCGAAACTCTGACTTAATGAATCACTCTTTGTAAAAATGTTTAAGGCATATTATGATAGTAAATATTTCTATCAAGAAGTTTTTTTCTTGCTTTAATTTATCTCTTCCGCGTAATTATCTTTGCCGAAATTCCTTTATTTGGGAGAAATTGAATCGCAAGTTTTGATGACATTCTTGTTACTTTCATAAAGTTTTCTTTGTAGAGGTGTCATATTGAGGACTCCTGATACTCGTTTGTCCTCTATCCAAAGCCATATGACGCATAATAGTCCCACTGGAAAAAAACGATAAAAACAAGTTTGTTGAGTTTAGCCGCAGGTATTGTCATAAAGTTTTAGGTCTTCCCTGTCAAAGTTTGACAGGGTTTTAATATAAGTAGACAGTAAAGGGATGTTGCAGAGATCCGTGAGTTGTGTAGGCCAAGGTCCTCAGCCTAGCGGAGCCTAAGACATCTTCTGTTAAATGTACATAAGTTACAAAGTATGCGTTGGCTTCCTAACAGAACTAGACATTATGATCCAATAAATCATTAAATGAATAGAACTAGGCGTATAAATCGGTGTAGATGTGCATAAAACTAGTTATGGCTTACAGTGTAAAGTATCCTAGAATCCTAAAAGAGCCGGTACTAACATTGCATAAAGAAAGTAGATCTCCTGCTCTTAACTTCTAGGTCTTCCAATAAGTAGATTACTTAATCCGATGTTTTGATCCCTCAGTGGAAAACATCTTCATAGGTGCAAGACATCATGGATATAAGCACAATATACAAAAAAATTGTCATTTGCCTCAAAGCGTTTAATTCCACTGGGGAAAACACCCTTAAGGGTGCAAGGCAGCATGGATGAAAGTGTAATATACGTACTACAAAATTGTCATTTGTCTCGATGCGTTTGATTCCACATTAGAAAACACCCTAATGAGTGCAAGAAATCATGGATGAAAATACAAAACTCTACAAAATTGTCATTTGCCTCGATGCGTTTGATTCCACATTAGAAAACATATTCACAGGTGCAAGAAATCATGGATAAAAATAAAAAACTCTATAAAATTGTCATTTGCCTCGATGCGTTTGATTCCACTTTAGAAAAATCCTACACAATCGTATCCTTTCTATATCAAACTAAGTATGTTTATTGTAATAGATAAGAGTGATGTTCCTTGTTTGAAAATTTTAAGTTATAAATCTTAAACAATTGAAAAGTAACATACTAAGATTAACGTGTGTTGGTATTAAGCGAGTTAGACATAGAGAGTGAAACACATTTCTATATAAAAGTATTTCTGAAATACTTTTGGACGATGTCCGAGGTCCTCTATTACCCTGAAATCCCATAGCAACAGGATTCTAGGCATTATGCTTCCCTCAGGGTTTGAACAACCTAGCTAAACTTTACGACTTATCAAAAGTGTCATAATTAGAAAAGCCATAACTTACGGCTAAACCGTACAATTACCATACTCACCTATAAGAACTAATAAGTAAAATACTTGACTCCAGTACAATCCGTATTCATCAATAATTTTTCCTGCAATTATTGGAAACACAAACAATGCTAAACTGGAGACGGCAGTGTTTCTGAAACAATTGGCACAAATAATTACGTAATTGACATTTAGGATTTGCTTTAAATCCAGCATTGAGGCCTCGTTTTGTTCCCAGACAAAGCTGCGAACTGATAATATCCCGTCAATAAGTGATGACTGATGACAATGTCAACACAGCTAAGAAAACTAAAACCAAAACAAACCAGTGTGCTCTTACACAACATGCTATTAGCAATAATCATGAATTTGGTTATGATAATTGTAATATTTCTTGAAGTGGAACCTAACTACAAGAAAAGGCTTTTCAAAGAAATGGTGCACATAACATCGCAACCTTTAGCTTGCAACAAGAAAACCGACACCAATAACTTAAGTAATATTTATAGAAACTTATTATCAAACCATGTTAGTTAATTGGTTTTATAACTTAACTTCCTTTTTCTTCAACTCTAGTATTGTTAAATTTTATTTTTAGTTTATATTTTGTTAAACTTTAATATTTATTCTTGTTTCCTTTCATTACTAGTCAAAATTGTAAATTTTCTATATTTTCTATAGATACAACCTTAATGTTAAGCCCCGGGGCTAGATCTTTGTTTAGTTTGTAGTTCATTCTTCGATAGTATACACAGCTAGCTATGTTTAGATACCTTATCTGTTTCTTTCTGTTAACGGCTTTAGTTTGTTATTAAACACTTTCTGATGAAGACCTAATCATACGGTCGAAAGCTTAAATGTTGTTTTTAATCATGACCAAAACCTCATAACTTTTATTATTTTTCTATACGTATGGTCAATAAGTGCTATTTGTTATTGTTTTTATATAAATAATTATTTATATTATATATAAATATATATATATATATATATATATATATATATATATATATATATATAATTATATATATATATATATAATATATAATATATATAATATATATATATATATATATATATATATATATATATATGTATATGTATATGTATATATATATATATATATATATATATATAATATATATATATATATATATATATATATATTTAAACTAGGGTTTTCGTTATGGGGGTTCCCTTTAAAAAGGATTTCTGTAACTTTTCTAAACTTCTTGCTTATTCTATGTTTAATTTAATGAGCCCATTTTTTCTAAAGAAAATTCGCCATTCCCAGCAAGGAGTTAAAAGAGTACTAACATGCCAAACCCCAGACCATGATATTTTGCTTCCAATGGATACACAAACATCGGCCAGATGCAGCTTGCAGTAACGGAATAACCTAATCCAAGCAATGCCTGAAAACAAAAGACAAACTTGTGAAGAGGGAAAGTATTAGGTTTTTAATTAACAAGTTATGTCTACTTCTTGACAAGACCGAACGCTTCAAAAGAGAGGGCAGCTAGTTCAATAACAAAGACATTGTGTTATGCTGTATTTGCTGTGTGAAGATTTAAATGTTGGCAACTAGAAATAATATATTACAACATATAAAAATAAGGGAACAAAAAATGCAAAACCCCCAACAATTGCCTTAGTTTTCATAACATTTTGCCGCTGCCGTGTAGGAAAACGGCAATTCGCTATTTATTTATTTTACAAATGAATAATCATCATCAAATTTTTATAGGTCTATATTAAATTTTATTGGTCTATATTTAATTTTATTGGTCAATATTAATTTTTATTGGTTTATACAAAAATTAACCAAGTTATTACCCTACCATCACCTGAATTTTATGTGATATATATGGTGATGTTTATATAAAATTTGAGAGGAATTAATGTAACTTCTAAAATAAGCAATATTATGTTATACTCTAACTTAATTTTTCAATGTTACCGGAGCAAATTTTTTATTGGTCATGGGACATAGACATCATCACAAAATTTATTAAAATTCGTCAAACATCATGATGAAAAATCAAATCATCATAATTTTCGGTAAACAACCGTTAGATTTCGAATATTCTTTAACGAACAATAGTTCCTTGTAATTGAAAACCAAGCATAGGCGCCAACGGTAGTTTATACTAGTGGTTCTTGGATCCAACTAAAAACTATTTCTCTTCAGATCTCTTAAAATTTATATTTTAAGAGATCTCTTAAGAGAGATTTTAAGAGATACTAATAAGATTGATTACTTATTAGCTTACCATGCAAACGTAAGGATTTACATCGCAGATAAGTAACACATGTGCTAACATGACCAATAGAACTGATACAGCTAAGAATGCTGTATTCCTTCCTAATATATCTACTAGATAACTGAGAGGAAATGCTGTCACAATCTTGATAATATTAAATGCTGTTATTGCATTGTTCGCATCATTTATTGTTAGTTTATACTCATCAGTAAACGTTTGCCTGAAAAACATAATATAATATAGAATTTAAAAACTACATCAAAACCTTAAGAAATTTGATTCAAAATGTCAATAAATTTTCACCAAGATATATATATATATAATATATATATATATATATATATATATATATATATATATATATTATTTAACATGTAAGTGGATCTCTATTTTCAAACTCTCAAGAAAGAAATATTTTTGACAATATTCTGTAATATATGTGCCATAATCGATAAAAATTAACAATATATATATATATATATATATTATATATATATATATATATATATATATATATATATATTATAATATATATATATATATAGATATTATTTGACATGTAAGTGGATCTCTATTGGTTTTTATTCAAACCCTTTTACATAGTTTTGAAAGAAATATTTTTGACAATATTTTATAATATATGTCAAGCAATAACTTGATAAAAACTAACAAAATTATTATCACATCACCTGAATATGGTGATGTTAGTGTAAAATTTGTTAGTAATTAATTAACATCTAAATGGGCATATTGTGTTATGCTCTAATTTAAAGCTCAATTTAATTTAACTTAATTACTCAAGGTTATCAAAACTGGTAACAAAATTACACTATATGGGGAATTTATAAGGGGAACAACATTTTCGAAAGTTCAAGGTCCTCGACTTTTTTACCGAGGGTTTTTTTTAAGGATTTAATGTTGGTACTTCTGAAATGTTCCACCCTGTATGTGCATAGTTTTGTAAAACGTATTTTTTCGTGGTAAGGGATTTACGAAAAGGTTTTTGGGCTTACAAAACGAAATGAATCCAAATAAAGACCAATATTCAAGGAACTTTTACTGGGCCGCGAAACGGCCAGGGACCAACCCCCCTATTTTGTATCTTCTACACTCTATGGTGATTAACCACCATGGTGGTTGAAAATTTTTTATAATCTTCGATTCGCTAAATGTACAACTCCAGTTATTTAGATACTTTCCTGCCATTAAAAGAAGACAAAAAAGCTGTAAGCACGCAAATATATTAAAATCAACTTGTAAAAAAGTTATTTAAGTATTGGAACTTTTTATAAATAAGTCTACAAGTAACTTCACTTACTGAGAAAACTGTTCAAATGTAAATATTGCATTACATATAGCAAAATAAGCGCAGCAAAGCAGCCAAAATGTTGTCGGAAATTTGAAGACATCTAGTAGTTTCGCTTTATTGTCTTCAAGTTCATCTGGAATTGCATTCTCATTCTCGCTGGTTGAAGAATTATCTTGACAAATTTTTGGTACTTCTACTTCACTAGATGCTTTAGTTTCTTTATCGTTTTTTAGAAGAACTAAACCCACCGTACATATAAATAAAAGAAGTAGTATAAAGGAATCTGAAAAAAATAAGTGTTTAATGCAAAGACAAAAACCTCGGAGGCCATATTGATACTGTTTTATTATTGTTACATGATAATTTGCCTTGTATTTAGCAATTTGTTTTGTAAAATGCTACTAACTCACTTCATATTTTATATAATAATTATAATGCCCGTTTTAGGGCCTTTCGGCCCTTCAGGGTATTACCCTGCGGGAACAACCTCGGGTGGGTCACATCTACTATGCTCAAAGTGAAGCTAAGGTGGCAAAATCTTTTTACAACAAATTCTATTCATTAAAAACTAAGAGCATAGCCCAGGCTGTGAACGCCGGTGCCAAAGTCCAGTACTATACAACCGCGGCTACGGAGGCAGATTCATATATTATAGATTTATTAAAATATGATAGTTATATAAATAGATTTATAAAAACTTTTATGGTCAATGTTTAAACTAATAAATTCTCCAACCCTTAGTTTAGCTTATACCAGCTTTTCTTATGTAATAATCGATTACACCAGTGTAAATAAGTAACTGTAACCGATCCTTTACAGTTGGAATTCGAGTAAAGAAGATCTGACTATGATCTTCTTAAAATATTATTTTAAAATAATATTTTATTATCTGATTGCAACTATAATGAATTTTAGTAACAAATAAAAATCAGAGAAAAGAAGTTAAGAAAAAAGTATGCTTTTAAAATACGTTTTTAATTTGGATATAAATTTTTAACAAAATTCAATTTATTTTAGATGAAGAGGGAGTTTCATAAAATACTTAGGACTTAAAAATTCTGGATATAACTGTTTTCTGGTGGTATGAGTACGCGGAACAAGGATTATTTGGTTTTCTTTTTCTCTGGTGCTGCACTTATGATTAATAAATTGCTTCGTTTGGTTGAAGTAAGGTACAAATAAAATATTTATGGGTAGAACTTGAAACATTTTAAAAATTGATGTGGTTGGTTGTCTTACGGGAACTTTAAGACATATTGTAATTATTTTCTTTGTATAAAACGTACATTTTTCCTAAATATATAGGTGATGCACAACCATAAGGTATGAGGCTATAGTTTAAAGGAAAACTATAGATATTTAAAAAAATTTGCATACATATGGAATCAAATCTTTTGCATAAATAAGATTGGTGAATAATAGTTATAATTTCGTATATTCTGTAGAATTCTTATGAGCATTTCCTTTGAAAAATCAGGAAAAATTGTTAATAAGTTGTAATAATTCTGCTCTTTAACTTTAACGAAAGAAAACATTACAAATTAATTATAAATTATTAATGTCAAATACTTACTAATAAAAATTATTGTTGAAAGAGCCATTGATGGTTTCATGGATGCTTTAAAATACTCATAGATCCTGTTTGAAACCTGGTACACCACAATTGTACCAATGTATCCGAAATTGTCAGAAATAGAGTAAACCATATTCATGTATCCATCTTTAAACCAGTTAAATGTGAAGATACTCAAAGAAATACTGGTCATTGATTCCAATCCAGGCCTGAAAATATTTTACCCTATGCCTTATTAGTGTTGTTTGCTTTTCCTCATTTATACCTTAAGTATATTAGTATTTAGTATTGTGTTTGCGCTAAAAATCCGAAACCGGGATTTCACCTGAGTTATATATTTAATGTGTTTTAAGACCTCTTGAGTGGTTGTCAGAAAGTTATTTGTCTGTATACGTGTGTGAGTTTGTTTATGTTATTATTGTAGCTCCCAGTATATTTATGCTAAAGAGATGAAACTAAGCACAAAAAATAATCTTTAGGTCTGGTTGTGCTATCCGGAAAATAACCCGCAATAATGACTCAAATTTCGAAAAACTGGCAATAATGACTCAGCAAACAGAGATGAATGTTTTAATCGAAATGAAATTTAGGTGTCATGCAGTAATGTTACTACTTCTTCGCCGACTCCTTCCTTACCTTAAAGACAAACTCAGAACCACCAATTTGGTTATATTTGGGTATTTATTGATGAAGCGCTATCCTTTGATATAGTATGGCATTCCGGACTGCTTTGGAAACTCAAAGAAATCTTACCTTTTAACTATTATCTTCTCCTCAAATCGTTTCTCATTGATAAGATTCTTCCGCGTTAGTTTAGTCTCATTGGCCTTAATCTATTCTGTGGGGGCTGGCGTCCCGCAAGGTAGTATGCTATGTCCCATTCTTTATTTCTTTGAAACTCATGATATTCCAGAACATATTTTCATAATCCTTGGAACCTTTGCCGATGATGAGGCCGTCATATCTGTCTTTAATAGCCATATAACGGCTTTCGATAATACCAGTACCATCTTTAATTTCTTGAACCATGGTTAAGGAAATGGAAAATAAAGATAAACGAACAGAAAAGAATGGACGTTACTTTCGCTCTTCGTACAGACGCTAATTCCTCTAGTCACCCTCAACTAAGTTTACATACCTTAATCCTAGTGTCCGATACATTGGGGCCTTAACCGCGACAGACGTTTAAATTGGCAACATCACACTAAAACAAAACGGAATGATGTATTAGGAAACGAAGTTCCTGTCGCGTCTTTTAGACTGTAGGTCCAAATTAATAATGTCGTATTGAAACCATTGTGGGCCAATGAGGAATCGTGTCCAAATGCTGCAATCTAAAATCCTTCAAACTATCTCTAATGCTCTTCTCTATGTATCAAACCCTTACTCTTCATAATGACCTTAATGTTCCATTTGTCAAAGATTTTCTATATCCCGGTACAAACGCTTCCATAAATCCTGAAAACGATCATCTAAATCCTCTTGTACAAACCCTACCCTGAAATACCCTTCCAGAAAATCCTATAATACGCTTGAGGAAGCTGTGGTCTCTTTATATTTTTTATATAAATTCTTCATATAAGATCTTTATAAATTTATCATCACTTTATCAAATCATATTTTTACTACATATTATTTACTTACTTATTTATAATTTTATTAATTCCTCATTCTATTCTTTAATATTCCTATCTTTAACATTCCAATAGTAATATTATTGTCACTATTTATTTATTTATCTATTTCCAATTCCCGACTGAGTGCAATCACTAGATTATTTCTCTACCAAGCTTACCAATGCCACTATAACTGTATTAACTCTAATACTTGTAACAATTACACTTGTTGTTATACTACTCAATAAATAATCTGTCAAAAATGCAGTAATCTATAGGACAAACATTTTCTAAGTTTTATCTAGTTTCAGGATTAGTTCCGTTTTTATCTAATGACTTGTATACTTTTTTAAAAAATTATTACGTATATATATGCCATTACGTAATAAAAAAGTACACTACTTTTCGTCTCATTACGGCAATCATATTAAGAAACATCGAGCGATGTCAGAGTCTGGATGTGTGATCGCTGGAAATAAAACAAATCTATTTAAAGTCTGAGGACAAGGGAAGCGATTCCGAAGACATATTGCAGTATAAAATTTGTTATTTTTAAATTTTGAGGTCGAGCGTAGCGAGTCTGAAGTAGTGAAGATGAGCACATCAAATCCGATATGGAGGTAAAGAAAAGTTCCGATGTACCACATACTCAGTTTTTTATTATTTTTTATCACTCTTTGCGTTGCTTGTTCTATGTGCATTAGCGATTTATAGTGTAATGGTTATAATCTCTTATTGTGTACGTTTAATTGTGTGCAATTTTTTTTATTTCATAACTCTATTTTTTATTTTCTTTGTTTAATATTTTCAATGTTTCCCCTACATATGTATAGTCTAATTTTTTTTGCCCCCCAGACACTTGGCACCTGCCCTGCGGGCCCTTTATTTACGCCACAGCCAAAAAAAGTTATTTATCTTAACTAAGTTTTGATCAAAAAGAAATGTGGATAAGTATTCCACAGGTTTTACTAAACAATTGTCATCATTTCAAAATCGACACTGTACATAATTATTTTATACTTAATGAACCATTTAGTCACTATAAGTAGGCTTATTGTGCCATATTAAAGACTATAGTCAAGACTATAGTTGCTATATTGAAGACTATAGTTAAGACTATTTTTGTTATGTTAAAGACTGTAGATAAAACTATTGTTGCCATATTAAAGACTGTAGTTGAACATTTAAATCATTGGAACATTTGTGTAACAGGTTGTAATATTTCCAAGGGAAATTTTCTAGCCTATTTATTTGATCTTATAAAACCTTATTACCTTTAATCCCAAAACAGCATTGATAGCAACGCAAGGTCTTGATTAACAGACCTCTGGCTTATAGGTCCTAAATAAATTAAGTTTGAGACAATCACTCATATTTTAGGAGTTTTAAATGCACGCGACTATAAAGAACGCTGAAGCTTTCAAGGTACCGATTATAATAAGTCTTATAATTAAAGTCGTGCAAATATTCATTTTGCATTAGGTTCGACTTGCAAATGCAATTTTTACTTCGAGTCTTACTAGAGTGTTTTTGAAATTTGTTATAAATTTGTTATATAAAAACATATTAATTACCCTGTAATAAATCTTCCCAAAACCATAATCCAAAAACTCTCTGAATATGCACCAGCTATATACAAAGTTTGTCCAACCAGAGCTATTATGCCGAGTATAATAGTTGTCTTTCTCAATCCTAGTAACCTAAAAATAGAAACAATGTCAGTTTGTACTTCGTTAAACAAGTAAATTTATAGTATTAAAAACAGGAATTTTAGCTTAGGCAGGAAATTTCACGCCCTTTAGACTAAGTTGGCTTATTGTGCCGGATTAAAGACTATAGTTAAGACTATAGTTGCAATATTAAAAACTGTAGTTAAGACTATAGTTGCCATATTAAAGACTATATTTAAGACTATAGTTGCCATATTAAAGACTATAGTTAAGACTATTGTTGCCATAATAAAGACTATAGTTGAGACTATAATTGCCATTATAGTATAGTAACTAATTAACAATTAGTTATAATTGCCATAACTAATTGTTATTTAGTCTAAACTATAGTTAGACAAACAATTAGTTTTATAAAAGCTCATTTTTAATTTAGAAATTCGCTAAAAATGTAAAAAAGTCGGGTACGGGGACTGTATCGCATCGTCAAAAACCGAATCTCAAAAAATATTGGCAAAATTATTCTCACCATTTTTTTATGATTTTTCAAAATTTTCGCTATGCCATTATTGCAAGTTAATGACGTCATCAATAAATTCTTTTTTTTAATAGCAACTACAGCGGTAGATTTATTTTTACTAAGTTTCAACTATCTGGCATAAAAACACTAGGAGCTACGATGATAACACACACACAAATACAGACAGACAACTTTGTGAAAACAACTCAGGAGGTCTTTAAAAACACCTGAAACGGAAAATTTCGGTGACACCTCGGTTTTGGATTTTTTGCAAACACAATACTTTTCCCATAGATAAATGAGGACACGTAAAAATAAATAAAACAGAAACTTTGAACTCAACAAGAGCTCAGAAATCAGGGTAAATTCAAACTTTACTTTGTGCATGTAATTTCTATACAGGCTGCAGATGAAAGAACAGAAAAGTATTACTTACTTTTATAAAGCACATATTTTTATGAAGCAAAATTAAAACATTGGTGAAAAGTTAAACTGGATTTCATGTATTTATTTTCTAGTAGCTAATGTAGTTAAAAACATTGCAAATTTTACCTAAAAGTTACTTAAAAGTCGTAGCTACTTATAATAAATTACCTACTAACTAGATATCCGCTTACAAGTGATCCAGGAACAGTCGGAAGAGAGTACATTGAATACAACAAAGAAAATTTGGTATCTGATATCTGAAAATTATCCATAATAGCCAGTTGTAGCGATCCTGGTATTTCGTAGGTAAATTGTCCCACTAAAATACATAATAGTTATTAGAAAATTATCTAAACTTAAATGCTAAAATGTCTAAAACTGTCATCTTAGGTGTATAATAAAGACATAAAATACGCCCAAAAATATGATGCTTTAAATGACACTGTGAAAAAATGTACCGTACTCAATTTTAATTTTCTGAACCTTTATTTCTTTCTAAGCACGGTATTAAAAGCTTGTACGTTCTTCAGGCCCTAGGGGCTTTGCGGTTAGTATTTTGTTACCGCCTTACAAAATGTTTTGCGATTAGTGTTTTCTTGCCACCTTACAAAATGTTTTGCGATTAGTGTTTTATTGCCGCCTTACAAAATGTTTTGCGATTAGTGTTTTGTTACCACCTTACAAAAGGTTTTGCGATTAGTGTTTTGTATGATAAAAATAATTACAATTTTTTCTATTGCTTATAGTTTATTTATTTTTTAAACTATTAAAATAAATAAAATAAATTAAATAATTTATTAATTTTTAATATTACTCCTCACAAAGAGCGCCAAAAAAAGAAAAATAAATTTTATTCACGGTGATATGCGTTATTTAGGAAAAATAAAGGATGGTTCAATTTCTTCCATTACGAATTTTCGGTCCTCTATGAAGATGCAAATATGTTAAAGGGCGCCCAAAATGATAGACATAAAATAATAAAGTTAATTTATTTTACCTAAAAACCAGAAATCCCCTATAATAACATAAACGTAACATATAATAAAATTCATTTTTAACTTATTTTCTTAGCGCTCTTTTACATTTTTGCTCTTTTATAGGGGCAAACTATTAGTGCTATAAGAAATAAATATAAATTATTTTGATCATATGCAAGAGCAAATAAGTTAAGTAATGTCTGGGGCCATTAGTGTTATGTGCCCTAAAAGTCAATGCATAAAAATAAACTCATTTTTATTATAAACAATATACATATTGGAGATACCCTAAGATTCAAAAATTTATCTTAAGCGGTTCAATATTAAGAGGTGGGGGGGGGTGTGGATTACCCCTTATATATATATATATATATATATATATATTATATATATATATATATATATATATATATATATATATATATATATATATATATTATATTATATATATAATATATATATATATATATATATATACAGGGTGTTTCATATAAAGTGTCCACCAGAAAAGGAGGTGATAGTACTCCTTAAAAGGAACAAAAAATGTCCTATAATATAAACCCCGATCTCCAACCGTTTTCCCACAAGGTCAAATTTAATATTTCAAAAAAATATTTGACCTCACATCAATAAAATTGTTAATAGGGATTTAACTATTCAAGCTATAAAGGCGAAATTGGTATCATTAGAAAGCTGAGTAAATTTCCTAAAGGACAAACTACTAACTATGTCAAATATTTTGGAACTACTGCCCAAAATTTGTATGAAACATGTTTTTTTTTAAAAAATGAATTTTATGGAATTTTTGTAGTAGGGCATTAGAGGAAGTAAGAGGTGAGCAAAAGTTCAGCCAAGAATGGAAAAAACTTCTCTTATGATTGCCCTTTAAGAAAATGTAAATATTTTCATGCATTCAATAGTCAAAAATGTAAGCTATTGTTGCTAGAAGTTGCAAAAACTGATCATTTTTGTCGTATAAAAGTGAAAATAATGTGTTATTTTAACAAATATTTATTTTCGAAAATAATTTAATAATACGATTTTTTTATACTCTAGAAGGTAAAATAAACCTATTTTATTCTTACACATTGTTCTCTAAAACCACTCTTTTCCCTTGCTTTAGAGATTTTTTAATTATTTTATGTACCATGTAATTAACATTGTAGACATATGCAAAAAATGCCAAAAAAATATCAGTTTTTCCAACTTCTAGGAAGAATGGCTTAAAATTGACTATTGAATGTATAAAACTATTTAACTTTCCTTAAAGGGCAATCATAAGAGAAGTTTTTCCGTTCTTGGCTGAACTTTTGCTCATCTCTTACTTCCTCTAATCCCTACTACAAAAATTCCATAAAATTCATTTTTTTTCAAAAAATCATGTTTCATGCAAAATTTTGGGCAGTAGATCCAACATATTTGACATAGTTAGTAGTTTGTCCTTTAGGAAATTTACTCAGCTTTCTAATGATACCAATTTCGCCTTTCTAGCTTGAATAGTTAAATCCCTATTAACAATTTTATGATGTGAGTCAAATATTTTTGAAATATTAAATTTGACTTTGTGGGAAAACGGTTGGAGATCGGGTTTATATTATAGGACATTTTTGTTCCTTTTAAGGAGTTACTATCACCTCCTTTTCTGGTGGACACTTTATATGAAACACCCTGTATATATATATATTCGTAATTTTTATCATTTGAGCACCTGAGGCCACATCGTCTCGTATCTATGTAAATGTATAAAAAAGAAATATTTGTATATACTCACATATATAGACTACTACTATCAAAAACGCAGCTATCAACTGCTTTGATGTGCATCCATTGCAACTTGATAACCATGCCATTTTTCATTGACGAATAAATGAATCAATTAATACTCTGAACGATAAGTTTCATTCATTATAAATATGTAGTAATACAATTTGAACATCAACGTCAATATCATCTATTCAGCAACAGCATCGCTATTATTGTACTGAAAAAATAAATGAAAATCCCTTAAGATTATATATATATATATATATATATTATATATATATATATGTTCGCAATATTCCCGGCATACTTATCTACTATTTTCGAATTACCCTTAAGGTTTTATAACTATGAACTGCTACAGCAGAGTAAAGTTTAATAATTATACTGTTAATTAGTAATAATAGTTTTTTTTTTTTTTTTAGGTAGTAACCCTACCTAAAATACATTTTTTTTCACATGTTCCATACAAATATTACATGTGTTATCAGCTAAATTTTAACAGGTGCAAAATATGTAAATTTCGACTCTTTAAGTAGTAACAAGATATGCAAAGTAGCTTGAATAAACACATTAAATTATTATACTTAAAGATATTATATATACAGAAAAAAAAATATGTAAATTGATTTATAAATAATTTAAAATCATAATAAAAAAAAAATGTGTAAAAATAATAATTATAAAGATAAAAAATTATTTAAATATATAGTTATAAGATAAGAAATTTAGTTACAAACTTAATTGTCAAAAATCCAAAGAGTTAATGAATTTAGAAAATATTAAAGTTAACAATAGTTAATTATTATAATGTTATACTCACTTCTTTAAGAATATGAATATTATTAATTTTTCTGCATTATTAAGCTCATTTAACATTAAAATATTTGAATAAACTATTAGCTATAATTAAAAGAAAAGTGTATATTTATTAAAGGCGAACTATCACCTCAACGCCTAATGAAAACTAAAACAATGTATCATGTAGAATTACTAATTAATCTGTGACTGTTGATAATCTTCAAGGTTCCCAAACAATATGTTGTGCATTTATTATTTTTATTACCGTTTTATCTTTCACATACTTGATTAAATCTTGCTGAGTAATTGCTTACAATTTATCTTGCATCGACATATTATCTAATTTCTTGGATAAACATCGCTAATGGGATAGAGGGTTCTAGCTTAAGTTAAGAGTCGAACTTCGGACAGTATCCAAATATATATATAATATATATATATATATATATATATATATATATATATATAATATATATATATATATATATAATATATATATATATATATTATATTATATATATATATATGTATATAATATATATATATATATATATATATATATATATATATATATATTTCATAAATAAATAAATTGTATTCAAACTGGGTAAAAAAATAATCTTGGGGAGGACACAAACCCTGCTGGAAACCAGGTTGTTGTGGCGTCATTAACCTGATTTGCTCAGTCAGCAAATTAAAAAAATTGTGAAATTCAAGATTAAAATGTTTTGCTGCATAGCATAAAACGGTAGTAAATAACCGGAAAACCTAAAATACAGCTGGTATGCAACAAATTTTGAGTAGGATGTCTTGTTCAATCTTTCTTGAGGCACTGAATTAAATGAGTGTGGGTTAGATTCGATGCGACACTTGTCTGATATAATGCTACGATTGCTATTTTATAAAGTACTAAAGATTAAAAAAGGTAAATCAGTCAACCTTCAACCTTTAGAGGTCCTTCCTCAGTCACTTTAATAATATTAAACATAATCCGTGAAAGGTGATGATCATGAGGCGAGTATCATGGTCAACGACACAATCAAGACTGTCAACATTATAATAATGTTATAAAAGATAAATTTAAAATTAAAGTTATACTCTTAGATTAACAACTTGCCAATAAAATACCAACAACTTGCCAGTAAAGTACTAAAAACTTGCCAGTAAAGTACCAATAACTTGTCAACAAAGTGCCAAATAACTTAGGAGCTACAGATATAATAAGGTTTAAAAAATCATTGACGATTATATAACGTATTATACTATTTTAAAGGCTTATTTTAAGTCACGAAAGAACTTATATTAATTTTTGTGTTGACCTGTCACATTTATTTTAGCGAATTTCCTTTAGAAAAAATTCGCTACAGGGATAGGCGTTGTGTTTTATATACACAATGGTAGAGAATAGACGTGTTAGGTTAGTATTTGCATTGTAATAAATATTTTTGTTGTTAAATTTCTCTCTAAAACTTCAACAATGATTTAAAAGGGAAAAGGTAAAAACAAAAAATACAAGTAACTGAATTAAAAAATATAAAGGAAACTGCTCAGATGGTCGCTTCTGGCTGTGTTTCCTCAGCATATGAGCATGAAAATTGGATTGAGAATTTTCCGAGGCGACGTGCCAGGAAAACAACATGTGCTTCTTCTCATGTTTCAGCGTAAAAACTTTGCTTGGTTTTTTTCTCTTAATTAGATCCTAGTTTATTAGAAAAGTCTCCTTTTTATTCATAAGGCAAAAGAAGAGAAAATTGAAAAGTCCAAGTAGAAAATTCTTTTAGATTTTACTGTAATATTTATACAATAGGATT
>JACMZG010001863.1:11221418-11239068 GCA_018340805.1 Microvelia longipes | reverse complement strand
CATTTTCTACATAGTTTTTAGTGTTATTTGGCAGGCTTCTAAAAATATTCTTACGTTTCAAAAAATTAAAGAAATTAAGCTATAGTTTTTTGGAAATTCCATTTAAATTTCATATTATTTCTGGAATACTTAATAAAAAATTATTAAGTCAATTTCATGTTAAAAGCTACTATCAAAATTATTTTTTCTTTACAGATGTATTTTATCGAATTTTCGACTTTGTCTTTTTCAAGGATTTAACTATTATAAGTAAATAACATCATCAATATTTTTTATTTCATAGCATATTATTGTTAATATGTCTTAATAATAAGACTAATTAAGTTTAATTTATAAAACTATTATTAAAACTATATTATTATTTTATTGTAATATGTTGTTGTTATTATTTATACTAATATATTATTATTATTACAATATTTTAAAAATATCACATCAACAATTAATAATAAAATAAGATAAATAAAACAAATAAATTTTGTTTTTATCGTATTTTTGAGACAAATTAAATGAGTGAAATAATGTCATTTGTAAGTTGACAGAGTTCATAAGAAATTTCATCATAGATTTATCACCTTACGCATGAGTCATATCAGGCCACTGAATCGGACCAATGAAAATAGTGGCTGTTGATATTCGATGATTCCAATTTTTGTAGCTGGTTTATCAAGCATGTTAATTTCTGTTGACGCAAAATAAAAATGATATTTATTTATTTATTAATATCTCAAATGAAAGTACAGAAAAAAAAAATATCAGTGAAAAATCTTTTACTTTTCTTGAAAGTAAAATAACGAATTTCGAAGTTAATTAGCCAAACAGATTATGAAATTTATTTCTAATGGAATTGTTGCAAAGCAATCTATTTTTAACTGATTATAAATCACGGTATCAAATGATGGAAATTAAATGATCTATTTTTTATCAGATTTCAGATTAATTAAAAGGAAATGAAAATATCAGATTTCATTTATTTCTAATTATATTCTGAATTTAAATAATATACTAATACGTATACAAGTTTTAACTAGCTAAAAGAAAATATTTGATAAATTTGGTCGTTTTTGTTTAGAAATTTTCTACTACAGAATTAACACAGATTTTTATTAATTAGAAAAATCCTAGATTCTATCGTATAACTTTTTGAAAGATATTATCTAAAACAGTGCTGGTCTAACCTTCTATGCCACTGTCCAATTCCTTACAAGCCGTATTCCGTGGGACCATCATGGTTTACTTCTCTTTCTGGACAGAACCAAGTTGATAAAATTGATTACCCTAAATGTAATAAACTATAGATTTATCGAACAAATTCGAATGTACACGTAAATTGTAGCAAAACAGTGACATAAAAAGAAAACACTTAATATTACAACAACATATACAATACAGCTTCACAGTGATTTATCTTTATCGTCATTTATCATGTTGTTTGCGCAAGTAATCTTAGCTTATGAGAAGGTTGACTCTAATAGAGGCAGCAAAGATTGTTTTATTCGCGTTTCATTTTGAGTAAACGTTGTTGTACAAGTCTATAAATGATTATTCATTCAAGAGTTTTGTTTCTTTGATTTAAAGCTAGGCATTCCTCTTTTGAACAAAGAAATTAGTGGATTGTATAATAACCTAGATTTATAAGGAGGTTAACAATCGATAAGATTAGGGTGTTTAGAGTCTTTAAAATCTGTGTTTTTATGCGCGGCACCCGGGGATTGACAGACTGAACAGAAGAATATTTATTATTATTTTTGCTGTAATTATTGAGGGTCTTCCAGAACGTGGCTTCATCATTAAGATCTGCTAAACGAGGATTACAATTTTTAAACCATTCGATGGCTGCGCTGTTTACCACGAATTTGGGCTCCTTTCAACTTTTGGTTCACATATTTCACTCGCAGAGCTTTAAGCACTGATACTTTTTTCAAACTATGGAGTAATAGTATACGAATAGTATTTTTTTTGATCAATTTTCATATTATTTCTGGCATACTAACAAAAAAGGTTGCCGGAAAAAAGCCCGGAAGAAAAAGCCACGGAAATAGCCAATTTTGTAGGAAAAAAAAAGCCACGGAATTAAAAGCATAAAATTGGGAAAATAAAAGCAATTAATTTTAAATTTCAAGATTTTATTTTATTTAAAATTTCAAGATATTTTACGAAGTTATTATTATATTTACCATTAATCTTTTTACCAATTAATTTTATACAATTAATTATAAATAATTTAATTATTTAATTTTGGATTATTTTTGTTTATTTTAATTTATATTATTATTTATTATTATATTACATTATATTTCTATACCAATTAATTATTAAAATTAATTTATTATTTAATATATTATTTTGTTATTTTAATTTATTATTATTTAATTTATTATATATTTACCAATTATTTTATACATTAATTATAAAGCAATTATTTTTAAATTTTCAAGATATTACTAATTTATTATTATATTACGATTAATATTTATACAATTATTATTATAAAATTAATTTATTATTATTTTTTATTTTAATTTATTAATTAATTTATTATTATTATTTAAATTATTATTATTATTAAATTAATTATAAAGGAACATTATCTTAATAGTCTAAAATCCGTACTTTTAAAAATTATTGGGCTTTTATTTCCACTTTTTGTGTCTTTTTTTTTCGTGGCTTTTTTCCGTTGGCTTTTTTTCAGTGGCTTTTAATTTTCCGTGGCTTTTATTTCGTGGCTTTTCATTTCGTTGGATTTTATTTCCGTGGATTTTTATTTTTTTTTTTTTTTTTTTTTTTTCCCCTGTGGGCTTTTTAAAATTTTTTTATCCCGTGGGGCTTTTATTTCCGTGTGATTTTATTTCGTGGAATTTTTTTCGACTAGGATTTTTTTTCCGTTGGATTTTTTTCCGTGGCTTTTTTCCGTGGCTTTTATTTCCGTTGATTTGTTTCGTGGCTTTTTTTCACCTGGATTCAAAAAAATATTAGATCAATATTTTTTTTATTATAGAATATATTTGTTATATGTCCTTTTAAAATAAGCTAAATTAAGTTTAATTTTCAATACAGGATTCAATAAAATAGTGAAGTATTGTTTGAACATCATCTTGATTCTGACTATTTTCGAAGAAATTTCAAGTGACTGACATAGATGTAATCTGTGGGAGATATATCTCGGGAATAGGTGGTGAGGTAAAAAATTTCGTAAATCAGTTCCTGTTAATTTTTGTATAGTAAATTTTGCAACGTGAGGCTGAGCATTATCCGACTGCAAAAGTAAAAGAACAGTTAGCCGATTCATCATGCGGGTGTTTGTTTCACTTTTCATTGACAGGCATCGAGTTGACGACAATTATGATTCGTGTGATTAGTTTCCAAGATTCCAAGAATCTAATGGATTAATACTGGCCATCAGACCACGTAATATTACACTTTCAAAAAAATTATACCCACGAATTTTGGGACACCTAAATAATTAAATTTTTTTAAGTAAAAGTGCTTACGATAAATCAACAGGTTTTAGTATCAATAAACTAAAATTTACAAATGTAAACTGATTAATTCTTTCATAATTATTTAGGTTGAAGCAAAAATAATGTCGTTTTTTTAATATCAAAAAACCTCTTACAAAATAAAAAACTTGCCAAATATTAATCCAAAACGAAAGATCAATCATTTTGCAAGTTAAAACAAATTTATTATATACCTGCTGAGTAAACGTATTAAGTTTCAGAGGTTAGATCTCATCGAAGGCCGTTTCAAAATCCAGTTGGCTTTTTTAAAGAACCTTTCTTAGATCATTATTCAAGGGGATGACGAGATAACGGATGTTACTTAAAAATTAAAAACTCTCTTACAAATTACATTTTGCATAAAATTTTAATTTATTTCTAATATTTTTATTATATTTTTATGTGTTAAAATTTTATATTAAAATTTCATGTAAAATAATCTTTTTCAAAACATCATTTAATCGGTGTTTGCCAAGGTGGCGTGCATTACACTTTAGAGATGGGGCACCACGTTCTCAGAAGTGGGGCAGTGGGGTACCATGCTTCAGAAATCATCAACTATTCACTTATATTAATAAATTAATAAATAATATATAAATATAATAAATTATATAAAATTAGTAACATTAATTAAATTATTAAATAGTATAAATCATTTAAATATTAAACAACGACGATTGTGTAAAGTAATGAAACCATATTGAAAAGGGCGGTGGGGCATGGGAAAAAAGGTTGGGAACACTGCATTAAATATATTAAATCATTTTCAATATTAATTTATTTTACATTAATATTTAAATTTTAAAGAAAAAGTATTTTAATATATCTAAAATAATCTAAAACTTAAAATACCACGTTTATCACTTATATCTTTAATAATTGAATTTGTTTATGTTAAAAAAATGTTCAATCGAAATGTCAAATTTTATCTTGTCTTAATCTATCATAATAATAATTTATTTATTTTTTGTTTAAATGCTGTTTAAAATGAATTTTATTCCCCTGAAATAATCTTAAGATATTATAAGATTATAATAGATGTGATGATTATGACTGATATTTCGACTGAATCGGCAATCAAAAAAAATCTATCTCTAGTATATTTGTTGTATCTTAAACTATTATTTCCATTTATGTTTTGTCGCTTTACATTTCAGAGTCTTAAAGAATATAAACTATTTACTTAGTTTTTTCTAAAAACGTTATTTGTTTTTTTTTTTATATTGAAGAATAATCTCATAGTTTACAGAGACCGGTCCCCCAAATGCTTATAATCTCGCGGTCCGAATGTATGTATAAAATTTGGATAAAGGATTCTAGAACATAATAACTCCTATTTTTTGTATCATTTTACATATTATATTATTTTTATTATTATATTAAACTATATCTTTAACAAAATCGTCTGAATCTCGCCAGTCAAAAAATGTATTGCACGATGGATCGCAAGTTTGCGACCATCATGGTTTATAAATGATCGGTTTCAGATCAATAGAAGATCAGAGTTCGATTAGAATTTCATAAGATTCGAAAACTATCGATTAGCATTCTCTTATTTTGATTTTCCCTGATAATTACCTACTCACAGCTATCCATCTTCGATTGTCTTTGCAGTCAGTAGTTGACATAAGTGAACTTACTTCTTTTTAATCTATCTAAACATATTATATTTAAATTTCTTTATTGATTTACAGAGGAAACAACTTTACTGAGTTTTTATTTCTTTTTATCTACTTTGTCTAACTCTCATTAATTCCACGATTATTGAATTAAAAAGTAACTATAAGAAACCTCCTGTGAAATTTTATATTCTGATAAACGAGTTTTGTGTGAGTCGTATTCGTTATCTTTACATTTTCAATAAACAGAAGTAAAGTGCTGCAGTACCAATTCTATGGTTTTAATATAGTTAACAGAAGAAAGAACATGAGATAATAAAGGTTTGTAAAAGCAAGAAAAGAAAAAAGGCTGCATTATTGGATTATTTTCAGATATACAAGCGATAATCTAAAGACAAGCGTACAAGGAATAGCATTATACAGAAACTACAATTTTTGATTTTTGACCTATATATAAGTTCGCATGACTCGATGAGTAAAATCTTGATTATTCAAGTGATTCTTATTTTCCAATAATGAGTTCCAATGGCTCTACAGTGAGAAGATCTGTAGTAAGAATGATGACAAGATTGTCGTTAAAATCTTCAGCATTGGAAACAAAATAAGTCGTATATACTATATAAATGCAAGTAATGAGTCCAGCAAAGATGAGACACCGAAAAGAACTTAGTCTTTAAACGTTTTAAATACATTTGGCTGAAGTATGACTGACGTGATTTAACGATTGATTGCATAAAGAATCCTTAAGATTTGAGTCCTAAATATTCCAATGATATGAGTTAAAAGCACTATCTTAGTATTTTATAGTGATGAATAATGTAGAATTAGTAATGGGTCTATAGAGCTTCCCACGGATACTGAACCTAAAATATATAATTTGTATATTTTTCTTATTAACTTCAAACATTTTTTAATAATTTCAGCTTTTCTAATAACATCATTAAGAAGATATTTTTTATTCTTTCTCATAAATTTAAATCTAGTAATTTCCCCCATAAAAATCATATATTTTACGTCAAACGAAAAGCAAAAAAAATAGTGAAGTTAAAATTTATATATTTATTGGTTAGATGAACATTTAATAAAACTATATAAAAGAAATTTACAAATTTTCAGTTAACAAAAGTTAAGTTAAATAAATTAAACAAAATGATGCGATATTCGTTTTGATTGTTTCTTATTATTCAATATTTTTCGAAATGACTTCATTTAAGAATACTTCAAACAAGTGAAAAGTTCCCGTTAAAAATTTAAATTTTGTAATTAATATTTATTTATTTAACTTATCAATTAAAATTAATTTTTTAATCAAATTAATGATAAAATAAATCAAAGATTCTATAATTTTTCATTGAAAAATCAAGAATTGCATTCATGATTTTAAACAAATTATTTTTGTTTAGAAAATATTTTCTTATTTATTTAGATAATCTTTTTTATCAATTCATGATAATAATATAATAAATTAAAGGTCTCACAATGGATTCTATGAGAAATTAACTTATTTAATTTAATTATAAATATAGATATGACTTTTTTTTAAGTTGCTTTTGAAAAAATAATTTTTTTCACTTTTCTTAGTAGAATGTATCAAGTTGCATGGATTACTTATTTTTGATATTTAATCTTAGTGGTACAAAGTAAGATCAATGGGTTATGAAAATTTCAAACTAATCAATAAGTGTAGATCACGGCGACATCATAGAATGAATATCGTTTTTAAGAGGAATTAGAATCAACAATTTGTACGAAAATTGATTTTTAAAATAGTACCATTATATATTAAAAATCTATTAAAATGTATCAGAAACATGATATAATATTATTAATAATACATAATGATAATTATAATAATAATATAATGAATAATATGATAATTATAATATAATAATATAATAATAATAATAATAATAATAATAATAATAATAATAATAATAATAATAATAATAATAATAAATAATAATTATAATATAATAATGATAATATAGTAATAATTAATAATAATATTTATTTATCTATATTATTAATATTATTCATTTTGGGCTATGGGTGCTGTTGTTTCTAATGAAGGAGTTGAATTTATAATTGATTTTTAACGTCAGTAATCTAGACTGATCACCAAGTCGTCCTTTGGACCGATTCTTTCTCGATGGTAACGGTGACTCTTTTTATGGAGAGCAAACGCATGATTTGCTTGGGCTTCTTGAACTGTACGAAGCGATAGAAGCTCAAATAATCATCTGTCCCATTCCCTCTCATGGTGTTCTCAACACGCGCAAAATTAACAGATAAAACAAATATTTTGGATTGAATATTTATTGATAAAATTGAAACGAATTTAGAGTTGCTATTAATACCGAGGTTCGGTGGTTGTGGTACGATGAATTCGACTCTATTAGATATTCATCATGAATTGTTCGCAGACTAGTTTAGAAATTTGGGAATAATACACTCGCTTGGGATGCATCGGTATTCTATAGTAATTAGAATTGAGTAATTAGAATTGAGTAATTGCCAATTAGAATTGAGTAATTTTTCTTTGATAGATATTCAGTGGAAACCTTTTACAACACTGCTAATCCAATGTTGTCTGGAATCTTCAGTTGGTGTATTTTTTAAAAAATCTTACATTCTAATTTAGTTAAATCCAATTTAGTTAGTTTGTTGCAATTTTTTAGGTTTATTCATATCCATTTGTGAGCCATTTGATTATTGTGGTGGGATTATTTTTAAAATATAATTCCAATTGATAACAACGATTTATTTGTTTATTATAAATATTTTTATTCCGTAAAAATTACATTTCCTTTATGATTAATTTCATTTTTTATTTTCGTATATTATCGGAATTGTTGAATTGCTCTCATTTCCTGTAATGGAAACTATTTTTTTAACAATATAAATTTTTTCCATCATTGTTTGTTTCTTTTTGAAAAATCGTTTAATTGTTTCTACGAATCATTTTATTTTGTGGCTTTATTACCGATTTTAAAAATTTATTGAAACTTCCCATTGCTTCGCTACTTTTGTAACAACCTTTCTGATTTTACTAATTCTAGGCGAGTTTTGCCCCAACAATAATATCTTCTTCTTCTTTTTTCTTTTCTTCTTCTTCTTCTTCTTCTTCTTCTTCTTTCTTATTATTATTATTATTATTATTTATTAATATCATTATAATTAATTATTATTATTATTATTATTATATTATTATTATTATTATTTATTATTATTATATTATTTATATTTTATTATTATTATTATTATTTATTATTATTATTTATAATTAATTATCGTCGATATAAATTTCAATTTATATCATTATTATATTATTATTTTTATTTTCTATATTTATTATATAATTACTATTATTTGTTAATCGGTTGTCATACCATTAGAATTTTATTTATTTATTTATTTATTTATTTATTTTATTTACTTATGTATAAGTAGTAAATTTTAGATAGAAATTAAAAGGAATTTATGAAGTAATTTTTTTTATAATTATTTCTTATTTTAAAATTATTTATTGATAACATTTTAAAATTCTATTTTTTTTAAAGAATTTTCGATCGTAATTGCTTTGAATTATGATATTGTTTGATTATATTCAATTTTGGTAAATATTTTATATTTTTTAATCACTTTTATTATAATTTCAAATTTAAAAAAAAAGATGCTATTGTTATCCTTATTCTTTATTGGTTTAAACTTGTTTTTTACTTTGCATTCAGCGCCTGTTAAAGAACTATCAGGGGAGCCAAATTACGTTATATGAGCGGCTCCTACTAACAAAAATTATATTTTTTGATGATATAAATTATTTGTGGGCCCCAGCCCAATATGTGATCTTTGTCAAAAGTTTCTGTGACTCCCTTCTTCAGGGATGCTTGTTAGTTTTTATAACTCATTCGTTAAAGATTGGATCACTAGTTTTAATCATTTATTTTTTTTATTTTTTGAATTAGTTTTTTTCATTCTAAAAACTGAATGAAATTTCAAGGATTTACTCGTCATTGTTCTTTTAAGAATTTAAATTTAATCTATTTCCCACTGACAAGCTTTTATAGACACAAATGTGACTTACAACGAAGTTTTCAAAATGCACTGAAAATCTTGAAAAAAAAGCTATTTAATGTAAGAGAAACAATAAAATTTAAAAAACATTAGCAAGCAGAACCCTCAGACTTAGTTCTAGAATTACCACTGATCTTTGAATGAGGCTTAAAAACAATAAAACCTTATTTATAGGTAAAGTTCTGAAAAATTGATTCTGACTAACTGGTATGAACAATCAAAGAATTTTATGCTATCAAAATGGATTTTTTTATTCCTTGAATAGATTAATTTGGGAATAAAATATAATCTTTCTTAACACTTTTAGCAATCAGGTATTGTAAATTGAACATTTTCCAAAAGAAGACAATGATATCTGTTGAGGTGGGAGGAAATAATTCTTCTAGTCTAATGGATGAAGATGACGAAAGTTATTATAAGTTGTTTTTTATGAATTTGATTGCGTCGATGACGATTCGATGAAATCAAAATGATTATTTACTAGGTTGATGCAAAGTTCGTGCCTCAAAAAAATCTTATAAAGAACATTTAACATATCCAAATTAAAATCGGTTGGCGTAGAGTATGTTATTGTTGTATGTTATTTTTGTAATAATAAATATAAAATTGACAACGACTTTGTATCAACTTTAGTAATTAAATATTTAAAGTTACATAACATTTTGATAGTCTCTCGCATTTTTCTATTTTCTTAATTTATTTTCTAAGTTCATCAATAGGTTTGGTCAACGTTTCTTGAGAGATTAGCTTTAATTTTACTTCAACTTTGTTATCAAAACCTAATTTTATATCCATTCCTTACAACCGAAAAATCTACTATTTTAATCTGGTATTCATTTGATTACACGGAGTCTCTTAGCGTTTAAAAATACCAATTCCTGATTATTTTGATCACCTTACTAAGATTTGTTAAATTTTTTATTAACTGTCGAAATTCTGTATCTTTTTTTCATTTGTATTTTTATCAGTAATTTTATTTTATCCTTGTATTCATTTTAAAATAAGTTATATCTTAAATGTTCAGAATTTTAGTATGTTATTTATCATACGGTTATTAATTATTACGCACATCTTTATTCGTTTTCATGTGAAACTCATTCTCCATTGTTATATGCTCAAATTCTTTTTGAATAAATAAAAATTCAATTCATGATGTTTGAAGATTTCGGAACTATTAACTGGAAATTGAATAGTTGAGATGGAATATTAACGCCTTTGAATCAGATGATCTAAATTATACTATGACCGATGCCAAAAATTCATCTGAATGCGGCGTCATATATTGAGAATTGAATGTTGGAGAATTTGTTGTTACTTTGCAATTTCAATCACAAAAAAGTTTTCTTAATGGCACTTGTTTGATCATCAAAAGTCTCCATCAGAATGATTTAAGGGCTGGAAATTATAAATGGCAGCTACAAATGAAATGCATATTTATCACTTTTATAAAATGTAGGCTATTTCTGACTAAGAATGTTGCAACAATTCCACTTGAATTACGGGGAAAATTTCAAATTTCCACCAGCATAAAATGTATTTCCTGTGGCACTATTATTCACAACTTGAAAGTAATTTTATTTATTTTTATTATGAATTAATCATTTATTTTTAGAAACCTGGTTAAAATAAAGAGATCAAAGTTCAGTTATAATATGGAAGTAGCAAAAAGATCAAGAAAATATTGGAAAAACTCTTCGCAAGAATGGCTACTGAGTGTTTGAGAATTGAATGATTCAATCTTTTTAAATTACAAAAATGCGCAGATGAAAACCATTTTGATGCATGATCAAGCGGGTGGTGGTAGATGAGATTAAAAGTACAAGCTTCGCAGAATATGTTTTGGTGTTGATTGTAAAGTAACAAGATTGAAAGAATGGATTTGAACGATTATACATGTCTTGTATTTTGTGTTATGTGTGTTGGTGTGTTGTAGTATATGCTTTATTTTGTATTATGTGTTTATTATAATGTATTTTTCTTTTATTAATTATTTAACAATAAACAATAGGTTTTCAGAAGCAGGACAATGTTAGGCAATTCTTTCAAGTAAATTGAATTATCCGATGTAAATGTATCCACATATCCATGGACATTCAAGTTTTTCAAATCCAGCTATTACAAGTTTTCCTGTTTAGAACACATTTACACAATACGATTTATATTTTCAAGTCTAATGCTGAAGTAATCTCTAGTTTCAACCAGCACATTTGACTATTTTTGCCAATTTATATAAATTAATTCGAACACTCATATTTCACGACGTTAACGATTCTTGTATTGTATGTTTTTATATAAAAATTTTTATCTTGGGTTTTAACTGGTTTCATTATCCATTATTTACATTTTCCGGTTCTGAAGAATATAATTGTATTTTATACCTTTGACTTGAATTGACACGGTCTTTCCCAATTGGAAACTTCATTTTTCTTTATTACTCTTGCAGACACCTCACCTTTTGTAAATTAATATTGGCAATCATTTAATTAATGACAACTAATGAAGTTAAAGGGACATTGGATTTTCTAGAATTAATTTAATGATTCATAAAAACAAATATAAACAATCTACTGAAATTTAAGGAAAAAAAAATGGAGAAACTTAAGAAATGACCCAGCTATCAATAGTTGGTCCTAGTGTAGTGGGAAAACTGTTTGTATGCAAATTATTAAAATCAAATTTATTCAAATGAAAATTCAAGAAATATATATGCATAGAGAATAGATGGATTAAACTAAATCAGAATTTTGTAATATTAAGAAAATGAAAGTCATAAATGGATTCAATAAGAACTTGGAACAATAAGATTGAAGAGGTGATGTTATTGTTGTTGATGATTTATATCAAGAAGCAAATAAAGAAAAAGATTTCAATAATTTTATTCACAAAAATATCAGACATTGTGGTGTGACTGTGATTTCATTACTCAAAATCTATTTCATCAAGGTGAAGTCATAAGACAAGAAATATAAACGTACAATACTTGTTCTATTCAAAAATCCAGGGATCAAGCAGTGATTGATTTTCTATTAAGCAGCGTATCGAATAATAGACGATTTCTGTATTTGAAGCATTTTAAGATGCTACAGAAACTCGCATGGATATCTATTTTAGCTGCATTGCTATCAATTCGGCATTAAGCTGCATTAGGATTGACTCATAAAATTAAACATAAATTAATTTATAAATTACAGATATTAAATGTAAACTCATAAAATAATGGGATGTTTACATAATTACCTAATTTTGACTTGACAAATTTCATCAAGTCAAGTAAATAGTAAAACTAAAGACAATTATGGACGATCACGAAAAAACCCAGAAAGCTTTCTGGCGTAAAAAAATTGATGAAAGCAGCTCCAAATCAAGAAATAAGACAAGACATGTTATCAAACTAGTTAACGTTTACAGTCTGAACAAGTTGATATTGAAAATATTTCCAACAAGAAGATATTAAACATACTGTGATATTAAACGATTTTGGCAAATTTAATTTTGATGGACAATGGATTCCATATTTGAAAATTATGAAGGTACTAGATATTTTGACCATGAATTGTTTAACTCAGTAGTTTTACAAGACCTATTCCTGTGAAAAACAAATCCGGCAAATGTATGGAATCTGCAATAAACTCAATTTCAAAGCTGAAATCTAAATAATTTTAAACACAGTTGGGTTTAAGAAATTCCTATTGGATTCACAAAAGTGACGGATATGGATGGGCGTCTCCAAACATTTTTACTCTTAGCCTCTTTTATCGTACAATGAACTGTCAATGGCCAGGCTATTCTATCAATGATTAAAGATTGCATGTTCCATGAGATTGAGAAGAATGGGACATTCGTCAAACTATTTTTTCATGCAGGATAAAGCGCATGCATATATCTTCAAGTAATTTAACAGCTCTATTACAACATGTTGGCAAAGACAGTGTGATCAGGCAGACAATTTCACAGGTTCTGATCTCTCGTTTCCATATGCTAAATCTATACGCATTTACTGGCTATAGTGATCATATTGTAATCAATGTTTATCATGAGAATAAACCTAAAACTAAAGTAAGAATTGATTTACCGTATTAAAACTAGCAGCGACAGAATTTCTCGTGAGATTAGCTGGCTGTCGATTGGAGGGCTGTAGGGGCAGAAATGGTGGACATATCAAACATTATTCAGTGAACACTTAAAATATTCTGACTTATTTAAAATATTTACATTAATTGTACTATAGTGTATAATTTTATTCATATAAATTGTTATTGGTTTTGAGTGACTTATAACACTAAGTACTATACAATTTAAGATGAATTACATTACGATCTTGGTACAATCTTTACAGAAAATTAATTTCAAACTATTTAAACAATCTGCTCTTGTTTGCAAGTCATCGAGTTTTAATTCAACTAGAAGATGATGTAAAACCGTTTAAATTTTGATAAAGTTTGATAAAAAACACTTGGATTAGAAAAACAAGAAGTGAGTGAAAGGGCGATCGAATGTAAGCAGTATTAAACCGGAAATAATGCCAGTATTATCACAAAAAGTTTATTTATTAGTAGTTTTGTTGAACCGATAATTGTTGGCGTGTTAATTGTTCCACTATTGAATCAATAATGGATAGAAAACATGACGGTTGGTGGAAGTTGTTCAAATAATAGTTGACAATCCTGTATTTACCGATTGCAACACATGCTATACATTACAGTTTAGACAGTAATACAATGGGACTAATCAGATATAGTTTCATTATGTAGCTTAGTCAAGCTGCTGGCGATTTACATATACTTAAGGAAACAACAGTATGGTTCAAGTGTTGGTTTCGAGATTGAGAACAATTAGATGGCATTGGCTTTATAAATTCTTAAACGTATTTGTCGTCGCGTATGAAACAGTCAGGATGGTACTGCTAGATAATAGAAAAATTTTGCACGGACATTTGGAAACACGAATGCAATAGCTGCTTTGCGAATTAGTTTCTTCAATACTTAGTGTGGGTAAGTAATTTGATAGCGAAAGTATCACGCACTGTGCAAATAGTATACTCAACGCCGTTGCCAAGTTATTACTGTTAAATGAACAACAAAGGGCATGCAACTCATCTAAACACGTAGAATTAAGGTTCAATCGCAGACAAGAAAGAACATGAACATATATTTTTGATAAAATTGATTTGTGGAGAAAACTGAATATTGTATTTCTTGATCGTCAATCTTCTCACAGTAGTTACTTCGAATATGATGTTTTGAGATGCAGTTTCCAATAACTTTCAATATCTAATGAGAAGAATGATATAGTGTTTATTTATCAAATATGTTACAAACCAGATATTTAGATTCTTATCGATAAATTGTTGTCGGTACGACTAAAGGGTAACTGATAATTTGCTAAAATTTCTGGAGGAAAAAATCCAGATGTAGTAACTAGCAACTTATGTTTCTTCAAACATTGTTTAAAGTGTATTTCTTATATTTAATTCTATAAAATTAAAGATGATAATGATACTTATATACAGAAAGCGATGATTTGAAACTATTATCAATAATAATGGAAGATGTATGTATAATTATGTATTATAGATGTTTAATCAATGGGGTATGGAGATAAGATGTATTATAAAGGAAAAATATTTAAAAAATCTAGTCTCTATTATGCGATCAAATATATCTTAGACTTTTACGGCATAACCGAAATATTTATTACCTGTAATTAATGCTCAAATTGAATGAAAAGAGCATCTGAAAAAAAAGTGTTTTGGAATTTCAAACTTGAGGAATCGTCAATATGAATTTGGTTGATGGCAAAACTAATGTTAGGATGTGTTTAGTCTGAACCGTGAGTATTCGCCGGACATTAAAATTGATTAAATAAGCAATTTACAATAAAAAACAGGATTAATAGTGACTTTTGCACTTAATAAAGATATTTGCTGATCGTCGTTTGCCAACTTTTTCTAGTGCATTTCGACGCCACGAAATCATGTAATGACAGCTTATTTAAAAACTCAAGATTCAACATTTTCACCTTTTAATGCTACTTGCCGTATCATTGTCGAAAATTAATAAATCATCGATACTTTATATCAGGGACTTTTGAAAGCGATAAAGATGGTACAACATTATATGCAAGTCGGTAGTCTAAATATGGGGATTTTCCGATAAGGAATATGAATTGTGGATCACAATTTGAAGATTTAAAACCAAATTTCGTGTTTAACATTATGTACTTGCTCCGGATTTCGATATAAATCAAGGTCAATTTGGCACTAAAGAGTAATTTGAAAATTGGATATCAGTTTGCCAAAACATAGACACCGCCCGGAATTTCTTGATTAATTGATGAGTATTTGAAAGTAAAAAATTCAATTAAGCCAAGAATATAATAATGTAAGCGATATTCTCGTCATATTGTTAAGTTTCGTGGGTAAAAGTTAACACGATCGTATTATTGATCCAAAAAGAATAAATGTGTTTATCAATAATGGTTGGATGTAGATTTATTCAATTAAAATAAATACTTATATGCAATCAAATAGAATAAACAACTACGATGTTTTAATACTTTGCAAAATTATATTTAATACAAAAAATGATAAAATTTACAGTAACTAATATCAGGGTTGTGATTTAGTTCTAGCGCTAAAGCGCTCTATCTAATTTTAAATCAAAAAAAAAGATAAACCCGGGTATACACTACGTCCCTCGATTAAAACAAATGGGTGAGACAAGGGCCTGCACACGTTATAAATGAAACAGAAAAATGATTTTACGCCAAAATTTTAACTAAAAAAATCAATTAAAACAAAGCACGTATGCTTTAATTTTTCGAGGAATTATTTATTAGGCATATAATGCTATTCAATATCAGTTGCAAAAAATGCTTATTCTTTTGTTTTGTTTTGGTCTCTATTTTTTTTTGTGAAATTTATCAGTATTTATACTGATTTTTTAAACTATCGAGTAACAGCTGACAATTAAATGTAGTAAATTTCTGAACAAAAAAACCAAATAATAAAAAAACTAAATGTCAATTGAGAGTCAGTATTTATTACACGTGGAAAGTGTTACACCCAATGATTGGATTAAAAAACAAGTATTCAATTTAGTAATTTTTATTACTTAATTATAAAACAAAATTTTACATTATTATTTTGTAAACACTATTTTTTTTTTTTATTTAATTTAATTTAATTTAAAATTAAAATGTTAGTATTTTAATTCAATTTAAAACATTCAACAAGTTACTTAAAATCTTCTATACAAAATTCATTATTTATAAAATTGAAATATTAAAACATATGTTTAATTCCCTTACATACACAATATTCCCCAAAAATTACGTTTTCGTCTCGAAAAACACGTAATAAATTTCCCCCAATAAAAATAAAAATAAAAAGATAATCACTGATTTAAAACAAAATGTCAATATAATCACAAATAGAAAATCCACGTAGAGTTATTGTAACAAGATTGATTTGAACTGCTAGGCGAGATAGCACTTCTGTCTAGGGGGTGGTTGAGAGGCGGATTAAAGCACATACTGCTATGGCCTGAATTGGAAGGGGGTTAGCAGCAACTGCTATGGCCTGGAAATTGTTCTATGAATTATTTGTTTATTATTTTGGGTTTTCCCGGAGGGACTCTGTCTTAATTTATCTGGATTCGAGTATTACATAGGGACGTTTCTCTATTGCTTTTCTTCAAAATGTATATAGTGAGCAGTTTTCCTGTTTGTATATTTTCATGTTTCTGTAGTTCAGAGTGTATTTTTGCATCAATAATTTTTACTTTATTTCGTAGGTTGTGCAAGGGTTTTGGATGTTTTTTCTGTTCTTGATAGGCTTTCTGGATCTGGTTTACTCGACACGTCTTCCTCGGACAGTGTATTAAGTCTACCCAATTAATTTCGGTTATTTTTTAGGAATACAGCTAGCGATAGTTGCTAATTATTGACCTCGCAATAGATTCTTGATTTTTCACATACTGCATAGTCTCAGGCAATAATTTCTGGAATTAACTTCAGGAAATTAACTTCACTTGTGTCGGAAGTTCAATACGGCTTTTCTCTACCGTTTTATATTTCGTTTTGATTCAGGACTATTCAGGCAATTTCGAGATAAAGAGATGCGTTTTAGTTTCGGGTAATTGGTTTCACTTGACGTACTTGGATTCTTCATATGGAAGTCTTCAGCTTCTGAAAAGATAATCGTCGGAGGGGACCAAGCTCTTCGTTATTTTTCTAGAGTTGGAGAAAGTTTGTAAGTTTTTCCTGTCATCTCTTCTGGGTGGAGTGGAAAGTTTATGACAATTGGTAAATAAGGTTTCTTGATTGTGAGAGCGGACCCATTTTTGGTTATTCTTTTTCGATCGTTGCCATGATATGTGGTCTTCCCATTGCTCTCGTAATTTTAATAATTTTTCATAATTTGAATCCGATTTCTGGAAGGAAGATTACCACTCAGTT